>OY776276.1:11463478-11820978 GCA_963675445.1 Linnaemya vulpina | reverse complement strand
GTGCACAGATGCCAGTAGGTCACTGAGACCATATATCGGCGATGTTATTAACCCTTACTCTATCCGTTTCTGTGACTGACTGTACACGACCTATACCTTCACATAGGAAGTAGCAACGTAGTTAACCACGGAAAATTACTCAGAACAACTGTAAATACAGTTATTTGAGGCGTTGAAATTAACAAATGCGGGTGAGACGGAAAACTCTCGACAGAGTAAACAATCAGTGGCCTGCTTGTACTTAAATATAATTGCCAACAAGGCTTGGTGTTGATTGACTCAGAGCTGCTTTGCGACTGTTGTGTACTTATATACTTTTCGAGTTCCATTAGTACTAAAAGGAATACAATTGTACCAACTTAGCCATCTCAGCTATGAGTGAATAAATATATCTGCAAAAACCGGCTGCTACTGTATTATCAAAATGGCTTCCATTTATATGAGTGGGAGATTATTTCCAAGAGAAAAAAATGAGTGAGAGACAGTGCAATAAAGAGTTGAGTGTTAACTGATAACATTGAGTTTTTAAAAATAAATTTTATTTACTATTGCAATTCTTCTTTACTGTTGGGTGGCATTGAACATTTTTTTATTTGTTGCTTTGTGTTCCTAAGCAATTTCCAGATTTAAGGGCGGCATATATGCAAATACATCCATATGTATCAATGCATGTTATATGGCGGAATATTTTGAATGTTTAATCAAATTCGATTCTTTCGACATCTGCGTGATTTAAATAATGACTACGCTCGTTCTCTTTTTAGTAAAAAGAAATTATTTTGTAAGAAGAAAAAAGCATCCATGGCTTGCTTTAAAGCTCAAGCAGATAAAATCTGCCGTTCGTTATGGGTCGCCTCATTTAACCGATATTTTATTTATTTAAGATAAATTTATTTGCGTTTTTGAGTGAGTGTTATTATATTTTCTTGAAAAGTGCACAAAAAAGTTCAAGGTGTCCAACTTTTGTACCTTGTGTTGGAATACAGAATCTGACAACGCTCGCAAGAAAGCATGTGCTATTTAACTTGGTTGTCAGTACGATGGAATAAGTTTTTTTCGCGTATTATTAAGCGAATGTATTTTAGGAGCATTCCACCGTTCCGTATATGCACACATTGAGAATTCCGATTTCTAATATTTTTCTATTATATAAATTATAGACTTATACTATTCTGTAAGCCTACATCAAACTCTTATGAACTACCGGGAAAAATGTTGTTTGACTGGGATTGTCCCAATCAAACAACTTTTAAAATTTTTATGGTATTGCATATGGAGGAAAGGAGTCTAAGAAAAAAATTATTGTTGAAAAAAAAATCTACATAGAGTATAAAAAAAGTAGAGAACATGTTTAAAGTAGAGGTATGTTTAAAAAAAATTCAAGTTGAATGCAGTGTTTTCGGATAAGCTATGTTTTCATAACAAAATATGCGTTCTGGCTGACCAATTTCTTTTAAGATTTTTTTTTACTTGTTCTGTTGCGATCTTGAACCTGTTTCCTTGCTTTTTGCAACCTCTTTACATCGCGCTTTCCTTAAGGGTTGCAGCTGTTAACTCAATATCCGATGCATTTTTTCCTCTTAAAAAGTTTTGGTTTCATTGTTCGTGAAGTTCTTTCCGAAATTTGAGAAAGCAGTTAGCACAGAATGAAAGATTTTCATCGATCATATCTATCTGAATAAAAATATGTATGTAGACAAAAAGAAGTTAATTGAGAGGCAGCATTAAAATCGGAATGTATTAAGATTTGCTTACTAAAACTAACTATTACTATAACGTTTACATAAAATATTATTTTTCGTATGATTTTAGAGCACTAAACAAAGAAATTAATTTCTAAAATTTACTTGCTTACCATTTAAAAATTACTACATACATATCTATGAGAATGCACGTAAAATATTTGAGATGTGAATATTGTCGTAAAAGTATCCAGAAATTGTTGTTAGTAAACCTGTTGAGATTTCCCCTTTTCTTTGGAATGCTCCCGAATAATTGCCCTGATATTTCGTTGTTCAATCAAATAAAATATAGTAAAAGAATTCATCGATTAATCAATCATGTGTACTTATGTTTAAAATAAGATCCTATTTGCATTATAAAGTCCTAAGTGGTTGATACAAGAAGTGTGCTTCTGCTTTTATCAAGTCTTTAGTCGCAAAAATATCACATATATTTGAATGATTATTGAATAAATGCCAAGTGACTATCAAAACAGAGTTCATCAAGATTTAAATAAGTTTAAATAGTTGTGTTATTTAAGGCTCGATTAGCCACTACGAAGAACTTGCTTAATGAAATTTAAATACATATGTATATTTATTTGATTTCAAAATTTTAAAAGTATATGAATGAACCTATCTCAGTATTATATTTAAACTATGCTCGCTTAACCTGATTGATTTTGTTTGAATTTATAAGAGCAATAAAATATCTACTTATTTTTCATAATTTTTTTATTTTTATTTAAAGGTTACAAAAGAGGAATTATCAAAATTGATCTCAGGATTTGATAATCAAGATCTTCTTACCAGCAATGGAGTAACATTGGCCGGCCAAAGGTATATTTATTTGTCTGGTACAGACCGTGTAGTCCGCGCTAAGTTTGGACGCAGCGGCGTGCATTGCATGAAAACCACACAAGGTAAGTTACGTGTAATATTCACGAAAATAAAATTTATAGGGACATATATAAAGGAATTTATTTTTATCCGATATGATCAATATAAAGAAAAAATCTTATCCCAGTGTTGTTCGAAATCTAAGTATGGGTTTTCTGAATTAGATTATCTCTGCTTACAATAGACAGATAAGAGCCTATTACTTTGATTAAGCTGTCTCCACCACTGATTTTATAGTGAACATTTTTGTCCGTACATAATAGGCGTCCTTATTGACGTCTAATACAATGTCTCTTCTGGTTGTAGTGTCCAAGGTTTAATTATTTGTCTTAGAGAATTATTAGCTTCGCTCTATATCGACTGAAAATTCATAGTAATTTATTTCTCTTAACATTTTTTTTTCGGTTTTACTTTCATTCAAGTTCGATCACTACCTTGCTCTTATAAGGCTATGCTTTAGATTCTCTAGTTATATTCACACTAGTGTTGAAATACTATCGATATTTTTCGCTATAGATAGTATCAATATTACTGTAAACTGAATATTTGTTCTTGTACATAAACTAATTTTTTTTGTCTGACTACAGTTTGTTGTTTTTTTTTATCATTCTATTGAAGGTATGTAATCTTACGTGACAGATTTCGGCAAATTGTACTGGTGTTAGTTAAAACTATAACTCTTCGCTAAACTATCACATTTTTATAACAACTAAACTGAATAACACGAAGAAACAAAACTTTGTTAAACTTACATAACATTTATGCAACTTTTTGAGCGGGCTTAATTTTGTAGCGATTGTAAACAATTCATATATTTTCCTATTGATATATTCGATATTTTAGATCTATCTATAATATCGATAGTATCCAGGCATGATACATATGTATACATGCATTTCAAATTTTTGCAAATTTATACAAAACCACAACATTTGTATATACTTATAACGTAAGAAGTCATGATATTTATGAAAGGTCATATGTTATACGACTTGAAAAATATAAAGAATTTTCCATTATTTTTTTACATCAATATGTTTTGGTTTTAGTTTATATATAATGCATTTATCGGAAAAATGTCACTGTGAAGTGAGCTAAAACTTATAAGAAATATTACCTATTAATACATCTTCGTAATAAACTACAATCGCAAAATTAATAAAGGGAACTATAAAACATATAAGATGTGCGTATATAAATTTTTTAATATTTCTAGTAGATATATATATATATATATATATATATATATATATGTATATATATATATATATATATATATATATATATACACATATATATATGTATATATATATATATATATATATATATATATATATACATATATATACATATGTATATATATATATATATATATATATATATATATATATGTATATATATATGTATATATATATATATATATATATATATATATGTATATATATACATATATATATATATATATATATATATATGTATATATATATATATATATATATATATATATATATATCTACTAGAAATATTAGAATATATGTATATACATAAACTGCTTTCACAAATTTCTGTAAAAAATTTATTAAGTTAAATATATTATTTAAGAAAACCAGATGTTAACGATAAAATACATGCATACTTGCAATAGTGTTGGGTTTAATAAAAACTAGAGGTGTGTTTGTATGGATGTATGTACGTTTGTATGCATGTATATATAAATGCATATATGTATATATATTTAGAAAAATGTGTAGTATAACATAGCATTGTAAAATTTCCTTATATGACCATTTTTCAAATAAATAATAATAACTATTGTCTTTGGATTATTGTTGAGCAACACAGTTAACATTTATTATTTCTTTCTCATTTACTTTTTCGTAGCTGTAATTGTATCCATTTACGAAGATCCTGTTCAGCCACAACAGGCTGCGTCCGTAGTAGAGAAACTTGGAGATTATCTTATCACTTGCGGGTACTAGAAAATAGAAACACACACTATACATAATACATAAAAGTAATTATATAATAATATAAATAAAGAAAAAACAAATACATAAAATCAATTTTGCTAAACAAAATAATAACATAATAATAAAAAAAATTGAAAGAAAAAAAAAAAAAATAAAAAGTTAAAAAAAACTTTGGAATACTTTTCATACAAAACGAATAAAAAATACAAATAAAAACAGAAAATTAATAGATATCTCAAATATTTAATTTGTAGCAGCATATTTTTATTAAAAAATAATTTATGGATATAAAACGTAGATCTGTTCACAAATGCTGCGCACTATATATAATGTGCCTATAAGATTTATTCATTTACGAGAGACCGAAAGCATCAAATGTAATGGATTGCTGCATTTTAAAACAGTCCACATATATATACCCATCTGCAAATATGTATAGTCACTCGTCAACAGAAGTTGTCGAGAAAGTAAATACTATTTTAATTAAAATTAAATTAATTTGAGATACATTGCATATACCGTCTTGTCAGGAGACGTCACAAGAACTCTCGGCAGGAATAGATTTTATACATAATCATGTTGATGTAGCTAGAGGTTTTACAAGAAGTGATAAAATAGATATAGACAATTTGTGGAAGAATCTGGTAGCGGAGTTAAATATTTTAGGTCCTCCAATATAGGTACATGACGTAAATAGATGGTAGAAGGTATAATTAATGGAAATTTGAATACATATATATGTAAGTAAATAATTTATTTTTTTGTTGGAAAGCTACCATTAAGAAGAAAATTTCAACTAATAAAAAAGAAGTTGTAGCAACAGGTGGTGGTCCATGTAACCAGATTTATATTTATGAAAAGAAAGATATAGTCAGATAAACATGTAGGCTGTTTGCATTTGTGGAAGGAATACAAAATGCGAAATCTGCGGGCCATGAAAGCGAAAGTGGTATATCTTCATTATCAGAAGATGATTTACGTGAAAAAGGTAATAAACTCGAGTTTTGCAAACCGAAAAAATAAAGCAAAATTATGCAGATTTTGTAGAAGCGGCTTTTTTACATTTAAGAACAAAATATATGCAAGACTGCTGATACAATAAAATACAACTTACAGACATACTCGTATATATATAGTCACACTAAAAATGGAAGAGAATTAACCGAAACCTTAAGAAAAGTTTCCTATTAACTAGACTATTAAAAAAAATATTTTTACGTTCATGTTGTCTGGCAAATCCAATGTTTTGAACAATCTCGCAATTGCCATTTAATTTTCAATGGCCATTGCCATTGAAATAAATTAAATAAACTTTAAAATTTATTTAATTTAATTGTTTTTATATATTTCTTTTGTGTTTTAAAGAAATGTTTAATTTGTAAACAAATGCAGTTGCTTACATTGTTATTCTTTGCTATAAAAATTATACGGAATGAAACAAAAATGGAAAATGAAAAAGATCCAAATACATCACACCTAAATCGTTTTAGAGATTAATTTCAGTTTTGAAAACCATCGTTTTTCATCACATACCTGATTGATTTTACTCAAAAGGCCTTTATAATTAAAAATCTCCAAATTTTGAAAATATTTTTTAATGGGAAGTAGAATTAAAAGAAATGTCATATAACAATAATTACGACTGGCACAACAAAACGATCAATAAGTATACATTGTATGTATATGAACACACTTAAGCGTAAAACGGAAAGTAAATAATTGTATGCCAATAAGCAGTAATACTTTTTTATTTGAGTACGTATTTCGAAAACTAATTCTGATATGAAACGGACAAATAATTCAATGTAGGATATGCTTTTGATTTATTTAAGAAAATATACCTCGGACATCTCATTGTCCTTCCATTAGGTGCAAGCTATATCAACGCTTCTTCTGAATCACCCACCATATGTTAATAAGTTTTTGTAGACGACGCTTACTTTTATTAGCTTGTTCTACTGCCGCACAATACATAATTGTTTTTTATTTGTTATCTGTGTTCGCTAAGGAAGTTTGGTTTTTTATTGCATAATGAGTTTCCGTTTTAGTTACTCATATACAAAGAACCTTGCGTGGAAATCTTTAATATGCGTAACTCACTCCGTATATACAATAACTTCAAACAATTAGCATTCAGGTATTAGCAACGATGTAATTATTGATTACTAAAAGTCTCACGTATTGTTTTAAAAAGAATGACATATCTGTTTATATAGTAGCTGGTTCCTTTGACAGAAATATTTGACTAGTTTTCACTGGAATGAGTTCGTCTTCCTTAATGACGAGTAGTTGATTTTGAAATTAAACTTGTATTTACAAACAGTTTTACACTCAACATAAATATTCTCAGTTGGCATTGAAAAAATTTTATACTAAAACTTTTTCTATCAAATATTTTTTCGTTTTATAATATTTGTTTCAATACGTTGTTTTTATTAATAAATTTAGTATAATTCAATCGTTTAATTATTCTAGGACTTAGAACATAATTATATCCCATAGTTGACGTCGTAAAGCAAATAATCTCTCAAGATTATCGGGACATTAACCATATTTTGAGTTTTTGAGGGCTCGAGTGGAAGAATATTTAGCAAAATTGCATACTAGTGATTTGCGCATATTTGTATCTACTTGCTATCCGAATCCCTAAATATTTGTATGTCCCTACTTACAATTTAAAAATTAAATGACGAAACACCAAGTTTGTTGGAGGGGCAGCGAAGATGTAGAGCTTGTACTACACCACCATATGCACTGGTCATATTTTCATTTCTATTTTTCGCAATACACAAGCATCAAGTACTCAAACCCGTCTGTCTGTCTATGGTCCAAATTGCAAGACCTAAAAGCATATCTGTCTGCCGCACGATTTCTCCGTTATAAAAGAAGACTATTGGCCATTTAGGCAGTAGAAAAGGGGCAAAAAAAATTTAGTGACGTAGCAATAAATATCACGAAAAAATAACTGGCTGTGAATTCAGTAGGTATATTACATACTTAGGAACCAATCTTCAGACCGGTGAAAATTCGCCTACAACTACATTCAAATTTTCTATTGTCTCATCATTCTTTATCTGACTTCCCAACACTATCTGCTCAGGAAAAATCTCTTAATGTGTTTTTCTAAAACGTCCGAAAATGGTAACTTCGGAATTTTTGTTGGACAGAACAACCCGACTATTTATAAATCATACGAACAGACAAAGGCACAAATGCACATCCGAAAAATTATATTGCATCTTTATTATACGATATTCTTCATTAGCACGAAATTACTTTTATTTTCACCTTGTACCATTTATTTAATTTTTCATAATAAATTAAATATTTTGTTTTGGTTTAAACATTGTAAGTAGATATGTATGAATAATTCTACAGACGTAAGCATTTATATATATATATATATATATATATATATATATATCTGCACATCAGCAACTTTCTTAGCAATGGTTAATTGCCAACTTGCAAGAAAAAAAAAATGCTTCAATCATAAATACACAATGGAGTAATTAAATTAATTTGACATTGTTTACAAATCTAAATCCAAGCTAAGAAGGAAGGGCTTGGAAATACATTTAACACAGGTTAAAAAAATTTGCATTGCAGGATCATATAAATATATGTAAGTATGCACATTATACATATCGATATGTTTGTATATACATAAACATATATATATATATATATATATATATATGTATATGTAATATGTATATATGTAAATCATATATATATATATATATATATATATATATATGTATATGTAATATGTATATATGTAAATCATATATATATATATATATATATATATATATATATATGTAATATATATATAAATATATATATATATATATATATATATATATGTATATGTAATATGTATATATGTAAATCATATATATATATATATATATATATATATATATGTAATATATATATAAATATATATATATATATATATATATATATATATAAATATGTATTTATATATATATATATATATATATATATATATATATTATATATATTATATATGTATATATATATATATATATATATATATATATATATATATATGTATATAAATATATAATATGCATATATATATATATATATATATATATATATATATATGTATAAATTGTATATATAATATACATATATATATATATATATATATATATATATACATATATATAAATTATTATATCTGATTTTTTAACCTTTTTTTTTTTTTTTTTTTTTCGTTTATTAATCAATAGATTTGTTTAAGTTTTTAGGTTATTCAATATTAATATATATATATTTATTTCGATATTTCGCTAGCCTTCGGTTAGCTTCTTCAGGAAATTATTTTATATTTATATTATTTTATATATATATAAAATAATTTCCTGAAGAAGCTAACCGAAGGCTAGCGAAATATCGAAATAAATATATATATTAATATTGAATAACCTAAAAACTTAAACAAATCTATTGATTAATAAAACATATATATAAATTTTATATATAATATACATATATATATATATATATATATATATATATATATATAAATTGTATGTATAATATACATATATATATATATATATATATATATATATATATATATATAAATTGTATGCATAATATACATATATATATATATATATATATATATATATATATAAATTGTATGTATAATATACATATATATATATATATATATATATATATATATATGTACATACATACATACATATATATATATATATATATATATATATATACATATATATATATATATACATATATATATATATATATATATATATATATATATATATATACATATATATATATATATATATATATATATATATATATACATATATATATATATATATATATATATATATATATATATATATACATATATATATATATATATATATATATATATATATATATATATCGCATACTCTAGTATCTATAGTTATTGTCCAAATTTTTCTTTTAATATGTAATACCAGAGAGCTTTCTAGCTTTTATGAAACACGTATATTTTCATTTACGGACTGGGAATATCTGCTATATCATATTCATCTAGTTATTCTAAATTAAAAAATGCGTAAGCTAAATAAAGACAGCTGTGCCCCCTAATGCTAAATAGTAGAGAAGTGTACATTTTGTGAAATATTCGTATCACGCATGAATCACGTGATGAGAATGATTCAAAAATACAAGACCGTGCGTGAATTTTAATATGTATAATATTCATATAATTTCATCCTTCTGCTAAATTTTTTGTGTTCCTAATAACAAAGAATATATATATTCTATCCATACATATGCATGTATGGGCGTACAAATAAAAGCTTCTAGCATGTGATAAATTTGTATTTTACTGTGGTCATGTGTGAGTTTCTCAAATTGCGAGTGACCATGGGATTATTATATCTTGCGTGAATGATCATGCATAGAAATATTAGTTTCATGTTCGTGAGCTCATCTTTACCCATGCGCACATCTCTAGTAGATAGTATATACTACATGCATACATTAGTATGTATGTACTTTTAATCCAGTGAATTCAAATTTTAAATATTATAAATGTAATTTATAAAGTATAAATACTTAGAATTTAAATAAAACTAAATATAGCTGAAATCTGTAGTTATAAGAAATCAATTATAGTGAAATAAAATAAAGTCTCTTCTCTGCTTGACTTTATTTACATCAGTGCCACCACCAAATACTTCAGCTAGCAGAGCTGATAGGAAACAGGAATGGAGAAATAGTGCCTCAAAATTTCAACCAATTCTATCAATATTAATTTTTTATCATAAATTCCAATGGAATAAGTTAATAATTATTAGCGAACTAACAACGATTTGTAATAAATTCAACTAATACACATTCATAATACATATATACATAGATATATAGTATGCTTTTATACATATATTAATCAATTTGGAGACGACACATTAGGATTAAAAAAAAAAACATAATTTGAATATATTATTCGATGGGACGTCTGGCTTTTTTCTGAAGATATGAGTTTTATGTATATCCTTTTTACGGTTCATATGTAGATCTTTAACTACATATGAACATACATATATATATATATATCTAAGTCAAATTTTAAAATTGTAAAAATTTAGATACATATTTAACTCTCCATAAAAAAATATTGGAATAAATTTCGGCGTGCACAATTTTATTTGATTTAAGTAAAAAAATGTATAACAATTCTTTGAAAAGGCTGAAAACTGATGGAAAGTTACATACAGGTTTTGGCATGTTTTATACTTTTATTGAATCTAAAGAAATTTGTTTTTTGTGTAATCATATTAAAATTTAATTCAATTTAATTTTGATCTTATTATATAATTATTTAAGAGCTTTTAAAAAGTGTATAAAATTCGTTTAGTTTATTTTCATTAATCATTTGTTTGTCTAATTACCTTTTTTTGTATCTAGTTAATTTTTATAAAATAACTTTATGAATATATTGAGTTTAGCTTTTAAGCAATTTGAAATGCTGTTGACTTGGCGAGGTGAATTCGTTTACGTTTTATATTTTCCCCATAAAATGCAGAAAGCAATAAGTGAACGAACATGCCATTGAAGATGTCTCAATATAGAAAAATTTTATAAATTAATAAGGAAAATAAAACAAATAAGGACTAGTGTTTTTAGGAGTATTTAAATAAATGAATATGTAGTTATATATACAATATACATAGAGTACATAATATTATAAGATATATTTATTTTAATATATTGTAAAATTGTATTTTGGATATATGTTTGCATAAAAGTTTTATTTAATTTTAATTCTTTTACAGATCTGCAGTAAAATATTTTTTCTATTATAATTTGTTGATACAATTTAACTGCAAATGCTAAAAAATTACAGATTTATTTAATTATGTATGTGATGTATTACATAAAAAAAATAAATTTGGATTGAGTGCGTGGTGACAAATGGCTTCAGGTAAAGTTTCAGTTAGTGAGGCTTTTGCTTTGACTAGGAAAATTTTAAACATATGAAAAGTAAACAAATTTATATATATATATATATATATATATATATATATATATATAAATATATATATGTACATATATATATATATATATATATATATATATATATGTATATATATATATATATATATATATATATGTATATATATATATATATATATATATATATATATATATATGCATATATATATATATATATATATATATATATATATATATATATTTATATATATATATATATATATATATATATATTTATATATATATATATATATATATATATATATATATATGTATATATATATATATATATATATATATATATACATATATATATATATATATATATATATATATATATATATGTATATATATATATATATATATATATATATATATATATATATATTTATGTATATATATATATATATATATATATATATATATGTATATATATATATATATATATATATATATATATATATATATGCATACATATGTACATATATTAAATGATATCGATAATGGGATATACATAAATTAAAGCACTCCTGATACCAAACGTCTTCATGTTACACACAAGCATGTAAGGAGCTTAATTGTATGTGCAATTTATAGAGATTTATCTAATAAAAATTATAAGTTCGAAGTTCAAATAAATGTCAAATGAAATTTTGAAATATATATATCTACATATGTATACTTTTTTGTAGATAAACAACATGTATTTATATGAGTTAGTCCCATGTACTGTGTGGCGAATTTCACGCTATGTTAGCATTTTAAAAAATAATATGGCCAAAATAATATTTGCAAAAAGCACCAAGAGCACCAACTGTTGTCGTGAGAACCAATCCTGTAAGAAAATGATAGGAATAAATAATTTAAAAAAATATGTAATTGTATAAAATTATTCATTTACAAATTTTTAAAGGCTGCCCTAAATTAAACAAATGGATAACAAGCAATGAATATCTTTCTCTAAAGAATATTCAAATCTTTAAAGGAAAAATAACTTAGCTTTGCTCTTTAATATATAAATAAGGGTATGATTTCCTTTTGCGAAGTTTAAAATTCGTTACAACTGTTTATAAAAAATCAAAATGTTAAATATTGGCGTGTTTTTAGTAAGAATTTGAAACGATGAAGTGGTTGAACTTCATTACATCTTGCAGATATGCTACGTATGCATTTCTAATTGTCGTAAATATTTCTGAACTAGCTGCGTAAACATATATATTAACAAAGAAAGAGTTAACAGTTAATCTGTACTAAAGATTATGCAAATGACGGATGTATAAATATAATAAAAAGATCTGTTCAAAGTTTTAATTTTTTGAAGAAATATATTTGCGCAAAACATAAACATCAAAATAACGAATTCGTGGGATCATTGTTTTCTTCAATGTCGTATAATTTTTATTTCTACTTGTATTGCGTTTTCATCTCTGATACTTGATCATTTCTGAATATTAAACAGATTTTACCTAATTTGTATCTATCAATATAAAGGGACTTAAAAATAACGTCCGCTATCAATGACAAAGTTATTACAATACCAAACAACAAACTTCAATCTAAAACGACCACTGTGTTGCAAAGTAAATAATAAAATTGTTGCATTTGCAAATAAATGCTTTGTCACAATGTTTAAAAGAAAGTGAAAATTCGTATTTCAGTATTCAAAGGGTTTGTTTTTTCTTCTTCGGTTTGCAACAAAATATATGTTTAAAGCGCTAATGCCAATGGAATCGGTGAACGCCTTTCTTTTGTACACAAAGCAAGTCAGATAGTGGATAGTAAAGTGGCAGTAGACATCTCTGACACAATTTCGCTTACTTTGTGACCATGTAGAAGACACCTCAAATACTACTTCGCACTATTGTTGTCAATTATTCGGGGTTTTATAATCGTTAGAATAAGACTTTATAATATTTTTTTCGAATAGTTTTAAAGTTTTATTCTAATATTCAAACGAATAAAAATAAAAATAAAATATATAAGAATGAATAATATGACTTGAATTTATTTATTTAAAGTAAAAAAAAAATCCATTTGGAAACTTCGTCTGATCTTTCAGAGTACTTGAGGTCATAAAATAATCTTGAAATAATACGCTATTGCATGGAAAATTCCCCGTACTTAAAAATAATATTAAAGTATTAATAGAAATGGAATTATTATCTTTTACAAAACTTTCACTTAAGAACTGCAAGACACCTTTAAATTTCATCGAAAAGACATTATTTGGTATGTGCAGAGCCAACAACGTGTTATTGATATTAGATGTACGAGTATATACAGAAAGTCTTACAAAGTATTTTTGATTTTGGCGTTTTGCTTAACATATTATGTAGTCTAAAATAATATCTAACGTTCCAAATATAGGCTAATTCTTATAAGAAAAGAAAAAATATTATTTGAACATATTCCTCAAAAATTGTCTGATATATATTCTAGTCTTAATTGAAAAATTTTGTTTGTTTGAAAAAAAATTAAAAAAAAGTTAGTTGTTGGAATAATTCTCGTTTCAATGACAACATTCTTCGAACACATTGTAAGGCGTCATTCACTGAACATAAACTGTGGCAAACATCACTAAAGTGTTGTAATGTTGTATGCAATGTTGTTGCTCCTAAGAGTGTGCCAGAAAATTTCGTGTATCTTTTAATTATCTTTTTCAAATATCTTTAAAGGATTAACTTCTGTTTTTAGTTTTGATCCCGCATGAAATAATCCATTGTAAAAATATGATGTGCTGAATGAAAAGTTTTGATATTCGCGATTTCGAATACAAATATCTAGAACAATATTAGCGAATACGAATAAGAACATTATATGTAAAATTTAAATGCATATAATTGGAGTTATATTAAGATTTGTGAAATGATGTATGAAAAATTGTGTTCAAAAAGAACTTGTAGTTAATGAAGTTTCCAAATAAATTATATATATTAAACTTAAACCGATTGTTTGGGTTCAAAATCCCACACAGAAATATATAACATTCTCCAAGAAAATTTGCTTTTATAAATATAAGCAATTATGAAGAATAACCCAGAGTTTTCAGATTTTCTGAATTCCTCTTCAAAAACGACTAAACTTACTTTTACTTGTGGACTGACGAGATATAACAAAGGATTCGCTTTTAACTTTTCGTTCATCTCAATTTGTCGTCGTACTGCTTCACGTCTAGCTGAACCCAAAGCTGATACCTCCTCACGGCTCATAGCCTCTGTGGCGCGGGGCAACTCTTGAAAATCGGGCAATGACTTCTTACGTTGCAACGTAACATTAATAGGAACGCTCTGAAAATTAAGAAGAATATATTATTGAGTTATAGTGACGAAGAGCTTCGGGTGCATATGTTTGCCACAATTTGATTCAATTTGAGTATATTGATTGGTGCTTGTTCATTCGCATTTTTTTTTATTGGCACCGCTACATATGCAGTACATTGTCCCGGAACTGGAAAGGAGGGAATATTGTTTAGAAGAGAGATGAGATACATTAGACAATTTGGTGGAACTACTTTTACCTTTTTACTTCTCCAATGAAATTTTCTACAGTATGGACAATGGATGGTGTCGTATTCTGCTCTTAAATACATGATAGTGCCGTGTCAATCGCTGCCGGCAATGTTAAGCGAGAGGGGCTCTGCCTTCGTCACTGAGACAAGCCACCAGCAATTAACACAACCGTGCACCAAATCAGATCAGAAAAATTCGCCACCATATGCATGTCGAAATCGGGATCTAAGGCTTCGTAGTCTTGTACTTCAGCCCGCAAGCTGGCGGAAACTAGTTCAGTTAACGTAGGAGGATATTTGTCTCCTGTAAGGAGCACTATACCATCAGCATAGGAAACTACTTTTGTGCCGATCGGATTAAATTCAAAAATGGAAAATAACGATTATAATTTACGCAGTCTCTCACAAAGTTTCAATTTCTATCTTCAATAATTTTTTAATCTGTAATCTGTGTAACACATATCAATATCTATCTATATGTATACAACATATCCTCTAATATATTACAAAACTATTTATGTACATGTAAACATGTAAATATATATTTAAAAAATTCACAAAATTTGTGTTATTGCGGGCATGTTGCAATTGTGTCCATTCTGATCATAAATAATTGATAAAACATTTGTACCTTCCCTTATTGCAGCAGTTATATATATATATATATATATATAAATATATATATATATATATATATATATATATATATAAATATATATATATATATATATATATATATATATAAATATATATATATATATATATATATATATATATATATATATCTTATATATAAAATTTCCATGTCACAATGTTCGTTACCGTACTCCTCCAAAACGGTTTTACCGAATTTTGCCAAATTTTATATGCGTATTAAGTAGGTCTGAAAATCGGCTACTATCTATTTTTCATACCCCTAAGTGATAAGGGTTGTTCCCCCTTAAATTTTTTTTTGAATTTTTGGACGAAATTTTTTGTTTTTATTTTTTTATATTGTGGCATTAAAAAACACATACAACCCTAAATTTTTACTTTTTTATCACCAAGCCCTATTTTTTATAGCCATTCCAGCAATTCAATCATTATTCATCCCGTTCGATAACAGTGATCAATTATAGTGTTTTTAACTGTACTTGGATTAAAATTTCCCTTAGCTTATGGCAAATCTAAAATTTTTTATATGGAAATAAACATTTATTAATATTTATATAGGCTAATTGTTCTAACTTAGTTAAAATCTCAGAAAGACATGATGGTAAATATTCCTAGGCACAAAGGAAAGTCAACATAAGCTTTTTTATTCATGTTACACAGCAGAACAGCTGTTTTCGAAAGTCGCAACACTTTCATCATCAGTGCTCATGTGTATTGTGTTTGTCACCACTTTTTGTGTGTCTTAGTTGAATGTGATAACAGTTTTCTATTTACACAAATTTTATTATGAAAACCAATCCGAGAACTGTATCAACTTGATGTTAACACGTTTTTGTTTTAATACTCGTGTTACCGTTTGATTATTTTCTTCATGTCCCATTTTTCTGAATTTTTTGTTCCTTAGCTTATGGAAAATCTAAAATTTTTTATATGAAAATAAACATTTATTTTTATTATTAAAGTTTAATCCTGATATCGTTCATAGCGCTCCATGCCTATTTCACGCATATACCACATACTTATACATTTATAATAAGTAAGTTACTTTTTGTCTACACTAGAATATATCTAGAAACTAGAAATAATTTATAAGGCAAAACAACGTTTGCCGGGTCAGCCTAGTATATATATTTATATATATATATATATATATATATATATATATAGATATATACATATATATATATATATATATATATATATATATACATATATATATATATATATATATATATATATATATACCTACATATATAAATATATATGGTCAACCTTTTAATAGCAATCTACAATAAGTTGTCATTAAAATTCAAGTAGATTTTTTATGATTTGAGAAACCTCAAGCAGATGCCCAATTAATAATAAAAAGTGTAAACTTTGTATGAATACGTGAAATAAAAGAACTAAGGACAATTTAACCTCTGTAGGTGGTTCCACTATCCAACTCTCTGATGCTCTTCGTGCTAATAGAGCTGGTGAAAACATTAAATCTTCTTCATCTTCTTCTGGATACCACTCCATTCTTGTATAACTGATAACAAATTATTTTTCCTTATATGATAATTATTCTTTGATGGCAGCTATTGTTGATGTTGCATAATTTTCACTCAAGGAACTTTAGATTTTTTTTTCGGTTAATTAAATTGCAATATTTATTTTCAGTCTTTCCATAAATGTAAGTATAACATCAAAAAGACGTATTTAATATGTTTTCTATAAGATGTATTTCTTTTTATAAACTTTTTAATTTTTCTTGTACTAGTCTATTTGTTTTGCTCAAATGTTTTTTGTTTCAAAAACCAATTAAAGAAATTCTTTCAGTTTTTCAATTGGTATATACAGACAAGTTTAGGCACACATGTACACACATTTATAAATATATATATATATATATATATATATATATGTAGATATATATATATATATATATATATATATATATATATAAATATGTATATATATATATATATATATATATATATATATTTATATATATATATATATATATATATTTATATATATATATATATATATATATATATATATATCTACATATATACATATATATATATACATATATATATTATATATATATATATATATATATATATATTTATAAATATATATATATTTATAAATATATATATATATATATATATATATATATATTTATATATATGTATATACATATATATATATATATATATATATATATATATATACATATATATATATATATATATATATATATATATATGTATATATGTATATATATATATATATATATATATATATGATTTTACCGTAGTTGCTGTTACTTATTTTAAAAGCAAAGAACACACAATAATACACTCAGTCACAAATAGACACTTTTTTCTCGACACACATTGATTGCTGACTGGGTATTTGTGATGACGAGTATGGCGACAACATGGACAGACCAACTAATAAGCGTTACACGACGACTTGAAAATTTCGATTGTGTTCTTAGCACGCTTAATTACACGTTTATGCATAATCTTTTAATGAATTTCCAGAGAAATTCAGGCAGGTAAGTTGTTTATATATTGTATTGTCTCCGGCTGAGTGTGAAGCAGTAAAAAAGTTTATATTTAAACCGATTTGTGTGCCTTGTGCTTTAAAAAAATGCTAGCGTTTACAAACGGAAAAGTAGCGGACTACACCGATTGTGTTAGCGAACGATCTACATATGTGACAATTGGGAATGGTGCAAAATCCTTAATATCAGAGAGTGGTCGAAGTGACACTTAAAGTATTTCGAAAGAGTATTCGTCATTTCGAAGATGTTTTAGTGTAGCAGTAATTCTCGCGTATTCTCGTTAGATGAGCATGTGTGAGTATGTTGTAGTTTTCGTAAATCGAAAGCTACAAACACTTGTGAACGAGTTCATTTTGCTGGCGTAGTATTTATTAGACATTTTAGGTTATTTTTAGCCTTCTTACCAATATATACGTATTTTACTCTTGAATTTGTGAGCGAGCACGAAAAACGGTACACAATAGTGCGTTCAGTTTATGAACAAACAAATAAATAAGTATATAAAAACCCTTGACAATATATAAGCCTTGCTGACTTTTGTGTATACGTTCATGTAAATTTGTTTACGTATATACATACATACATACAGATTCATGTAAGCACGTACAGATGTAGGTGTTTCGAGAGATGAAAATGACCTACCTTTAATTTTTTATTGCCACCCCCACCACCGGCAGCTGATGCAGCTAACGGTGTCGCCGGCTTAGGTGGCATATACATACTTTCTGTGCGTTTTGGTTGAGAGGGTGAAGGAATGATATCCTGCCCCAAAGTACGCTGACGCAGGAGTATATCTTCAAAGGGTTGATTTGTCTTCGAAAACATAGCTTCTGTTGCTGCGTCTGTAGAGAAGTTTGCATTTAGGGTGGGCGTTGCTGCACGAGAAATACGACCAGATCCTGTTGGTACTGAGCCGTTTCCGGTTGTAGGCGTATTACCGGCCGAAGGGGCTGGCGTTGATCCCCGAAATACTGAGGCAGCACGTGGTCTTTGCTCTGGCACTCCAGAGTCATTAGTTGCTGGTGCTCCAGTAGTTGCACCAACACGATCAACCGAAGCTTGGCGTGATCCAAAGCCTCCGCTTAGACGGCTGGCGGCTCTGGCATAACGATCAATGGATGAGTCGCGGCTTGGTGGCCGTTTATAATGATCAAAATGGTCAATTGATGACTGTTGTCCTATTTGACTCATTATAGGTGGTTTATTGGAACGGTTCATGCTATCCATCATTTGTTCTTGCTGCAGCAGTTGTTGTTGCTGCAGCAGTTGTTGTTGCTGCATCTGTTGCTGATATTGTATTTGGGAGGGTCGACGTACTTGACTACTGCCGTACATGGGAGAGTTTTGCACTTGTTTGTGCTGCTGTTGTTGCAGCTGTTGTTGTTGTTGTTGCAGCTGTTGTTGTTGTTGTTGCAGCTGTTGTTGTTTAAGTTGTTCCTGTTGTATTTGCTGTTGTCGTTGTTGCAGCAACTGTTGTTGCTGCCTTTGCTGCTGCAATTGCTGTTGTTGCTGCTGTTGTGCCTGTTGCTGTTGTGCCTGTTGCTGTTGATATGCTTGTTGTTGCTGCTGCAGTTGCAATTGTTGCTGCTGTTGTTGCTGCATACCATTGGCCGTGTGTGCAGCTTCAGAATTTCTAAAATTAGTATTTTGGTTTTGTATTTGAGACATCTGTGGACTACCACTTAAGTTGCCATGATCATAGCCTGAACCTGGTGGCTGTTGTGGCTGATATTGATATGCGGGATTCATTAGTGGATTGTTTTGCTGTTGTTGCTGCTGCTGTTGTTGTTGCTGGTGATACATCTGATTGATTGTATTAATAGCACTCATTTGTGGCTGATTCACCATTGAAGATAAATCAGTTTGTGGAGTTACTGGCATTTGCTGGGAATACATAGAACTGGGAACTGGAAACTCTGCTTCCTGTTGATTTTGATTCTTTTGGAACCCCGTGGGCCGTTGTGCAATAGCACTAGTGGCATATGTTTCAGCAGCTGTATTACTTGGAAAAATTGAAGTAGCTGTTGCTGGTCCCTTATGTCGCTCTCGAAACCGTAATTTTTCAAAGCGTTCCAGCACGGAAGGCTTAAAATCAGGGGCAAACTCTCTTGCCATTTGCACAGCCAACTCACAGTCGATGCGTGCCTGATCGGCAGCAATATCAGCACTTTGTGCTTTAGTATTGGCAGTTCCGGTACGCGATATGGCGATATCTGAACGTTGCATGGCCATTTTAAGTGCGCGCTGAGCCGATGTTACCGAAGCCGAAATTCGCTCTCTAAACTTGCGAGAGCGGGCAATAAACAAATGCTTTTTCTTTTGACTTGTTATAAGTATATTGTTTTTGTATTTGCCTTCTTCAAATGACCCATCACGAAAGGTGGTCACACCGTAGCCATGCTTTTTGTTGTTATACCATTCGCCTTCATATTTAAGACCATCACTACGTTCGGCTACGCCAAAGCCGCAGCGCTTGTCCTTTTTCCATTCTCCCATATACGTTTCTACCACACTTGGATCCAGCTGTTCATCTTCCATTGTAAAGCTTGCATTAGATTCTGTGTGCATGGACCTGAAAATATACACGTGTACACTCACATACATAAACAGTTAATGTTTTAGTAGAATCAGATATTACTTTGCTGTCAAGTTTGACTGTTCTGATCCCGTACTAAGCCATGATGCAGTAGACATTGTTGAACGTATGCTACCCGATGCTAAAGTCCCTCTTTTCTCCAAATCACCCGTACTACGCTGTTTTCTCATTTTTAAACCCTTCAGCAATAAGTTTCATTATTTTCTCTTTTAATATTTTATTTTAAAACAATGAATTTATTTACCGATAAGAAACCTTTTTTCGTCTTTTCAGACAAACTGTTTCTTCGCACTGGTAACTTATCAGATCTAGCAGTAAGAACGAAACCTCCCCTCACTTCTTCTGTGCGACTGCTATTTTTTGACGCGTTTGCAGGATTTTCGTTACTTCTCAGTGAACTTAATGAGGCGTGTACATCTTTCCGTTTATGATGCGATGCAAGACCAAATGGAGCGGATGTTCGTATACCATAACCATGGCGTTTTCCTTCTTGCCACTGGCCCTGATACTTGCCTATTTAAAATTAAATTAAACTTGTAAATGCTTAAATAAAAATATATAAAACGAGTACACATGCAAACTATGTGTTATTAAACAATCTGTCCATACAAATGCCTTATTCATTCATTAACTTGGCTTTTAGCTCAAATCTCTCTCATATTATTGATAGAAATAGTAGTATATTTCACCAAAATTCGCCTCCAGACGATTTAAAAACTTTTGACCAGCGTATTGGTTTTATTTGATGAACACTTGTTCCTTCTTACTTGCTGTTACCTCAGTTATTCGTTAAGCATTTAGAATATATTTTGAAACTCAGTAAGATCTAAAATGTATATGTTAAAATATTCCAAAGTAAAATAACTTCTGTACGAAAAATCAATAGCTTAAGCAAAATATTGGAATTATTCAACTAACACAATTTTCTAATATAAAGTCGAAAATCTCAAGAAAAAACTGGGAAAACAAAATAAATAATATGCAATATACGCGTACAGACGTACATTTAATTTTGTTTATTTGTTGTATCGTCGAATGCTGTTTGCAATGTGTGGTTTTTAAATATCCGGCTGTTGCTGGTACTTATTATATCAGTTCAACAGTAAACTTTGGAAAATATTCCAAAAAGTATTTACGCGTAGATTAATGTTATGAACACAATAAATATCTCTAACTGATTGCAGCTTGTTGACAGGATTCCAAACATATTTTTAACATGTAAATTTTGACTTATGAGAAACTTTACCTTTCCCACCTTTCGTCAGCACTTCCTTTTAAATTTAGTTGAAGGGCGTGTAGCACTTGACTCAGTGGAATGCGCCATACTTTTTCGTTTCATAAATATTTATATGCTTACGCGTTTCCGTTTGGACAGAATAAAGCCATTCTGTGTGTATGTCAGAGACCGAAACGGTGTACATTTTTATCCTTTGTGTACACAAGTTTAAAACAAAGACATTGAAAAATTTATACAAATCTTGAGTGTGCAGGACTGTGCATTGAAGACGTTGAAGACATTGAATTTACCTTATGTACGTATACACATTTGATGATAACAATATATTTGTTTTGTATCTTCATAGAATGAATACGTGTGTGTGTGTGTGAGAAATAACCCTCCACCATTCGTGTGTTTGTTTGCAAAAGCATATACAGGAGATGTACACAAGTACAGGCATAGTCACACACAAGAACGAAGGAAAGGCAATGTGTATAATATATTCAAGGTGTACAATGTATAGAAGGTGTCCATTAAATTTCTTGTACATTTCTGAGATCTCTGGTGTATGTATAACATATATATTGTCTAATGTGCTAGTATTTTGCCATTAAAGACGTTTACCTCTTGTTCGTGTAGTATTTAATTCAGAAAATAGAAATTAGCATTAAACCCTTACATTTAGTGTGCCCTTGAGCATAAAAATGAAAACAACAAGAAGATGAAACTAAATATTTTGTATTATTAATTAACTTTGACTCTGTCTGTTATCCTCTGCCAAATGTGTTTTCGTTGAGTATGATTATTTCAATACAGCAACAGAGATGTAAATTGAGGAATTTATTGAATTTGAACATGCGAAGGAGTTCCGTATTGCCCAATATTTTTTTATGTCATGGAGATTTGTGAAAAGTGCAGGCTTGCTCATTCAAGATACTTATTATAAAATTATTTGTTGAAAAATAATATCTTCTGTATTTGTTTTGCTGAATAGTTTTTATTAATACAAAACCCTGTTTTGCCTCTTAACGATTCGTTGGAATAAAAACACACTATAAACAATTTAAATTTTATCGATCGATATACATACACACATATTTCGAAAAGATAATTGTTCATCTTTTGAATCTTAATTCCATTTAACAAATAAAAATTGACTTATTTTTGCAATTTTTAGATAATTCTATCTCGGTGCTTCAGTAGGTATACGTTTCAGGCTGCAAAACATATAACTTATACGTACAGTGGTGATATGCGCGTACATTGTATTTATGGCTGTGTAAGCATACATATGAATTTACACACATACAATACAAACTATATGGAGTTATGATGTATATTTGATGTTGTTGCGAAAGAGTTTAGTAAACGCGATATCGAATTATAACTTCTTCATTTAGTGAGTGAAGGTCAGTTCATTTAACTCATATTTGTGTGCAAAGATATATTACAAAGAAGTTCATTAAGAACCTGATATCAAAAACTAACTAACTAAGAATATGAATATATGAATTCAAACATCTAAATAAACATACGTGCATGTTTTTCTAAGCCTCACTACAAAATGTACTACCGTTTCGATGCCGTTTGAATAAAAGCCAAGAAAAAATAGGAAAATTTTATAAGGAAAATATTATGATCTCATACGCACACAACGACTATCTAAGCGCAAAGTACGATTGAAACTTTACTAACACAAAAACTCTTGAATCATTTGAATATAGATAATTTTACATTCATTAATTGTCTTTATATTGAGAGAAAATACAATAACAATTTCTTGTACAAAATTCGTTAAAGGCCATTTTAATGCTATTGCTTATGAATATTTCATTTATCTTACCTCCATCCGCGTATGTTTCACAACCGTAACCATCTTGATAGCCCAAATTCCAGGTACCTTCGTAACGTGCTGTTGATACTGTACTTTCTCGCACGCCGTAACGTCCTTTATGTCCATCCTTGGACCATTCACCACGATATACTTGCCGACCTATTTGCTCTACACCTAAACCATGACGTCGACCATTTTGCCATTGACCTTCATAATGGGATCCGCTGCAAATGGTGGAAAATTGAAGTTTGAATCTTGCCTAGCATTTGTTATTTACTGTATGTTCAATTATAAATTGAACTCCCAACACACATATATACTCAATTCTTCTTCTGCAAAGTAATTATGGCTTAAATAAGCAAGAATGAAAGATGAGAGAGAAGTATGTATGTTCTCTGTAAACTTTTAATATGCTCTTGTTTCAAAAGTTTGGTAAAAATCATTATTAATAAATTAAATAGAGCAATAATCCATACTGGCCCACAAAGCACATTAACAATTTTAGATTTTAGTGGAGCTCCATTAGGAAATATTAATGTAGTGCAGGATTTATAAGTAAAGCAAAATCACTAACATCTTGCTATAAAATATAATTCCAAAGATGCAAAATGTAGAACCTTTTTTAAAAAAATTTTAAATCGCTTATAAGAAATTGGTATAAAAGAAAATAAAATACGTTTTACGTACCCGCTTTTATAAAAGAAATCCGTAATATAAACCCAAACATATTAAGAGATTTAATAGTGCCATAAGACAAAACTTTTGTTGAAATACATATATAAAAAAAATATATATAATACAATGTCTTAAGTTGAATATATCTCTTACGTCGGTTCATCCGAAGGCCTAGAACCACATACATAATTTGCAATATCTTCAGACCTTTTACATTCGCATACAAATAGAAAATGGGACTTGCGAACATACACTTTATGGAAAGAACACAACAAACGAAATATATTAGACGCAAAAATTTTTTTATAAAATAAGTCAAGCTTTATTTATTCGATCTGTAGATTCATGATTTCACAGGAAAACTTAAGCGAACAACAAATAATTTCAACAAAAAAGCGGGATTTATCTAACTGACTCGAAAAGAAAATAGTGTGAGCTCTCATGGCGTTACTGTAAAAATTTTTTTGTGATATCAATAACGAAAAAATATACTCCCTTTTAATTTAGAGTCGAACCCAGAAATCACCCGGTGATAAAAATATATTTATTTTTAATGCAATATTAATAGCAAATCTGAGTAATAGTCTCAGAAATATTTTTAGCTCTAATAAGATTCCATCCGTTCTCCTCCAGGTTTGATGACAAAACCACTCATTAACATAATAGTATAGGTCTTTTCTCATGGCATACATACAATCACCCATATACATGTTATTAGACTGTAGTACTTTTAAGTAAATTTTCACATACATTAAAAAAACCTTTCCCGTAGTGATAGAAATAAATCTGTGCTATTATATGAAGGGATTGGTTTGTATGGTTGTGATTGTTACGTGCAATTTCCGGAACGATCACAAAAAAGTGGAATGGAGCCACCCAATTGTGAAAGGAGTCGAAGGTGGCAACTAGTTAACGTGTAAAAATCTACTAACACAAGACTATGGGGCCTATAATATGAGTTAATTGATGTCGGTTTGTTTCAATAGCGAAGGTAAGATCAACATTCCCTCTCAGCACCATTCCCTGATTTCTAGTTCTGACACAGTACACTGCGTACCTAGGAGTCATCCCTGAACTCAAAACTATTCAATGATCCTGATACAATAAAGCGGTAAATTTACTCAATTCCCCATAAACAAAAATGTTCCCTTCCCGGCGGGCTCTCTGAAGATTTACTTTATTAAATACAAATTTACAGTGACTTTGACTCTGGCATTTGGTTTTAAGAATCAACTTCATGAAGCAAAAAAATAAAATATTATAAGTCTTTTGCTCATAATTGTGGTAGCATTTTTTAAATAATTCCAATGTCGAAAACTTCTTAGTAAATCTTAGATTTTCTAACACTTCACTGTTTTTAAGTGAAAAGTGCTGGACATATGCCACACTTTCTTCACAAAAAAAAAAAAAAAAAAAAAACAATAAGTTGACGACATGCACATATCTTTTTTCAGTTTTGCTTAATTGGTTTTGTCATAAAAAGGTTCAAAAATGAAAATATTTAGTTTTGCAAACAAACAAAATATATAAAAATATTTCATTAGTTGTTTTACTTTTGCTATTACCGATAATGAAAGGATAATATGAATGCATATATATATATATATATATATATGTATATATATATATATATATATGTATATGTATATATATATATATATATATATATATATATATGTATATGTATATATATATATATATATATATATATATAATATGAAATTTATTTGTTGGGTGGTTAAGAAATGTCTATATGCATTTCATTGGCGCTTTTTGCAAATCGTCAGTAGACTTTAACCATAGGTGTGAAAAGTTTCAAATCGCTTATCTTATCAAAATACTTTTATAAACCATTTGAGAATTTAAATGAAAACTCAGAAAAGATTTTAAAAAAATCACATTATAATAAGTGTAGTAGGCTATGAAACTTATACAAACCAAAACCCAACAAACAACTTTTATTCAATATGACTCTATTATTATTATTTATTTATACCTTTATACAATTAGAAATCCTTTGGATAACAATGAAAGTATTTATAAGGCAAAATAAAAAATAAAATCTTAATTTTACTGTTAATAAATTAACTATTTGACATACTGTCATTATATGAAATTTATTTGTATAAAGCGCCAATGAAATGCATATGGATATTGCTTAACCATCCCACAAATAAATTTCATACTATAATAGTACAATGACAGTATGTCAAATAGTTAATTTATTAATGGTTATATACTCTTATATATAACCATATAAATATATAAATATATATATATATATATATATATATATATATATGTATATATATATATATATATATATATATATATACATATTATATATATATATATATATATATATATATATAATTTAATTTTAAGATTCTCACGTCTACTTTTTAACAATGAGTTCAAATATATTGGAAATGTATTTATTCATGTACTGACCTTGGCCATATATATGCTCCTGATACTTCAAAGCCATAATTCCAGGCTCCAGCGTAAGCACCTTGATGTTTAGGTCCTGTACATACACCATGGCCATGCGCTTTACCCTCATCCCAACCGCCGCAATAGGTGCCACCATCTTCGAAATCAAATCGCCCACCACTAATTTGTGCTCTTTTCCCAGCTGCTAACCCGTAAGAGTTTGTTTGTCCACCGGTAGCCGGACCGGGCACCTCACCTGTACTTATCATGCCATTCTGTTGCTGTTCGGACTGCTGCATGACTTATCCAATTTGGATAAATTATGAATCTTTTTCGTAAATAATTTTTATTTGTATATTTTTAGATCCCTTGAAAAATTATTGACCCCGTTTGGATGAAATTTTCAGTAAGCTTTTTTTTAATATTGTTTTCTATTACAAAGATGAGCACGATGTTATTTGCTGCTGTTCAAATGGATTGTCGTCGTCGTTTATCGTTTACAGTTGCAGCTAATACGTTTTATTGATTTTAACCTTTTATGTTTTCGGCAATTTTTCATTAACTTCCACAATTGTTTGAGTTTTAGTTTGTTGTAGTATCGATCAATGCCGGTATCAAGCATTTGAGATATAATAGATTTGATGTCGTTTTAATTTTTCTAATTTTTATTTGGTTCTGTATATATGACGGTGCTTTATGTGCTTTTGCCTGTGGTAGTTATGGGCTTTCTATTGGCGGTATGAATGCGTTTGATTTCGTATTGTATTTTCCTTCTATTAATACAGCGCCGTCGTCATTCGTTTTTCGTTTTCAATTATTTGGGTGAGCTTTACTTAAAATTTTCTAATGTTTGGTTTTAGATTTTGATTTAATTAAGTATATATTCTTGTTTTTCTATAGTTTTAGTTGAGTTATTATTATATAAGTGGTATGATTTTTAATTTAACATCATTGTCGTGGCTTATTTTAGTTATAATTTTCGTTAAATTACTTATTCAAAAATATTTTTCACTAAAACGCGAACAATTATTATATTACAAAACAAATTTTGCATGGTACACTTCAAATTTCGTTTGAATACTTTCATTTCATATAAACAAAATTGTCGTAGACTTTCAAACATTAGCTGCTTCCCGCTACAATCATTGTTATTTCATCACAAAGGAAAATTTTTGACTAGAAGTAAAATAGAAAATAGTGTTTTCCTTATTATGTGAATTTCTATTAAGCAGGGTTACAAATAAAAAAAAACATCGAGAAAATTCTTTACTAATAATGCATACACGAACGAAAATCTGTGCTCGAATTACTAAACATTTTAATAAAAAATACTGTACAAGGACTCAAAACATTAAAGACGTTAAATTTGTTTTACATTTTGTTTTGAATTCTCTGTGGGATAAGTCGATAATTTTTTTAATGAATATTCCGCATGGAATATATAACGATAGGAAAGGACCATGCGATCGCGAACACTGCGATTTGGCCCCAGCCCTGATTGACTGATTTAATTTCTAACTTCTTTCGATACTATTTATTTGTTATATCCATGCTCACATTTCATAGGTGATAATACCAAGTCATTACTGGATATTCAACCATCATGTTTCAAAACTCAAATAATATACGAGAAGTGATACAATTTTGGCATAACAAATTTAAACGTATATAAAAAAGTTTCATTGTTGTGTTGTTATTTATTTGTTGTTTTTCATATAATTTAAGATGTTTTATTATGTAAATGTGATTTTGTTCGGAGGCTTTTGTAAAGTGAAGGCATTACAGTTTGAAGACTTTTAAACACTTACGACTTAGTTATATTTACCAAAAACGAAATGCAGGCACAATAATTTAATATTTTAAAAAATGTATTCCTGGCACCTCGAGTAAATTTATGACTTCACCTTATATTGCTGGCAGGATATTTTAATGTTAAATATTTTTAATGTTAAATAGGCTAACTGCCTATTCCACAATGTCGTTCGTTCTCACAAATAACACATAAAACGAAACCAAAATTTTTGGATTCGACTGTTTTCACAATGTTTTATATGGCACACCCGTTCAAGAAGAGCACGAATATCAATAAATTTGAAATGCGAAAAATCGTTTCAATGTACTTCTGATTTTGATAGACTAAGTATTTGAAATTTTTCTTAAATACAGAAAGATATGATAAATATTCCAAGGCGCAAGTGACAGTCAGTTTCACACATTCGACTCAGGCAGCAGAGCAGAGCTGCGTGAGTCTGCTCTGCTGCATGTGCATATTTTGGAAAAGTATACGAGAACTCTATCAAACTGATGGTAACTCACATTTGTTTAGTCCCTGTGTTACCATTTGATTATTTTCTTCATGCCCTGTTTTGAGAATTTCTTGTTCCATGTTTCCTTAGCCAAACGTTAATGTTTTGAATTTTCTTAAATATATATGAATGTTCTTGTCCTTTTATTGGGTTAGCACAAGCCAGAGTTTTTAAATTTAATCGAAGGTAATTTGCATGGAACTATTTAAATTTAAATTTGCTAGAGTTCTTCGAAAAGTATTTTTAATTAAAAAATAAAGGGTTTCCGCTCTGGAATTTTGCAATTTATTTTGACACGCGTATTTGTGCATTTAATTTAGAGTTCTATATTTTGGTGGTACATTTGGGTAAGCAAACTATTGTGCTAAGCAAACAAAACATGCAAGCAATTAATAACATTTTCTATTCTAAATCATCTTAAAGCCATAAATATCTGCTCACACAAACACACACTCACGCACATTTCATATACCGCATCTCTTCGCCAACAATCCAAAAGCACCGCAATAATTTGCGATTCGTGGTAATTGGTAATTGAATTACTTTAGTTTGAGATATTGTTGATAGTTATAGTAGAAGAGTATGAAAATCATGTAGAATAATGAAAATAGACCACAAAACCAGGTTGCTAATTTTATTAAATTCATTTTATTGCATATGATTAATATTTCTTTATTACTTTTATATTTCAATTTTGAGAACGTTCGTACATACATATGTACGAGTTCAAACCGAATTCGTTATAATGTTGTTGTGTTAATGTTCAATAATGCGAGTACTGATGTCAACAAGGCTGTCAAGTGATTATTTTAACGAAAACAAAAATAGGTATTTTTGAATGGAAATTACGGTATGGAGCGTTCCACAGAAATTAAAACCAACTGTTTTAAGAGTAAAATTTGAGATTTATTTACTTCATATAGCCATATGAAAACAAATAAAACCTGAAGGTAGCTACTGAAGGTGGCCGAACAGAGTGCTGAAGATAAATTTTGACAGAAATTTTCAGAATATTTTTTGGAATGCCTCTACTGTTATCAAAAATGTGTAACTTTTTTCAAACCTACATCGGCGCTTGTATAATGTAAGGAGGAATCAGTTTGTCTGTATGCAGTTCAAATAATGAACTGTAAAATTTCGGGTTGGTGAAAAGACTTGAATATCTGAAATCAAATATTTTCACTTAAAATTTTCAAATATGTGCATACTTACAAACATTGATTGATTGAGTGTGTGTTTGTGTGAGCAGATATTTATGACTTTAAGATGATTTAGAATAGAAAATGTTATTACTTGCTTGCATGTTTTGTATGATATGGTTACAATGAAATAAATTCCAATTAAACAACTTTATACATATATCAAGCAGAGCTTCACTGGGATTTTCCATGTGCAATAAACTTGGAAATAATTATATATGTATGTATACATGCATGTGTTTACGTGTGGACCGAGGATACGCAAACAGCAAAAAAAAGGTCCAGTTATGTTCAAGAAATATCTAAAAATATTTCTAATAAAAACAATTTAATAGTTTGCAACAGAGTCAGTGACCAACTTGCTAAAGTAAAAACCAAAGATCTAATCATCCCAACTCAATGAATGAATTTAAAGTGTTCACATTAAATGTTTTAATTATTAACCACAAATATTTTTAGGGAATGATGAATAATGTAGCAATACATATATATATATATATATATATATATATATATATATATACATACATATATATATATATATATATATATATATATATATATATATATATATATATGTATAGATATATATATATATATATATATATATATATATATACAATTGATTATGTCCAAGTAACAAGTAGTCAAGAAAATATTAAATTCATTCCGTATTCGAGTTTTTGTGCAAAATTTTGGTTTTGAAATTTTTTTTATTTGTAAAACTTAAATGTAAAATACTTAGACAATATTTAAACAAACTGAGAACTCATATATATATATATATATATATATATATATATATGTATATATAGGGCAACATATTGCTTGTAGGAATCAAGCAACAGACAAACAAAATAGATTTCCAAACTCATATGTATGTACGCATTTTTGTAGTTATGAATGTATATAAGCATGAAAGTGCACATTTAATAATCAAAATAAAAAAATTTTGTAACGATAAAAAGTATTTTCAAATTCGTAATCGAATCGAATTTAATGTACAATATACAAGAAAATATTTATTCATACATATGTATCTATGTATCTACATACATGCATGTATGTATTTAATTAAAAAAACTAATATAAATAAAGTCGGCGAAATCAGCAGCAGCAGTAGTAGTTCTTAGCCATTAAGTGAAATTTTCGAACATGTCCGAAATTTTTATACTGAATCAGCAGTGCTACCAGCTAAATAAAAGAGCAGCTGAGAGCAAAAGAATATTAACATTAACAACAACAACAAAAACTGCGTTATAACGACCAGCTACAATTAAATAACAGATACACACAAATACGTTTTTAGGGGTCTGCGTTTAAAAGTAAAAATTTTCTTTGGCTAATGTTCGAAAATTTTTAAAGTAAATTATGTCACAGATAAACAGGGATTTTTATATGCAAAAATCATATATAGATATATATATATATATATATATATATATATATATATAAGTATCTGTGTATTTACATATTTAAATATTTTAGTCAAATAAAGTAATTATTTGACGTTTGACTTTCATTTAGTCGTTATATGGAAATTTTCTTAAAAATCGTTATTTTTAAAAGCACTTTTTTCAACTACATGTCTCTAAGGTTTCTTAAAATTTTTATTCACTGTATTTTCTTTTTCTATTGAATTGCAAGAAGCACACGCGTTATATATTTAGCTATTTTACAATAAAGAAATATTTAAAAAAGTTATTGTTATATTCACGAAGCTCATATAAAAGTTTCAGTAAATAAGACTTTTATATTCAATTTGATTATTATGTATGTATATGTATTTATTGCATACAACTTATGTGTGTGTACATATGTACATATGTTGTATGTACTCATTTTCCAATATTTAATACACTACACTTTTCAATCACTTGGAACATTTCTCCTTTTTTACTTTGCTGGATTTTTATTTTTGTATGTTGTTTTTGGATACAGATGGAACGATTTGTGTAGTAATAGAAGACATGCCTTAAATTCCAAGCAATATAAGTATGTACTTGTAAATTATCTGGGATGAGCGTTGTGGGTTAAGATTTTATATGACGAGTACCCAACAAAAGTAATAGACAGGTTTTACCAAAAAATGAATCAAAATGAACAAACGAATGAACCGTGCCACTAAATTGCGTACCCGCCCGCCGTACGGTGTTAAACGAAATGAGAAATGATAAATTAATAGAAATAAAAAGTGATCAAATAAGCACAACAAAATAATTATATTAAGAATATGAAAAACTCCGAGCGACTAACAGCACAACCACCCCACCGATCGTGATGAGTGCGAAAAAAACTAGTTATTTGACAATTCAAAACGTTCGACTTACCCACCGAAAACAATGAACACTGACTACACCGCACACGTTCAAAATTCGAAAAGAAATTTTCTATCAGAGAGGAATCTCTTATTGGGCAAGAACATACAGGAATCGAAAATTCGTATACATATACATGTCCAATATCTACATGTAGGAGATTATGTGTGTGCATTTTAATGCTACAAATGAATGCCACAAAATCGATTTGTCCGTGTTGCTACCTCTTTTGATTATATTTTTCTCAAATATGTAAAAGCTCTCAGCAACAGCTGATAGTTTTTACGTCTGTTTTGTGTATTCTTCTTTCGGTATTGTGTTAAAGTCACTCAAGTTTTAAGTTTATTTTCGAATTTGTTTCAAGTACCACAAAATATTGATGAGCTGATCAAATGATCAACTGCCAAGTGACCTCCACTTGCAAACATCAATTCATCTGGAATTTTGCGTATATGTATATGTATATGCATACTTGTATTTGCTAAAAACAAATTCTGTAAAGAATCCGAAGAGTATTCCTGTGGTAGAATAATGAAAATTCGATAGCATGATTACTGCGTATCGATGTTGCAATTAATACTATTTGACCAAATACTACTACTTTCTTTAACTTCAAGCAAACATTTATTTAAAAATTCAGATATGGTTTTTTTAAATCATTTGCGAGTTTTTAAAGTTAATTTCTTAAACGAATTCTCAGATGGTTTATAGAAGTCTTTTAATAAGTTGAGAAGTTTGAAACTTTTCAAAACTTAGGTTAAAGTCTACTGACGATTTGATATAAAGCGCCAATGACAATAAATAACAAATAAATTTCATATTTTATATATATATATATATATATATATATATATATATATATGTATATACATATATATATATATATATATATATATATATATATACATATATATATATATATATATATATATATATATATGTATATATACATATATATATATATATATATATATATATATGTATATACATATATATATATATATATATATATATATATATGTATATAAATATATATATATATATATATATATATATATATATATATGTATATACATATATATATATATATATATATATATATATATATATATATTTAATTATAACCATCATTACAATATCATTAACATGTAGTCAGTCTTCATTATATTTCGGTAAATTTTTGCAAGAGATTTATGATTCACACAGAAAAATAATATAATGACACGCATGTATTTCTTAATTGTTTATTTATCTTTGCTTTTCGGCGATTTTGAAATATATTCAGTATAAATTATTACGAATAAAATTTCCCACCATTGTGTTTGGATGATGTACATTCGTATGCATGTATGGATATGTATGAAGAAGAAGTTGTTGAATATACATAATATGTACATATGGATCCACATATTTACGTACACATACATGTCGTCATAAGTTTTCATAAAAGCCCTCCACTATATCCTAAAATTTTTCAAAATTAGCAAAAGGAACTATAATATAAAAAATACCTCAAACAACTTCTAAACCTTTTCTATTATAAGTGTAAAATTTTGGAGTGATATGCAATTTGTATGTATTTTATTATCTATATAAATAAATAAATATATATGCACATATATATATATATATATATATATATATATATTTATATATATATATATATATATATATATATACATATATATATATATATATATATATATATATATATATACATATATATATATATATATATATATATATATATATAAATAAATACTATTGTACATACATGTATATGTATATATATATATATATATATATATATATATATATAAATAAATAAATACTATTGTACATACATGTATATGTATATATATATATATATATATATATATATATATATATATACATGTACCACTTTTTGAATACAATTATTCCAAGCTTGAATTCACTTGTATTCTGCTATAGCATAAGAACCGACCAAAAGTCTTTAGTTATCCTTGTTGTTTGATAGTATTCTCTAATTTTTTTATGGCTCTACTTCAAAGAACATTTATTGAGTAACATGCTGATAGATTTTGTTATATCCGTATTAAAGTATTATTAAATTCCACCTTTATATGTTCCGTAAAATTTTATTTTTTAGTGTTTAAACATATTTTTCTTGAAGTATGTTGTTGTTTATAAGAAATGCCTGGATATTGTTTAGTAATTATTGGTTATCGCGCAAGTAGATTTCCGAAAGTGGTTCGTTTGACACTGACTTCCTCTGTATTGCATTCATTAGAGAGTAGAAGCAAACCAAAATGTATTGAATTAAAAATCTGAGTTGCCAGATTCTTTTCATCACTGTATATCAGCAGATAATACCCAGTTTTCCAAATCGTCGTATACAATATTCGATTTGTCTTATTTTACTTGAATTTTCTAAAGCGGTGGTCGACGAGATGGCTGACAATGTCTTCAGTTCGATTATTTAACATATTTTAAAATAATTACATAATATATATATATATATATATATATATATATATACATATACATATATATATATATATATATATATATATATATATGTATGTATATATGTATATATATATATATATATGTATATATATATATATATATATATATATATATATGTTATCTGTATAATCGTCATGTAACCGTCGTGCCGGATGTCTTGAAAACATGGCTACCTGAATACATGTATAAAATATAAACGATTTTATAACAGATACACATCTATATCAATTTCAAGTTCCTCAATAAGGAATAAAGTGACCACGTGTAATTCGAAATATGAATTTAGTGTCTGTTTTGGACATACTTAGATATCAAAAGTTTGAAGAGCATTAGTTAACAGAATATTGTTGATACTCGTAATGTGACTACTATTGTACATATTTAACTATGTACATATGTATATTATTACTTCTATATGTGTATATTAGAACTTCTTACACATTTTAACTAAAGTGAACACTGTTGATAGATATCAAAATAATTGCCAATATTTTCTGTTTTATACGTGTATTAATTTTATGTTTGGGTTCTCACAAATGAACTTGTATGATTTTTCGGTAATATTTACGCAATTATTTCTTTATATTGCTTAGTCAAAAACCAATAATCATTACCATTTCAGCCACTTGGTTGAATTAATTGAATGACATCAAAGTTATTAAGATGGAAGATTATTTATTATATTATATTCCATCGAAATATATTATATTCGATCGTTTTAGATATTACCAAAGAATTGTAGTGAGCTGATTCCAAGACATTTTGTGCAAATAGTAAAAGGAAGTAACTTTTAGAAAGTAAAATAAATATTTTTCGAATGTTTTGCGGTTTTAAACCTGAGTATTAAATTATTTTATGTTGTTATACATCATCACCGATTACAAAATTGAGTCTGGTATCGCTTTTCATAACCTAAGCATTCGTCTCTCTAGTCAAGCTTTTTATTTCACATCTATTAGGAGTAAAAGCTGCATTTTGTTATTGCTAGTTTTGTTGTAATATGTGAATTTCGAAGAGATTGTTTTCTCTAGTCATTTTTGCTTGCCTTGTGTTATCTCTGCTTTATTCATATATACATAAATACATACGCATACCTACATACACAAGTATAAAAATAAACAAACACATGAATTGGATTTTTCTACGTATAGACTTTGTTATGTTTTGAATGAAGTGGTCATTTAATTCAACTCTCTTTTTCTCTCTGCTATATACAATTTGGTCTAAATTCCGTGATAAACAACCAAATGAATATGTTTAAAAAATGGCTATAACGAATCATAGAATACCCTTTCTTGGCCCAATGATTATTTATATTTCTTAATTAATTTTACGTAGAAACCTGTTTTGTCTCAAGTTCTGTAGTTGTACAACTTGGTTGAAGGGAACAAGAATTAATGTACCTGAAGCGGATATTAAATATATTTACGATAAACTAATACAAACGTACATAAATATACATATATGAATGTGTATATGTACGTATTTACCTATTTGTATAGGGTTGTGTTTCACATTACAAATATCCATAGGTAAATTTTTACTACATATTATGTATGTCAACGGGTATAACACATCCATGTACTATGTATGTTACCGCGTATTGGTTAATTTTGCGGGTCAGGCTGACTCGAACTTATTTTCAATTATAGTTTTTTTATATACATATATATAATTTAAACAATTGTAATAATATGACCAGTAATCGATAAATATACATACACATGTACGTAATAAGCAACTTAACCAAGCGGGAAAAGCTTGTGTTATTAAATATTACATACATATATATTATATCAATGATATAATTGAAAGTGAGGAGAACAAGGAAAGAAGTACAGGTAAAACTAGATATATAAATGCTGGCCGAAGTTTTCACACATTTCTCATATAATTGATATAAGATAACATTTTACACTGAGTATTTTTACGTTCACAAATATGCAACATTCAAGTAACAAGCAATACAGATGCAGTTATCGCGGAGACATATTTTTATACATCCACAGGTATCCTGTATCGACATACATACACGTATGTACATCATTGAGACTCTTACAGTACATAATGCAATAATCGATTTTTAACGAAATACGTGTGCATGTGCACACGTATGCTTACATATATGCATACCCATGTATACATACACACACACACACATGTTTATATGTGTATATATATATATATATATATATATATATATATATATATCTATATATATATACATATATAAATAAATATATATATATATATATATATATATATATACATATATATATATATATATATATATATATATATACATATATATATATATATATATATATATATATATACACACATATATATATATATATATATATGTATATATATATATGTATAAATATACATATATATATATATATATATATATATATATATATATATACATATATACATATATATGTTCATGTATATATATATATACTAGTATTAGTCGAATTATTATATTCATATGGATGTTTTCATATAATGTATGGTGCACAGAGTTTTGAAATACTTATATCCTTAGAATTTTATAATTTTCACAAATCTTTAATTTACACAAAACTATCCTGGTATCCGACTGACATAAGTAATAACACAGTAACACTTATTATGCACTTAAACTCTTGCATATACATATATGCAATTGATATAAGGACCGCCATATAATAAGACCGACATATAAGGAATATTTGACGAGAACCGTTATGTATTAATATGTGTGTATGTAGCAAAACTTCTGGTATTGTTATATAAAACTATTTTTTCAGTATTATTTTGGAAATACTTTTAATTCTATACAGAGGGGTTTGTCGTTTATATCATATTGTTGGATTAAAGTTTAACTTTAGTCCATATTAAACACAGTCAAACGTTCCATTTTCCGTCTTTCTTCATTACTCTCCACACAACAACTGAACTGTGTATATAATATTTTATCACTTTGTTTTATTTTGGCTTTCATTGTTTTAAGTCCTTTTACTCTTTCAACAAAATGTAGGACACTATTTTTCTTTTTCTCTTTTTGTACACACTGTTTTAATAGCACGCATCCATATCATGCCACATGCTTTTGAATATTTATGTGTTGAGTAAATGAGCTTTTAAGGTTGTACGATGTCAAAATCGCAAAGGACGGCAATCGCATTTTGAGATTTCGAATCTCTTTCGTACCAGTTTCAGATACATAATACGATGATGCATTCGGTTTTAATCATTAGAACAATTTTTTCAAATTTTTAAAGTTTCTCTATGGGCATATGACGGCATCAGTAGAAATTTCCTTTAATATAAGATATATTAAGAAATGTGATATTAAATGTCTGCAACATTGTGTTTTACTATCGATCTGGATATGTAAAAATTGCTGCAACACCACGTAACCACTTTACACATAGTTTTAGACAAATATATGGTTTGATTATAAGTTCTTATGTTCCATCAGCGAATGAAAGACTATATTTTGACTAGATATTTCTTGAAAAAAAAACTTCAAAAATTTTTCATGAAGAGTTACAGTCCGTTTGTTATTGAACTAGGAGTTTGTTATCATTTTAAAATATACTCGTGTAATGATAACCACTAAAATGTTGGGCAACTTTTTCTATTATACTATTATGTACACAAGCAGAACTATGATTATAAAGTTCTTTTGCATAAAAAATTCTTAAAAGAGTGCATTCACTCTAGAGCATCATAAATTTACATTTGGTACGATGCATAGATCAGCGCAATCGTTTATACTTATGAACCAATCATATACCCGATTATAATGATTTTTTTGCTGGCCTTATATAAGTTTCCTGAATCAATAAGTAACGTTTGAGTTAAAAGAGTTTTTATAAAAAATTCCATCATAATCAAATTTTGCTACAGAAGCAATTATTTTATCTTGCAGCGTCATATATATTTGGATATGCTATGATATTATTTCTACTGAAGTAGTGATTTTAGTGTTATAAAATAACTACTTTGAAAGTTTTTTGGTTGGACAAACCCAAAATTGGGGATAAGTACATTCGAAGGCAAAAATATACTTTGAATGTACTGGAAATACTTACCCTACTGAATATCTCTCAAGTATAATGGAACAAATTTATATTACAATAGTGTGCACGTGGTCGGAGGAGAGTGTCCTATGATAAAGATTGAGTTGTTAGAGGCCCACTGTACAATCTACAGGATATAAAGATGTCTCTCCAATTTTAAAAGTTTTGCTTGTGTGTTTAACATCATACACAAACGCAAAAGCTTATATTTAATATGAGCTTTTAGCATAATAGTTTGTAAACAAACATCATGAATATGAGAAAGCATGTCCGTACATAATCAGAAATATTATACGCTCCATATACATTACGTGTGTTTGTGCACTTCAGCCAAATAGAGTAGCGTTTTAGAGAAAAGCTTTTCGAATAAGTGTTGCTTCACTGATAACAAACAAACACATTGTGCCAACTAACTAGCCAGCCAACAACCAGTATGTCGTTGTTCGTTGGTGGGTGGTGCGGAGAGGCAATTGTGTTGTTTGTTTTATGCGAGCAGAATATACGTTGTTTTTCTTTTTATTTTTACCGATAAGGCAAATTGTTCGCTGAAAGTTGCTCGTGTCGTACAAGTGTGTGATACACATATGTATGTATGTACATATGTATGTATATAAAAACAAAAGAATAGTACACATATTGACAAACGCACGTTATTTTCAGAAGAATTGGCAAGTGAGTATATGTGCAATGCTGAATGTAGTATGTAACCAAATATACACACAAATTCTTACATACTTATATGTATGGATATGCTCCCAGTGAACTTTTGATGTTGAAAAAAAGAATTAAGCAGTAAAAGTGTTCCATATTAAGTTGACTATATAAAGACATATGCGCATGGGGTACTTGTAGACAACAAAATATCAGTCAGTTTAGTCTTAAAGCTTTTGGTGCAGTTGGCTCAAGTAGTGAGCACAAGACTACGATGCCATAGATCCCGAGTACGACTCGGCAATCAGACATGAATATGCAGTTGATCTGCATAAGTTTACGATTGTGTTAATTGTTCTCGGCCTGTCTTAATGACGAAGGTCGGTGAACATTACCGAAAGTGATTAACACAGCCATGTAATAAAGAGCAGAAGACATCATCCTCACTAGTCGGTAGCTGTAGAACAAAATCACTAACGAAGTAAAAAAAGCTGCAACAAAATTCTCTATCTTCTAATGTGACTTCATCTCTCCTTTTCACACCATACCCTCCTCTATGGTTGTGGCATAACGTAGGGCTCATACCCCAGGGATGACTTATACATATCTTGTGCATTGTATCGGAACTAGAAAATAGAGCATACTGTTGAGTATATATCACTGTATGTAATGTTTAGTGACTAAAACAAGCCCACATCAACTGACGCAATAATGCAGATCACGAAAATTCGATACCAAATTCATTCCCAGCCATTTGAAATTCTCTCAAGTTTCCCTAAAAAATGCCAATATATGATAGAAAACTGCAACTTTATTGATCTATCAACCCACTTTGAAGCACTCGATGACATATTAAGGTATGACAGAATAGTCTACAACTTCTGGTACCCGTTTTGCATACAATGGAACATGGGTTATGTATTAGATTTATATTGTAATATGTATGTATATATTATTCTACTATAGGCATACTAATTTCCAAGATCTGACTCATTTGTACAGATAAATTTTGCTTTCAGCTTAAAAAAACTATAAATATGCAGGTAAGTTTCTTTGTTGACGCTTGTTTTAACACTTGGAACATATTCAGAATGTCATCGAATGTATTCGCAAACATGTGCAGAATTCCTAGCCGAATTCGGCGATGTATGTTCGCTGGGTACATGTTAAACGAGAGTGTATTATATAGTTACGTCGCACATTGAGGAGGTGCTGTGCTGTTTGTGTTCTGTGTTTTGTATGTTTTGTTTAGTTGCTTAGGTTGCTTGATACGGAAAACATTTGTTTTGTAGCTAGAACTAAAACTAAACGTACAACAACAAATCTTGTGTAGCCAACAATTTTTAAGAAACATTATTTTACAATATACACACACAACAAACAACCATCCATTCAGTCAAATTTATACATATGTACATATCTACTTATGTAGACATACATATATGTAGGTACATACAAGTAATTGTGTTAAATAAACAAAAATATATTTGTGCTAAATGAAAATAAACTGTTAACTACAATAAACCTCAATTTTAGTGAAAAAGGAAAAAATACATCGCCAATAATACTTAATTAAAGATTAAAAAATTTTTTAAGATCTCAAATTTAAATGTAACGTAGAAAAATCCAAAGAAATAATAATGAAAAAAATCTAACCAAAGAGGTAACCATACCCCACGGTGCTGAGTGTTAATCACATGTTGGTAGGTTCGTAACTATAACAAATAAGTTTAATTTTTTTTAAATCGAGTTAAAAAGATTTAAAATATAGGAAGGAAGGTATTATGTGTCTGTATATCTATGTACCTTCATAAACGACGATTGGAGATAATATTTACCTGGATATATAGTACATACATACGTATATAAATACATACATATCTATGTAATTACATACATATATACATTCTTGCGAAAAAAGATAAAAAGTAACGAAGTGTTTATGCTGATACCTCCTACCAATATTATTTTTACAAAAGTATAGATAACTAACTATACCTGCATATATAATATTAAACAAAAGCGAAAAATCTGTTCTAACAACATTATTTGCATGTATGTATGTATAAAAAATATATAATACGTATACAAAGTATGTACTATATATGTACATCCATGTGTACATATTCAGCTAAAGCACATACAACAACAATAACAGCAAACAGTAATAATTACAACAATAATGTTGGTGACTATTCTGACAACAGATACAGACATTTGTACATTATTATTGTTGTTCTCGTGTGTTATCGCTTTTTGTTATAGTTGTTGTTTTATATATTATATGTTAATAGTTCCCAAAACAACAACAATATTAATGACAAAAAACAGAAATAAAACTCAGCAGAATAAAGAGCATCTGAGAACAAAACAAAACCAACAATTAGCTATATAGTATTTGTCTACATACATATGTATATACAAGTAAAGATAAACAGAACCAAAACCAGAGAAACAAATACAACACATAACATAAAATAAATTATTCTAAATACAAACAGTCATACAATCATCCAACCGACGAACGAACTGCCAACCAACAAAACGACGTACGAAACCTAACTCATCAAAAACTTAAACAGAACATAGTATGTACAAAATACCGCAACACTTCTCGACAAACCTCTCTTAAAGACCAGTAAACTAAATCCCATCTAACGACCACTGATCGTTCTTCGTCTTTCCCGCCAATACAGTCATAATAATAATACAATAACAATACAAAACAATTTTTATTAATACAACATTGGAATTATTTGTCATCTGTGTGTCGAACTGTTTGACGACCCAAAACGGGGACTGTTGTTTTACTTTTGAGAAAGAAAATTTTCTTAGCAAAGGATTGAAAAGCTAGCGTGGAATGGTAGTGCGAAAGTTTTCAAAAAAGTCGTCTAATAATAATAACACATGTATATACAAATGTATGCACGTATGTACGTAAGAGTGTAAGTACAATGTACATATATACATATAAATGTTTGTATATCAAATACCTATCTGACAAACACCTTATTCGCCATATAATATGAACACTATCTGTATCACTTAATAAAATACCTATAAATATACAACAAAATAGGTATCAATATACATATGTATGTAGGTATAAAATTACTTATTTTTCGAATTTGTCTTAAATTATTTTAAAGAGTTGAATTTTTAAAGCAGTACTGATGCAAGTCTACATTTCATTATTTCTTAAATATATATATGTATATATATATATATATATATATATATATATATATATATGTATATATATATATATATATATATATATATATAAATATATATATATATATATAATATGCAATTCATTTGTTGGGTGGTTAAGCAGTGTCTATATGCATTTCATTGGCGCTTTTTACCAAATCGTCAGTAGACTTTAACCACAGTTTCGAGAAGTTTTAAACTTCTCAACTTATGAAACATATATATATTTATATATATATATATATATATATATATATATATATATATATGTATATATATAATGATTTTTTTATTTCAGATATAGTTACGTTCCATTTTAGCAAACGCTTCTTTTATACTAACAATGACAACAAAAACATTGGTTTCCTCAAATACTAATACTAAACACAATCCTAATAAAATAAATAATAACTCCGATACTACACCAAATAATAATATAAGCACCAGCTCAACAACTATTAATAAAACAGCGACGGCAACCAGTGGAATAAGTAGCAGTAGCAGTATGGAACCATCATCAGCATCGAATCTCCCTGCAGCTCCCCACACTCCAACCACCCCTTTATGTACGGCAACAGTAAGCACCACACCAACTACACAACGAGCAGTAACTATAAACCCCTTTTTCAACTCTCTGTCCACTTTATCCAACTTACAAAATTTTTCTCGCACAATGCAGACTGATGAAGACTTCAATATACGTTTTGTGAATCTTGTAAGGAATCACAAGTGCTTGTATGATAAAAAGGTGCCAGAATATCGGAATCGTGATAACCAAGAGAAGGCTTGGCTACAAATATCAATAGAAACAAAGGAAAGTGGTAAGTAAAGTAGAATTTTACAGAACTTATAAAAAGTTTGTCTTTATTCCAAATTTTCCTTAACATACCAGGTAGCATGAAGCTGTATTGAACTTATCGTCGACTTTAGCTTTAAGTAAAATTGTAATAAAGGAAAACTTTTTATATGTACGTCCGATGAAATGCTTCTTTCAACTAACATGGAGTTGTAATAATTTCCCCTGATAAATTAAGTTAATAAATTTACATTATACAATTTTTTTTAGTCATACATTGTAAAGAACGATGGCGTAATCTGAGAGCCTGTCTCTCACGCTACATTAAGCAGCAGAGTGGATCAGACCCGCAACATAAACCTTATTACCTTACTGAACATATGGCGTTCTTATTACCTTTTCTCAAATCGACGAGAAATTCTTTTGATGGTAACAACAGCTTAGCAACCTTATTTCAATATTCACAACAGCAACTGTTAAATCAACAACCAAGTGTAAATCCAGATACGCTGCAGGTGTTACCACAGCCTCATTATAAGATTTCTCAAGATCATGAGCAACTAAAGGTTAAACATTCTCTGTCTGATAATGATGATGAGGAGACTATTGACGCTTTCGACCCAGTAATAACAGCGAGTTTACATGTACAACAACAAAACCGATCTTCGCCCGCTTTGAGCGATACTGCTAGTGCAAATACATTGCAAAATTTTATACCCGATGTACAATTATCTGAACTGCGAACACCTGATGGCGTTCCAGAAATAAATTATCAAAACTCTAATATCCGTAGCGATTCGCACGATTTTGGTAATGAACCGAAACGCATTAAAACGGAGTGCCATGCCAGCGAAGCTACCACCACCGGACAATTGCATATGTACGCGGGTGAACAAGCTGATATGGAGTTTTTTCGCAGTATATTACCAGACATTGCCGGTTTAACACCCCAACAAAAACGTAAACTAAAAATAGGAATACTAGAATTAATTGATGATGTGGTAGAACGATTTCCACTTGAAAGAAGTACAAATGCGAATGCAGCTAGTCAAAACTTAAATACACCGAAAACAAGACGAACTTCCTCCAGAGATTGGCGCAAGTAGAACTTTAGATTTAATGTGAATATTTAGAAAATTTTTTAAGCAGAGCTGTGTAAGAAGAGGACTTTTTCCCAGTATATTAAGTTTTGAAACAGTTCTGCATTATTTTATCTGTTGCTTATTAACAATGATGTAGTTGTACCCAAAACGTTGTTTTTATTCTTTTTTTTAATTTAGTCAAACTATTGTAAATAAAAGTATATAAAAAAAATGTTTTAAATTAAAATATTTATGTATATGATTTTTTCACAGTTGAAAGGAAATTTCTATACGATATAATTTTATTTTATAAACCTATTTTTTAATTATTGATGGACGGCATCCCATTAAGAGCGCTTTCTCCCAAACCTCTACAGAATTCCTTGCACTACTTCTTTTCTCAATCGAGGGAATTATATTTTTCCTTTGAATAAATATAGAAATCAATTGTCTTAATTAAAATTTATTCTGAGATTTTTAGCTATGGGCTTAAATAAAATTAATTTTACAAGTTGAAATCTATTGGGTTAAATGCAGTCGAAATATCAACTTTCTTTCATTTGAAAACAATAATAACTTTCCTTTTTATTATATTAACGAAGAGTGGGTAAGTTTTTAAATTGCAGGCAATTTACAATTTCGACGTGCTGGCACCAGTGCTTTTAGGATAGAATTTCTTAGACGAATCTTTAGCCATGTCTACTAATGTTTGTGCAGGCTTGAAAGGAGCTCCATACAGATCGGAATATGAGTACATTTTGTCAACTAGTTTAGCAGCTGTAAAGTGATCAACCCAACGGAAGGGGCCACCAGAGAATGGAGGAAATCCGAGACCGAAAACTGCACCGACATCGCCTTCTAAGGGGTTGTGCAAAATTTTCTCTTCAAAACAGAGAACAGCCTCATTAACGAAACGTGATACCATACGCAGGGTCATGTCTTCTGGTGTGTTAGCACCTTTAGAAACCATAGCATATTTCTGTTTCAGAATTTCAACGGCTTCCATATTAACTGGGCGGCTTCCCTTTGTCGTACTGTCATACATAAATATGCCTTTGCCTGATTTGCGGCCTAAGAAACCAGCCATAACCATGTCTTGCATTACAGCCAAATTACCACCGCTGAAACGTTCACCAAAGGATTTCGCCAAATCGACAGCAATATGAGAGCCCACATCAATGCCAACCTCATCAGCCAAAGTTGCTGCACCAACTGGAAAACCGAAATTCTTTGACAAATCATCTAGTTGCTTGGGTTCAACACCTTCTTGTAGTAGACTAAAGCCAAATTAACAACAATAAAAAATTATAGCGTTATTCAGAATTTGCTAGTTTTTGCGGTTAAGCATTTATATATGTATGCTTAACAGCTTTCGTTACTATTCTTAGATAATGCTTACCGAATAGCTTCAGATAACATAGTAGCTAAAATGCGGGTTGTATAGAATCCAGGGCCATCTCCTACTGTAATTACTACTTTGCCTTGTTTCAAGCCCATTGCTACTGCTGAGGCAATAGTATCTTGGGAAGTACCACTATGAGTTATAATTTCAAGCAACTGCATTTTATCTACAGGGGAAAAATAGTGCATACCAACAACGTTTTCGGGACGGGAGCTAGCAGCAGCAATTTTGGTTATTGGTATCGCACTTGTGTTGGTAGCAATAACGCAGTGTTTAGGTACAACAGCTTCGAGTTCTTTTATTACACGGTGCTTGATTTTAATATCTTCAAATACTGCTTCAATAACCATATCAGCGTTTTTAAATTCACCGTAGTCTAAGGTCGGGACCAAATCCGAAAGTATTTTATCACGATCTAAGCTAGAAATACGTTTGCGCTTGACAGCAGTTTCTAGACCTTTTTGGATCTGGCCAATACCACGTGAGAGACCAGCATCGGAGGCATCTTTCATCACAGTTTTAACACCCTTATCAACACTGACCTGAACAATTCCGGCACCCATAAGGCCAGCTCCCAAGACACCCAAGGTATTCACTTCGCGTTTTGGTTTGCCAAAACGGTTTTTCTTACATTCCGTCTGACCACGGAATAAAGCAATTAGGCCCTTAGATTCAGGTGTGGCGGACAAAGCGCCAAACCCTTCAGCTTCGGCAGCATAGCCGGCTTCTGGTCCTTTATCTACACCAGTTCGTATTACCTCAAGAATTTTCAAAGGCGCTGGGTAAAGACCATTGGTCATTTTCATTACTTGTTTGCGCGCAGTGTCAAAGATTTTGTTTTTAACAAAATCAGTCTCCATTGCTAAGGCGGTAATTTTGTTTACCAATCCAGTCTTTTCACGGTTGGCCTGCTTGTTGCAAAATTTCCATAATTTAACAAAATATATTCATATTGTCTGAATAACTGAAGTCTATTGAACATTACCTTTATTTTGCCAGTTACAATATCATTGGCAATTTGTACAGCTACTTTTTCTAAATATTCCATAGTAGTTTGTTCGGCGGGTGCCAATCCGGGTCCTAAGGGGCTTACCAATAAATCTACAATCCCAGCACGTTTAGCACGCTCTGCAGGCAATTTTTTTCCAGTCAGCTCCATATCGAGTGCTGTGGGGACACCTGCCAACTTTGGTAGGCGCACGGTCCCGCCACCACCAGGCAACAGACCCAACATCACTTCTGGTAAACCCAATTTAGTTTTTTTGTCCTTGGTAGCTATGCGATAATGACACGCTAAGGCCAATTCTAAGCCACCGCCTAAGCAAACACCGTTAATGGCAGCAATAATTGGTTTGCGGCTACGTTCCATACGTCCAAACATGTACTGAGCATCCTTGGATATACGGGTCGCCTCAGCAGCAGATTCGCACTTCTCCAGCATGCTGATATCAGCACCGGCAATAAAGCATCCTGGTTTAGCAGATATCAGTACAGCAGAATTGACTTGACCATTGGTTTCCAATTCTTTAAGAACTTGTTCAAATTCTTGGCTAACAGCTTCTCCTAATGAGTTTACCTTGACACCAGGACAGTCTAGCGTAACCACCAAGACACCATCTACTACCTTGGTCCGAATATTTTTATTGGCCAACGTTGCAGCCGACATCAGTCTAACGTTTTGGGCAAAAACTACATAAAAAAATAATACGAAAACAAAAAATATGGACAATTAAACATTAATGCTTATGAAAGTATGTATGTGTGTATGAACGTTGAAAAGGTACAAAGTTCAAAGTCCAGAAAGTTTGTGAAAAGCAAAGCCAAGTACGAACCATAATGCTTTGTATTTAGTCGAACTAAATAGTTCAATTGTTCTTTTACTTTCAACTTACTATGGTTACATTTATTTTGCTTTAATTGTCTCCTAGATAAGTGGCCAATTGCACTAAACATACGCGCAGCCGACATTGCTATTCTACTTCTTTTAATTTATCAATGTCAAAATAAAAAAAAAGAATGAATGATATTGGACAATTTCTTTAATTATAAATATATAAATATCTGCATGTAATAAAAATAGAATACACTGGTTGCAGAAAAACAGATTGAAATCTGAGAAAACAGGCAAAATTCACTTGTTGCCTCCAACAAACACTCTTGTGGAAAGGCGAATAATCACAAAAAACAAAGTCGTGGATAAATTTGTTCAACGACGTTGAAAATTCAGCCGGCTTTTTTGTACACTAGATGCTGCACCTATTCCTAAACATTTAGGGCAATACTACCATACTTTCGTAATAATTAATTCAATAAACTTAAAAAATCGTCTACTGTTTCCAAGTCGTGGTTTTCGATATAAAAAAAAAAGATGGTATTCTGTGACTAGCGAAACTTTCTATATGTAAATAGAACATATAGATTAATATATGAACCAATAATTTATTTTATCGTATAATGTATAAACAAACATACAAACACTTGAAGGGTATTGTGGGTTTGCTTTCTATGTGGACTGCAGGCGCATATGGATACATATATGATGTTGTGAACTTTATGAATGAAAAATAATTATATCGTAAATGCATACTCCAAGAAGCTGATTTTAATGTCCTTGTTATTTGTGTGTACATAACTATTTATGTGGACACATCATGTTAAAAGCTTTTTCTTATACATACATATGAATATCCACCAACTGATGCTGGGTACACTTGGAAGCATTTATATTCATTCTGTTAGTCTCTGGATGTTGCTTTTGTAAAGAAAACCTTTTGGAATTGCGTACGGGAAAATGGCTGTTTTTAAAAAGGAAGTTCCAAAATAAAAACTTTATAAAATTAAACATCGAGCAATCTTAAAATTAAATAAACTATAATATATAAATCGAATATATTTTAAATATATAATCAATTAGTTAAAAGGATTTGCAAGAGTAAATACACATGAAGATGTGTGTATGTATACATACTTTGAGAGTTAAAACTTTATATGTTGGTAGATAAATTGTTCACAACAATGTCCTGAAAGTGAGTGTGATTCAATAAAATAAAAGCAGCATTCAATCAGCAACACGCATCAAGAAAATTCTTATTTACGCCAAATAATTAAGAGATAATGTAAAAACAATATTTATACAATGCATTTGCAGAAGTTAAAATATATTTGCTAGGTATTGATATATTTATATACTCATAATATATATATATATATATATATATATAACACATGCATACGTACGTCGATGTGTGTGTAGCTCTAATAGAATCAATTAACATCTGTGTATCATAACTTTTATATATGCATGTATGTATGTATATTACAGTCACAAGCTTTAATGAATTTCTATTCTTCCTTTGTGTGTATATAATATCTAGATATGTATATTATTAACATGCTGCTAAATAATTAACATGTGTCCTGCAATTAACAGTTACTTGCTAACCCTGTGAAAGAGTGAGAAGTAAACAATACAAAAAATTAAACATGTTTATTAAATTCAAACACATCTAGGTGTACCTAGAATATGTTGTAACATACTCCCTAAGTACATAGAAAAGCGTTTTATGTGTGAAACAAGCTTCCGAAACGGTTAAAGTAATATTTTTACACAAGGCACTATTTGTTTATTTGTTTGAGAAGTGTACATGGCAATTGGATAAGGTTTTTAAACTTTATAAGGTACCTTCAATCGATTCCATATTTCCATATACGTTTATTTATCTCGTAGATACGAAATCTTAAACTCAATTGGTATATATATATATATATATATATATATATATATATATATATATATATACATATATATATATATATATATATATATATATATATATATATATACATATATATATATATATATATATATATATACATATTTATATATATATATATATATATATATATATATACATATATATACATATATATATATATATATATATATATATATATATACGTATAAAGTTTTCGATCTTAAAATTTTATTTAAACGTAAACTGAACGATAAGTTGCAGGAGTGCTCATTCCACGTAGGACGTTAAAGAAATTTTATAAGAAAGACAAAATTTTTATTCGTCATATAAAATCCTTCTTTTAACTAACCAGAAGTTGAGACAATGAATGGTTCTTACACATATATTTTTATATAATTCGTATAAACAAGTTGTTTACCTCTCCTGCAAAACTTTTTCAAATTGAATTAAGGCTTTTATTTTTGAAAACATAACCATTTCATTACATGAATGTATAAAACAACTTATAAGGGCTTGTCAGTAAGATTTAATACATCTCGCTCACATATTAGCATGCCATTTTGTAGAGGGTTCCTTTCAAACACTGATAAACAAAACAAAGCTAAAATAAAATGTATATATCCTGTCAAAGAAACACTTGAGGGCTTAAAGCTTTCTTATTATGTTATTGGAATGATATGCAGCTGATTTTCGTTGGTACATAAACATCAACAACGACAACTAAAAGAACAACATTTCGAAAGAAAAACAGAACAAACACCGTAAACACATACCGTAACCAAAGCAGCAAGGAAATGGATGGCGAAAATCGCATAATACTAAATGTTGGTGGCATAAGGTGAGTAAACATACACATCCATACACATAAATTCATCAAATTAAAAAAATTCATGTATACTCTCTCATCAAAGTAATTCTTATGAGTGTAATAATATGCCTGTTGAGCTAAACTTATTGCTAACCATCTCCTGTGTGTACACTTGTTCACACGACATGCATAAACATGTAGATAATAGTGTAGTTGTGCAGATGTGTGGTGAGTATCGTTGGTATTATAACATATTATGGTTTGAACATTAAATCCATGCTAAATTATTGTTATTAACTGACTTTATTGACTCGAGCAGCAAAATCCTTACTTCTATTATCTTCTTTCCAATATCTACTTTTTTATTAATTGATATAAGCACACGAAATGTGTCTTTAGATACCGTCTAATTATCTTGAGCATGTATAGAACATATTATATACATACATATTATATAGATCTTTAGTTAAATTTAAGAGTCTGAAACATAATTTGAGGCAATAATTGCATTGACTATGCATATACATATGTATACACACACACACATATATATAATCATATCTTTTCAAAAAGGCTTTAGTTGCATAAAAATTTAACAGCAGAATCACAAAACCGTTTAATATGATGAATTGCTCAAAGTTGTTCAAAATGTTTTTATATTTTTAATTATTTTCGGGAATATATGTATAATTACTTGTGTAATAATAATGTATGTATGTGTGAAGGTATGTTATGCCCTACCATATAAAAATTCTTATGAATTTTTGCAAATATATGATGAATGTCTTCTACAATATTCAATAAATGGCAATATAATGACGGATCAAGATATCAAAAATACAGATTCCCTGCTAAATTTAAACAATATTGCTTTTCATTTCTAATAAAATGTTCATAGGATCTACTTGATGTACAAGCATTTAAGTTTTGTATTCATAGCAAATACACTAAAATCAATTAAAATAAATTTAATTTCTCAGTAAATAATGACATAATACAAGCTGCGATTTAAATTAAGATTTGGTCGTCTATTTTGTGACAAAATTGGAAAACTTTTTCTAAAGTAAAAATCCAATAAACATTAACCTGCAAGGTCTTGCAATTTTTCCGTTCGCGTACTTTTTTGTGCAAGAGACATTCTGGAGAGTAAAATTTTGATATGACCCAGAATTTACTCAACTACTGGATTTTACTGGAAAAGTAAACAAACGCATCTATTTTCTATAAAATTAAGAAATGTCATAAAAAATTTGAGATAACAAAATACGTATCCAAAGAAATGCATACAGATTTTTGTTGTTGATGAAGATCAATCAGTTATTAATCTCTGTTATTCTTTTCATAATACTGAGTTAGTTCCTATGTGGTTCAAAAATGGCCTTGTGCTCATAACATGGACACAATGATGAAATTGTAGTATTTTTTGCATCATGAAAATTTAGATTTAAATGCAATATTTTGCACTGGTGTCATGGATTAAGGTGCTATCCATTGTTGGGAACTCTAAATCATTTCAAATAAGTTTTTTGAGATATTGCCTCGGTTAATTTATTTACATTTGCCTCAAACAAAAAAAATGTATATTGAAACTTTCGAGTTAATCCGTTTTTTATTTATTATGGGTTGATAGACATGCAACATGAAGAAGAAATAAAATTCAAGGCTTGTGTTATTCCCATTTAATACAAAACTTTTGCTCACAATTTATCAATGTTGAATTGAAATGTGTCATCTCAATAAAAATGATTTTTCATAGCGGAATTTCAACCATCATTCATAGTTTATAAAAAGACTGCCTGGCATCGGTAATACCTTTAAATGCAAATATGCTTTGTGTAATCAACTATATGAAATAATTTTGTATATAACATCGAGTCAAATTTCTTTTTTAAAAATTACAAGATTTTATAGCGCTCTTGGGATTTTGCGATTGCTCTTTATATTTGTATCGTAATAAAATGAAATATCTTTTCCCCAAATAGAGAGCATTTTTTCATTACGAAAAGAAATATCTTTGTTATAACATGTTTAAATATTTTTCCGTGGTGTCATCACTTTCTCTTGTGTTTATGCGTTCTCTCCTTTAAATGCTTCCCTCCATCAGGTTGTTGCAATCATTTTAAGTTTTTATTTTATTACAATACAATAAACGATTTCCAAGCAGATACGAGTGTTATGAGATATTTCTAGTTCCAAGGCTTTTTCTAGATTGGTAATTAATTTCACATGTATTCAATTTAGTCAACATGCCGTGAACAGTGAGGTTGTTAAGTAACTTTTAACCTCATTTTGCTACTTATAGATCAAAGAAGATAGTACATATTCGCAATGTGCAGCACATTAAAACAGAATTAAATTTGCCATTCTTAGCAATAGGAAAATAATATGAGAGCAAACAACATACAAGTTACACAAGTAAACTGTGCTGATTTTTAAAGGGCGTCAGTGATTCTGTGTCACGATTACATTATTTTCTTGTCCCAGTCATAATTTTATCAATCATATTTTTATCTTCTAACAAAACAATGCTTCCGAATGTATTCCAGATACTTTTCAAGCGAATACAATCATTTAATTAGGGGCAGATTCAGCGGAGGCGAAAACAAGATATCATACCCGTATATCTTTGACATCATGAATCAGTCATTTAGTCCTTTATTAACTTGTGGTATTTTCAAATGTCCCACGTTGTGTTAAGTTTATTAACGCACCTGTTTCAGCAGATACATTCATATGTAGATGTGGATGTGTGTATCCAAAAGAAACATCGCAGAAAACAAAATAATAGAATCATGTCATATTTTATTTAGTTTTGCATAACAAACGAAAACCATATATGTATTTTTATTTCATTCGCTTGTTTCTAAATGTGATAAGATAAATATATTTTCAATCTATTGTGTTTCTTAATCTATCCAGACATCTTTGGATCTTAGTTAGACATGAGATGATAATAAACGTTGCAAGAATGATGACGATGATGATGTTAACGAAATTAAGTGCTGACATACTCATAAAATGTTTATTACCGGTTTCACAAAAAAAGTTGCGAAATATATAGACAAGAGGAGACAAATATTAACTTTTGTTTAATAGCCTGCAGCAAACTAAGAAAACCCACTTGCGTCTGCCCCTTTTGTGGCTTAAGAATTTGGAAAAATAAAAGATTTATTCAAGTATTCTTACTTTGGTTGCACAAGTAGATGTTGTAAGCTTTTCTCTTGGCGTTTAAAAAGATATAGACCAAAATACAATACAAAACTGCATGCAAATCTAGTACAACTACATGCATACGAACTCATAGTTAAGTTGTTATGCAAATAAACACATGCTTGCAAACGATGAAAATGTGTGCATTGCTCTCACTTATGAACTACTTCAGAGGTGGAAACTTCTGCCATGCTTCAATGTTGTTAGCTCATTTTGAATTGATATATATATTCCCGTGTGTTTTTCAACTAAAAACCTCTCCGATTTGCTAAATAGCATCAAAGTTAAATAAATTGATAAGCGTGTTGTGATTTTGGCAGTCCAAAAAGAGTCCCATCTTAGGCAAGTTTGTTCGTAAGAAAAACTTTAAAGTTGCCTCGACTTATTATGTGGGAAGATAAACAACATAAATAACTATAACACCTTTAATATGATTCAAGTGATTCTGTAGGGTTCGTTACATAAGACTCTGAAATATTTAGATGCGGTCAAAAAACAAAGGAACGAAGTCAAAACCAATATAATATATCAACCTCGTAATATAAAAATGTTCCATACCTTAAACACTGTGCGATGGTGAGAGTTCTAATAAATAATTTTCCTTAAATAGTTTTTAAGGTTTTTGGTAGGTAAACGACGGCGGGTTTCAACAGTTTTCTATCTGTAGCGTTTTCTTTTTCACATATAATATAATCGCTGTTGTCCATGCCTGCAATACACGTTCTTTGATTCAAACGTAAGCATGAATATGCATGCTATAATTCGACACACCATCGCGGGTGCATTCATCATCAATAGAATTATTAAACAAAACAACACTTTTACTAGTTGCAAACTCTTAAAGTATAGTATACTCTGCCTTTGAATGTGAGTATGGCTTAATACTTTGTTGTATGCAGGATTTTATCCAATTTGTAATAAAAATTTAGATTCCTTGTCACATTTAAATCACTTCGCAATCTTCGCAATTTATGTATGAACTTGTACAATAAGAGATGTACGCACACACACACACACACACACACACATATATATATATATACATATATATATATATATATATATATATATATATCCATATACATATACATATAGCATATCCATAGACATGCATCTGTACAACGTATCAACAATAGACTTAAAATGAATGACATGGAAATTATCCAAATGCTACAAATAAAACTATTAGTTCTCAAATGAATTTAAGTACGTAAACGTAAATGTTTTTAAACGTTTTATGAACACAGGAAGTGAAGTGCAACTATATAACAAGTGTGTTAAAATTGAACATGTGAACATGCAACTCACAAGAAGTATTAAATGGATGTATGTGCGTCTGCTCTCAAAACAGTTATATTTTTATTTGACTAATATAAGCAAAATAAATGTTAGCCCATTTTGAAAGCACTTTCGTTTTGGATATCAAGGCCAAAGAGCATAAATAAGCCAGCAGTACCTTAAGAAAATCTTGAAAGATTTTCCACAGCCCACAAACTATCCTTGACATAACACTGCATCGCCGGAAGTTGAATTTTTTACTGGGTTATAATGGCACTTTTGAATAATGAAATACAGTAGCGCTATTTGTTACCCTTGGATAATTGTGGTAGCACTCATGTATGATTTTAATAACATGTTCTTTCAACAGAGTGAATGTGTATGCGAGTTGTAAAGGGAGGTGGCGCCAATGTTCCTGTATGTGTATGACTTTTTGAACGGTTTTAGAAAACACCTCTTCACAAAGTCAAAATTAAATAATATTTCGAAAATGAAAAATTTGATTTCCTTCCTTTAATCGTCAAGCAAATGTACTCGTAACATACATAGACGAATGCGTGCATGTATATCGCTCATTTGTTTCAATAGTGGCATAACTTCCAAAAAGCGAATTTGTAGTTAATCATTCAGAATTTATCTCCATGTCATTGTTTTTGTTGTGTAAAAATTACCTTCATCTGCCCTTAGCTCAGCTCTCTTAATATATCCATTAACTCCTCAGCTTTAAGCCGGTTATCTGCAAAACCACTTTTTTCAGTTGCGGCACTATTGAAGTAAGAGAGCGATATGTCCTACTTTGCCGTGCTGTTTTTCTAATTGCAATTAACATGGTTTGCATTAAGCATTTATTGTAAAAGTACACTTTTCGCTACATATAATTTGGTTCTTTATTTTACTTAAGTAATCCAAAGGAAAGCGGGGAGAATGAAACTGAACTGCAACTGTATAAATTTAATTATACAATCGATTTATAGTTTCTATATATGTTTATATAAAATTAGATTTTCAGTTTTAATATTTTAAACATGAATGAAACTTTGTTGGAAGTGTGCATCCGTTAGTTTCTGCATGTCTACATATACGAGTATGCAACTTGAACCAATAAATTCAACAGATTAGTTTTCCAAGATAGACAACGATGGAACGATAAAACTAATCGCGGTGAAGATGCAATCACGCTAAAATAATCTACCTTTCAAATACAGTTGACTATTGATAGATATATGGTACAGTTTGTAATTGTTTCTGCAGCTTCATTCTACTATTCCATCCTCCAAAATGTCAATATATTTTTTAAACCCTTTAGTAGAAAGTTCATATTCTCGAAGTACAAATCAAAAGATCGGGTAATTTCTTGAGCTATTGGCATCATGAATTGAGTTGCTTTGTTGGGCGAAATATTTTATATTTTCCACGATGAAATGAGATTCATCTCGAAAGAAATTATGTTTTAATCTAACGGATTTCCTTTTATGCGCACAAAAGTGCTTGGAAATCGTTAGAAACTAATAAAATATTTTTTATTATTTAATCCTGTCAGATTTTGACCGTTTAGATAATATATAATTATTAGAGATGGGATTCTACCCGGTATTTACCCGATAAGTAGGTAAATACCGGGTAAATACCTTTTTTTATATATAATATGCACGTTTTACCGGCTGAGGATGAAATCATGAATTCTGCAAATTAATTTAAAGAAGCATCTTCCACTTCCACTGGTATCACCCATTCTACACCCCACTCTTCTTTTAGATATTTTCAGAATGAAACTGATAATAACAGTGACAGTGATTTCGATTAATTCAAAGTAATATTACAATAATAAATGTGTCTATATAATGCAGTTATTTTCTTAAGTTGTTACTTTTCTTCTGCTCAGTAAGTAATTTTTTTTACTATTTTATTAAATATATAATAAAACACACTAAATTATTCATCGCAAAATGTTAGTTCACCAAATTTTCTACAATATAATTTATACCCACCTCTTAGGTAAATACCTGGGTATTTACCCATTTTTAGCCAATTAACCTATTTTACCGGATATTTACCAGTTGGGTATTTACCCTCTTCCCATCTCTAATAATTATTCAAATTATAATAAGTTGTTGACTAGAATTGGCTCAATTTTGTATTGCACTGTACGAATAAAACTGTGTGTCTCTGTGCTTAATTTGCCTAAATAAATTTTTTGCTGACGTTGTGGCAAATTAAAATTTCCGCTGTTTGATGGAAAAATAAAATAAATCAAGCGAACAATTTTTAAAATAAACAACTGTCATAATAAAGAGATAAATACATTAACAACAAAGAATGTTTACATAAGGATTGTGTTTGCCACTACCAAGGCTTTTCAAAGTAAACTTTGGCAGATAAATATTATGAAAGGATACCAACGAGGGCTTGACTTCTGGAGATGATGGGAATTCAAGAAATATCAGTCATTTATATATATATATATGTACGTACATAATATAAATAGATTTGCTTATTTGTAAAAGTCGTTGTGCCAACATGTTACATACGGTCATGATGTATTTGTTGATTTTAATCCGCAACCCCATCATCGTTAGCAGACATTTAGCAAATTGTTTTCTCTCCAGCCTATTCAGCGAGTAATATCTGTTTTATTGACGTGCTCTGCAGGCGTGAGCAGAAGTGTGACAATTTTCAATTATAAAACTAATTGAAACTACCGGAGAAAGATTGTGATGTGGCTTTCGAAGTCTGCATGTATGCTGTTCCGTTATGGAGCAGAGTTTCCAAGCAAGAAGCCTTTTGTTTTTTATCTTCTTGAAAATATTATTTAAATAAAGAGTGTTCAGTAACGAACACAGGTCTGACCAAATGGGCCAAATGGGCCAAATGGGCCAAATGGGCCAAATGATTGCGTTTGACATCGATCGCAATTGACGCTGACGTGTAATTTGTATTGAAATCTTAAACGATATTTAACGTCCTAATCTGAACTTGATATTTTCCAATTAAATCGAAACTTTAAGTGAACATAATTAAGTAATTGGAAATGATTTGGTAATATATTTTGCAGATATGAAACCTATAAAGCTACACTGAAGAAAATACCCGCCACAAGATTATCACGCTTAACAGAGGCCTTAGCCAATTACGACCCAGTGCTAAATGAATATTTTTTTGATCGGCATCCAGGAGTTTTTACACAAATTCTTAATTATTACAGGTATTTTTCATGATCTACATAAAAATATAAGCGATTTTGTTATAAATTCTATGGTAATCATCTAGAACTGGCAAGCTTCACTATCCTACCGATGTTTGTGGTCCACTATTCGAAGAAGAATTGGAATTTTGGGGACTAGATTCGAATCAAGTCGAGCCATGTTGTTGGTCCACCTATAGTATACATAGAGATACTCAGGTGCGTACAAAGAGCAGGCAACTAATTGTTTACATGATTGTTAAGCTGTTATTATATCTTATATAAAAATTCCAGAATACCTTAGCAATTTTAGATAAATTAGATATTGATAATGAGAAACCGTCAGAAGAGCAGGTGGCGAGATTATTTGGCTTTGAAGATTCAATAAATAAGGGCCAATTGAACTGCTGGCAGCGCTTGAAGCCAAAAATATGGGCTCTGTTTGATGAGCCTTCAAGTTCAACTGGAGCTAAGGTAAAAGGAGCGATTGGAAGCGATTCTAGTCATGGATTTTAGTTCCATAATGATCTTCTTTTCAGGTTGTTGCCAGCATGTCCGTGTTTTTCATATTTGTTTCTGTGATATCTTTCTGCCTGAAAACCCATCCGGGTTTTCGTGTAGACTTTACACCCACCAATAGTCAGCAAGCATCAACAAATTTACCAACCACACCTCATCATCAAAGCATGCCGCCCACGTTATATGCGTCCTCGGATCCGGAGTTCAATGACAGCAGTGGATCACCGTACCTTCAGCCAACATTTAAAGTGATTAATTTCACAGGTCATTTTAGTGATAATTATAGCTCGGCTTTGCCCAAATCAATAGCCGCCTTTAGCTTGGAAAAATCAAGTAAAAATCATCGTGTAAAACGCCATTCTGAAGATATTCGTCATGCTCATGGTTGGCACCAATCATTTGGACAACCACATGAGGCTTTTTTCTACGTGGAGTTGGTTTGTAACGTGTGGTTTTTCGTCGAGGTTATCATACGTTTTATTGTAAGTAATTGGTTTTTTTTGTTTGTAATATTTCCTTGGCAAAGATGTAGTAACGTTTCACACCCGCATACATTTTTAGGTTTCCCCCAATCTGTGGCAATTTGTCAAGTCTCCAGTCAATATTATTGATTTTGTGGCCACTTTAAGCTTTTATACAGACGTTATGCAAAGGATGGGCGAATACACGGGACTATGGGAGGCATTTTCTATTGTACGAATAATGCGCTTGTTTAAATTAACTCGCCATTCGCCTGGTCTACGGATATTAATCCATACCTTTAAGGCATCTGCGAAAGAACTTACTCTTTTGGTGTTTTTCCTAGTGCTTGGCATTGTGTTCTTCGCCAGTTTAGCTTATTATGCTGAAAAGTTGCAGGTGAAATGCAAGTTTATTCATAAATAACAAATATTTTACTTACTTTTCGTTTCATTGTTAAGGATAACCCGGAAAACCAATTCAAAAGCATACCATTGGGTCTTTGGTGGGCCATTGTGACAATGACCACCGTGGGTTATGGCGATGTTGCACCTAAAACATATCCTGGCATGTTTGTCGGTGCTTTGTGTGCACTGGCTGGTGTCTTAACAATAGCACTTCCGGTTCCTGTGATTGTTAGCAACTTTTCCATGTTCTACTCACACACACAAGTAAGTTGAATAATATAACGACATAAAACAAAATCAGATTCAAACAAACTAAAAACTCAATTATTCATGAGAACCAAGTCGGCTGAGTTGCAGTTATCGCGTAATACGCAAATCAATATGAAAGCTGCTGAGGTACAGCACTATCGAGTTTTCTATAATATGCAAATGCAATTAAATTGTGCAACTCTTGGGATGCCAATTTAAATGAATTGAGAAGAAATAGTTTTATTGCTCTCTTACATGTAGTGTAATAGCGCACATGCATACATACATTGCGATGCACACATTCAGGTATGTATGCATGCGTGTAAGAATTTTCACTCGCTTAAAACGACTTTTTACGAAACGTATTTTTATGAAAGTAATTTTGCCAAACAGTGTTTTGTGTGAAGATAAAGGAGAGTTTCGCTGACTGAAATCAAACACATACTGCTGATGTGCGAATATTCGCTTTCGTACTCGAATTGCCGAATATTCAGAAATTTTTAGATATTCGCATTCGTATTTGCCAACTAAGCAAACTATAATAATAGTCGAAATAATATTATTCAAAGTCCTAGTTTCACTCACGAATCGACAAACAAATTGTTACAAAAAGAAAACGATTACAACGTGAATTTGGTACAAGAGATAGAGCTGACTAAAAATTTCTCGCCATAAATACCTCGTAAACAAATTACGATTATTTAGACTTTCGCTCGTCTTAGACAAAAGTGTATTGTCACTTGTTTACGCGAAAACCCTAAACAAAGCGATTTGCCGCTGCCGACTTTGGCTGTGCTCTTGTTTTCTTAAGTTGCTTGCTCTATGTGCGCTAAAGAGAACATGAGCACAGCCAACTGAAGAAAACAACCACCAAAGGGCTCGACTGCTTTTTGTATAAGACAGTCGGAAAACATAAGGCGAACGAGCCACAACATTTGTACCCACAAAGTCGCACATTGAGGAGCAAGAAAGAGATTAATGCCAAAACTGTCTAATAAACTAAACAAAGTGTTTTTTTCAATTTGGTCTCAGATGACGAAATTTTAATAAGTGTGCTTTAACTAAATTAAGTAATAATAGTGAAATAAAAGATATTCAGTTAATTATACATCTGAAGAAAAATAATAACGCTAAGTGTTAACAATAAGTATATATATAGAAAGTTTTCTGCAGTGAAATAAAACAAAAATTAAGAATTTTAATAATAAAATATAACAATTAAACCAATAAATTAAACAGACAATTACTTGTGATTGAGAACATTAATTTGGCGACATCTGTATACGTAAAATATTTACTGAAGAGAAAAAGCCGTCTTTATTGCTACACCTCAAGGTCGTGGAACCGACACCTGCAGCCCACAACGAAGGTTGGAACACTCCTCCCCCCAACATCACTTATTTAATTTAACATTTTACTGGTTATAAGTTTTGGAGTGAAGCATGCAAATGAACGAGTGCAATCTAAGTCTGGCTACAATGCGTCTAGATTTGATGGAATATTTTATAACTTTTTATACTCCTTTTTGTGGCTTCACTTATACATATGCTTGTTTGTTTGCATGGATATGTGAAACTTTCTTTTTGTATAGTTTTTCCGTGTGTATATTTACTATTATTAATAACGTTACACATACGACACCCTGCACTCGTACAAAGTTGTTGGTGTCGTTCATGTGTAGGCATTTTCACGCGCTTACGAAGCACAAATAAAACAGAACTAAAGAGCTAAAATTTAAAAAATTTGCTTGTAAGTGTTTGCTAGAGAAATGCATTTTATGCAAAGTATAAATAAAATATCATTCGAAACATCACAGTTTATTCTTTCTACGTTTATAAAAGCACTGAAAATCGGGTAAGACTCCCTGAAGTTATTGAGTATTTTTGAAGTGTAAAAGCATTTTTTAATTTTCTTTTAGGCATTTATATAATTATATAATAGGATTATAATATGAAATTTATTTGTTGGGTGGTTAAGCAATGTGTATATGCATTTCATATATAATAGTATATAAATAAATTTCATATTATAATAGTAGAATGACAATAGGTCAAAAAATTAGTTTATTAACAATTCAATTGAGATTTTATTTTTCATTTTGCCTTATAAATACTTTCATTGTTATATATTATAATGTGATTTTTTATATTATAATGTGATTTTTTGAAATTGTTTGTGAATTTTTATAGTTAATTTATTTAACATAATTCTCAGATGGTTTTTGGAAGTCTTTTAATAAGTTGAGATGTTTGAAACTTTGCAAAACTATGGTTGAAGTCTACTGACGATTTGGTAAGAAGCACCAATGAAATGCATATAGCTATTGCTTAACCACCCAACAAATAAATTTCATATTATAATAGTACAACGACAATATGTCAAAAAATTAGTTTATTAACTATATAATAGGATTGATAAATTTTTTGCATGATCATATAATAAATATGCTTTTCAAGACTGATCAAACTATTAATGACATTATTTAAAGTGCTAATTTCAAAAGTTATTGCTTTGGGAAGACACATTTTGTATTAAAGAGTAACACCTCAACAGGTGCTTCTAACTTAAAAATACACACGATTTGCTAAGATTTAGTTTAAGTTTCCTTACGAATATTTGTCAAGCCTTGTATTTCCTACTTTCAGGCTCGTTCAAAACTGCCGAAACAACGACGTCGTGTTTTACCCGTTGAACAGCCACGGCGTAAACGCGAACCTGGTCCTCCGACACGTGGACGCAGCCATGGTATGAAACATGGCTCACTAACGCAGGCATCGGTATCAAGTGGGTTACCGCCGACACATCATACCCCGCTATTCAAGGATACATTTGCCACAGCAAAAATTGGTAAATTTAACAAAAACTAAGAGATAAACACCAGGCCTCTTGCAATTAGTTGTTGATAATGCATATTTACACTGCAGATATGTATGTTTATATGTAAATCTTATCACCGCTATATCGTACTACATACATCCACACGATTTAGCTTAATGCATTTGCAATCAAAATAGTTTTTAGTAGTTGGAGGCTGTACTATTTGTGTTTGTCGCTATTGCTTCGAATATCACACATACCATACACATATTTTTTAGTACAAATATAATTTAGTTTTTTTTTTTTTTTGTAACAATTATATTTAGGCAAACATTTTGTTTTTCGTTCAAAATTTTATTTTCGAAAATCGTTTCTGGTTCATTTTATTGTGTCTTCTGTTTCTTGGTTTTCAATGGTTAGAAACCCAAACAGACAGCATGAATGGTGTAAATGTTAATGGTGTTAGTATTATAGAACGATCACAAGTATCACTCACCGGCATAGGTTGGAGTATCAAAAGACCGTCGGAAGCGTCTATACACACATCGCCTTTGAGCTTGAGAACGGGTCCATCTGTCATCAGTTGTAAGTAGAAGCCATGTCTCTCTGTAAAACTGTATATTGGATGCAACTTTTGTATTTCCGTAGATCTCTTTTCATTTCATTTTCAAAAATGTGCTCCTTTTGCTAAATTCACCCAATTCCTTTTCATTTGTTCAATGCTTTACTTCTTAATTCTTTTCAAGCGTTCGTTGAACCCAACTAAACTCGTAATATATTTACTAAACTAAATAATATGATTTCTATGAACGATTTATTTTCTATAGCCGACTTTTTGAACGTACCACCAGTACAAACCTTAAAGCCAAGAGCGGCTACTACAGGAAATGATTTCTTAATGCCACTGCAGCCCAAACTGTTAGCTTCGCTAGGTAAATATCCGGCATTACGTGTATGTATTACATCAAACTATAACTTTGAGTTTTTTGTTTGAGGAATAGAACAAAAGGATTCTCACAAATCGGGGGACTACAGTAAAATGGAGCTCCCACAAGGCGATAAGGACAAAGAAAATCATGATAAGCAGCAACAGCTCCATCAGTTGCATCACGGGCTGAGGCATCGTTCCAATATCAGATCGATGTTGCACGTGCCGCCTACTCTAAATGTTATAGATAGTCAAATGCCAAATAATGGCCAAAATATTGAAGGCACTTCTTCGGGTGATAGTGATGTAAAGGAAAAACACTGTAATAATCTTTGTGCTGAAAATCTAACCGACGTAAAGAAAAGTTCCACCAAAGAGAATTCCTCTCTTTCAACAGGACAAACACTGCCTATTCATCAAGTGCTTCATGCAACGGACCACATTCAACAGCATTTAAATTTTCAACACCAGCATATTCCAATTATGCAGCCGAAGGTTATTCTCCTGCAGGATAATGATAATGAGCCATGTGACATTAGCGATCCATATGTAGGGAACAGGCATCAAGGAAATGACAGTGAAAACAACACATCATTTGGTTCAAATGCCTCTACACCCGCTCTGCATGCAGATCAGCTAAACAACGGCAACGACAACGGCAATGAAGAAAATATATTTTCATTTTCAATGGATTTAGCTGGAGATGATTAATAAAGTATTCAAAAATATAAAATTTTTGAAATTAGTACAATTTTAAATAATAATAATAGTAACATGTTAAAATAATTAAAGAACTTTTGAAATAATTACAAAAAATTTGTACATAAAATTTGTTAAAACTCGAATGTTGAAACGTAAAGAGACTAAAGCTTCCAAGTCCAATCACTCCAAAAGAAATCTTACAAAAGTCTCTGGAGTTGTGCAAACACATGTTATTTATGCACACCCGCGGCTTAGTGCTGTAAGGCAAGTACTGTCTACATATTGCTAACTCCCTAAGTAGAATATATTCTGATAATCATGCCTCTAACTAACACTATTTTATTTCCCCTATTTTGAAAACTATGGCGAGCTTTAAATTTCGTCCCATTGCTTCAATTCGAAGTGGGTAGACTACATTCGAAAATCTATTGCGATGAAAATATATTTGTTATAAGTTCTTGGAGGTAAGACAGAAACTTTTTTTATTAAACTCCTTTTCATAAATAGATTAGGGATACCGCGGGTGCAAAACATACGTTGTACAAATGTCTTATATCCTGTGCAAAGTCTTATCCTATTAATATTTCAAAAAGTTTAATTTCATTTCCTCGATTTGCGAATTTTATTGCATTAAACTAGAAGTAAAGATAAACGACAATTTTACTGTTGTTAAAATAATAAAATTGTTATCAGTTACATTATTGTAGTTAAGAATTTTTTCTATAAGAGAATGCCTTTTATCAACTGGCTTTGCATTTTAACTTTCGAACTTAAGATGCTCAGGAGTATATCAGTTCATTTAGATATTTTAACTGTCAAAGCAGATAATTCTTAATGGTTTCATTTTTTTGTTTTAGAAAAATATGCAATATTAATATTAATTTAAAGAAAAGTAATTTAATTTGCTTGAATTTGCTTTTGTATTATTCATTGCTAACCATGTAATTAAATTTAAATTATTTTTGCAAGAATAACAATTGTTTTTTTTTATTTATTTGATATATGTTTTGTGTGAATAGAAATAAGAGCTTTTTAAAGGATTAAGAATAAACAAAATTTTTAATGTACATATTTATTTGTTGTATTATTGGTTGAAGATCAATGAAAAGTAAGTGCGCGGGTATTTTCTCCTTTCAATAGTTTATATTTCGCTATCGAAACCTTCAGATTTCGTTGTTTTTTGTTATCGCTTAATTGAAAGTATGCAGTCTTAAATATTTCGTATAACGCCTGTTTATGCGTGTACACAAGTAAGTTAAGGTGACAGTTTTAGAATGATTGCACTCTCGTGTCTGTTAAAAATATAACTTTTTATAATATTAAAACTAATTTTAATGACTGAATGCAACAACGGTATAAGGCCGATAAATACATAATATGTAATCAACTTTGTGATGGGGATTTATTCCGCTTTGATTGTTGCTGCTGTTAAGCTCTATACCAACTTCATTTTAGAAAAATAGCACTGTTAGAGATGTATTTTCCTATCGATATTGATGCAGTACTAACTATTATGAATTGTTTATATTTGTTCTGTAAAAATCAATGAATGATCTTTCCGCCCTAAATTGAAACAACTTCGAAACACGACCCAACATCAGCTGTTCCATATTACCTGAAGATACTTCAGTTGCAGTGGTTATGTCTTTATCGAAATTCAAAATAAGAACAGTTATTTTATTGAAACAGTAAAACTACAGCGAAATAGTCCCCGTTTTAATTGTATTATTATTCTAAATAGATTTTTTAAAGTAATCAATTCGTCTTGATCTGTATATGAAATGAGCAGGCAAACTGTTTAATTAAATTATTTTATTTTATGATGTATTTCTCTTAGTCAGATTTAGAAATAATTGGAAATATTTCGTATTATTTTATTTATAGTACATCTATATATTAATATTAAGAAAACAATTTATATATAACTAATCCTTTGCTTTATGGTACAAAAACGTATTCTAACAATATTCAAAGAAAATTAATAAATGGTATATTCTCAACATAGACTAAAACATTCATAGTTTGTATATTTAGGTTGTTTAAAGACTGATATGCAATTTTAAGTTTTATATTTAAATTACAAAAATTAAAAAAAAAAACTACAAATTAACAATACGAACTAGAAGCACATGCACTCTTATAAAAAATATTACATATTAAAAGTTCTATATGAACGAGTTAAAGATATGTTTTGTTTATTGATTTCATTAGTTAAATTAATAGTTTAAAAATAAAATTTCTTTGCTAAACATATTGCATTTTGTTGGTTTTTGTTGTATTTTTGTTTTTGAAAATGTGATTTTAAGCAGCTTTTTAAAAGCTTTACATTAAGCTGAGTAATTTTCATCTAATTTTACTTACTTACAAAAATTAATCAATAGCAAATAATTCTAAAGAGTAGTGAGAAACTGACGTCGTTATATAGAAACGATGAAACATGATTTTACATTTTCCAATGAAGATTTCATAAAAAATTACAGCAAATCAATATAAAGCTCCCATAAATTTATTTACTTTTTCCCTTCTTACTTTTTGTATTTATATACATGCATGTAGAACTGTGTGAACCATGCACAGTTGGCTGCAGACAATGAATTAGAAACTTATTAAGTAATTGTTCTTAAAATACTTAGAAACATCTTGAGTTATTCATTACTTTCGCCTTATTGTAGTTTACAGCTTTTACTGCACTTCACTGTCGCTATCACTCTTTTCTACAACAGCAACAAATGCAAACGAAATATTAATGCACACTTTTAATTAATTTCATATAATTGAGATTCACAAACCTTTTTTACCAGTGTAGGCGTGTCGTTTCAATCGATCATACAAATCATCCTTGGTACCATACAAAGAGGCGTTCGATCTAGCCAAAGTGCTCATTTTACCACCACCGTGTAGACCTTGTTATATAAAAAATAATAATAAGTAATTTTTCACTCACATTGTCCTTCTAACTCACCATCCTTCATATAAGTTTCGTTGTAGAAATTTGGCATTTCCCAACCATCTTCTTCATCATCGTAATAATGAGCATATGTGCTGTGGTGTGAAGGAGCTATAGACTCCGCATAAGGCGTATGTGCACCATAGTAGAAGTTAACCTGAGATCCTGTTTGATCCATAGCCGGTGAAAGCATTTTCTTGGGGTCACGTCTCTTCGTAGAACGCACACAAATCATCCAAATTAATAGTACTATGACTATGATAAAGATAACAGCTCCAGCAATACCACCGGCTATATAAGCGAATTCTGAACGTTCTGCACAGTGGGGTCCCGTAAATGAGCCTACGCAGCGACAAGAAGGTGTACCCTTCAAATCCTTAACACAATTGCCTTGATTTTCACAGAAACCATCACACACATCAGAACATTCCATGCCCGTGCCATTGAAACCTGGCTTACATTCACACTTAAAGTCATTAGTTTCACGCACAAGTATACAATAGGCATTCGGATCGCAATGGGGTCTTCCTTCGGCAATTTGCTCACAAGGGTTTGTACATTCTGACGCTGAAGTAGCTCCAGTAATCTTAGTACTATGGTTTGGCGGGCAGTGAACACACGTGGTTTGTTGGGACTCGGATTGGTAGAAACCTTTGGGACATTCTTCGCACATGTTAAGTGTGCCATTGAGGTAGGTGCCAGGGGAGCATACGGGTAAGGTACATTCTTCAACGGATTTTGAGCCCACCTTGGGAGTGGTGCGACCCAGAGGACAGGAAGCACAAGATGGTTGGACTCCTTGTAAGCGATATGTACCGCGAGGGCAGGGTTCACAGCGACCATCGACTCCCAGCTGCATACCAGAAGAACACTCATCACGACATTCTTTGCGTGAAGTTGCTTCAGCTGAACGCGTAGTCTGTCCCAAACCACATAATTCGCAACTGAATGAACCTTCATTAGGCTGATAGAACCCATGCCCACATGGCCTACATAAACCAGTTTCAGAATCAAAATATTTACCAGCTGGACAACGTTCTTTACAATTGGCCGCAGAGCGTGCACCAGGTCCAGCCGTGACACCAGTGCGGCCAGCTATAACTGGACACTTGCTGCATTGTAGCTGCCCGGCTTCGGATTGGTAGGTTCCTTTTTCGCAAGGAATACAGGTCTTATTGGTCGTCTCATAGAAAGTCCCGATAGCACAAGGAACACAATCAGGAATCATCACTACTTGACCAACAGGACATGCGTACTCTGAGCCCAGCTCTAAAGAACTTGGATCAGGAACAGTGTTTGGCAGTATATCCTGTACAGCAAATTGGTCGTCTTCCAATATTAGTTTCTCCAACAAAGTCTTGACAGTAGAGCGTTCGCCCGAAGAAGTGTGTATAACAGGATCGCTGTTAGAAAGAAAAAATATATTATTATATTGAAAACATACACACACGTGCATGCATTTAGCTGTGCTACAATCAGGCATTGTTAGGCACGTTAATGAATATGAGTTGGTATTATGTATAAGACAGCATTTCGTTGTAAGACCACAGCCGTTAAATATTGTTAATTGGAAACATGATCTCTATACAGATTATGTACTTTTGGTTAGATTTCGACGGTTATGCTCATTTGGTTAAATTTGTAGGACGAAAAGGGGAAATTATGTACAAGATATTGTGAAAAAGCAGCAGCAATAAGAGTATTAAAGTTTTTAAACCTACTTCACTGCCGGGAAAGATATTTCCAGCGTGTACGTGTCGCCGCCAGTTTGCTGGCGTCCTTGTCGACCACGTGTATCAGGCTCTTCAGCATCACTATAAGTTTTGGAATATTAATATATATTTAATACACTTGGCATGCTTTCGTTTAAGTAGAGGCGGCACAATTGGTAGCTTTCGAAAGAGGATACCAATTGAATTCGCTCCAATAAAACAAAATTGTAAAACATAAAAATGAAAAATTGTAATCTTTCTCCGCTAAGTCATTAAAAAATAAAACATTTAAAAAGACACAAACATACACAGACATAAAAGTTGAATATATTTTATGACGATCACCTCCTAAGAGACATTGTGTTGACTTACTTCAATACTGGGATTTCAGCTTCTAGAACGTAAACACCGCCATCCTTAGCCTGACGCTTGGCACGATTATTTTGTCCACTGCGATAGTGATCGCATTTGACATCAATTTGAATGTCCTTGCATTCCCTGGTGCCCTCCACCGAATACGAACAGAAGTTCCAATCACGATTAAGGGAGTTAACAGAGTTAGTAACCTTTTGCCTAAGAACCCCTTGGCCAGCTTTGTTACACAGCACATCTGAAGGGAACAGCATTTTAATACGAAATACACGTTGAGCTGGCTTGGAGGCTGTTTGGAGAACAACAGAGTAAAAAAAATGTAAGATTATTTGGAAAAATAGCTTACGAGAGCAGGACGGATAAACAAGTGGCATATTAGGATCACGAGTTGGTCGCCAGAAGCCTTCAGCTCCACATGTATAGAACTCAGGAATTTCTTCCGAGAATCTCAAACCCGGATTACACGCGATTTCGCATACTTTGAATTGGCCTCCAGCACCCCAGTCTTTGCAGACTTGTACACCACCTACAGGATCCGCCAAGGGCGGACAGAAGTCGGCTAAATAGTGCAGAATTTGTTTACAAAAATTCAGGGCAAAGTAAATACGAATCTAACTCACTTAAAAGAGACACCTTGAAACTGCAGGAAGCTGTATTGCCAGCTGCATCGGAAGCAATATAAGTTATATCGTACGATCCCCATAGAAGTGTAGTACCAGGACGATGGCCATTTCGTTCAACTATTTTCGTGACACCAATATTGTCGCTAAAGTGAGGTTCATCCCAAGTAACAACAGCTGAACCATTCTTGGCAATAACCCACAGATCGCCAGGGCAGTGCTCGACAATAGGTGGTTCTTTATCGACTTGTAACTGTTGACAGCTCGGTCCTGTGTATCCGTTGGCGCATCTGCGTTGACCACACATTGAAGGAACGGTGCGTTCGACACCACCTGAAGTGAGTTCGTAGCCAGACCAATTCAAAACTAGGCCATTGTATAGCACTGGTTCAGATCGACAGTCTCGAACTTGTTTCTGTATTTCTGAAGTGATGTCCAAGGCGCGGGACCACACTTGAGCTTTTGTAACTGTTCCTTGAAAACCAGTTTCGGCATAAGATACTTTAAATTTGGAATCATCAGGTTGTGGCCGACCAAGGACGGACCACAAGAATCTCGGTAACATTTGACCTTGGGCATATTCTACTTTACTAGCAATAAGGCCCTCTGTAATCAATTGCAATTGACCAGAAGCACCATCCCAAACAATGGCAACATGATGCCATTGGCCGTCATTGACGGAGGTATATTCACCAAAAGAGAGAAATACATCTTGATATTCGGAAAAGAATGATACTTGTACACCACTGGAATGAGCTTGCAACATAAGCCGGCGATTACTGGCCATGTTTGGAGATTCTACGCCATAAAGTGTAAAGAAGATTCCAGTATCATCTTTTTGAGCGAATTGAACCCACATTGCAATTGTAAGACTGGATGATTCACCCGTATAGAACGGTACAACTTGCGCTGCAGTAGACCGAGAGGCATCGCTGAAATATAGGTCATAATCAACTTGTATTGTCTTCCGACAATCGTCACCGGTCATGTTAAAAGGACACTGACAATAAAAGCCATTCGTTAAATCCACACAGGTGGCGCCAGGAGGACATGAATTATCTTTGCAATCAACAATATCTTGTTCGCAGTTCTTGCCAGTAAATCCTTTCGGACACGCACATGTATATCCTTCTCCAACGTCAATACATGTTGCACCATTTTGGCAAACGTGTGCATCACAAGCATCAAACTCATACTGACAACCAATACCCGAATAGTCCATAGGACAGGTACAGTTAAGACCTGATCCGAAATCTTGACATTTTCCACCATGCATGCAAGGGTTACCAATACAGCGTTCTGGAGCAGTTTCACAGTTTTTTCCATCAGTGCCGCTAGGACAGACACAGAAATAGTCCTGGAACAAGTCAATGCAATTGGCATTATTTTGACAAGGTAGCATTGTACTACATGTGGTGATTTGTATTTCACAGTGCAGTCCACTCCAACCTTCTTGACATACGCAGTCAAATCCTCCTACACGATCACGGCATTGTGCATTATTCATGCATGGATTACTGGCACAATCATCAATGTCAGTTTCACAAAGTTCACCAGTAAAACCATCTCTGCACATACATTCGAATTTGTTATCCAAGTCCAGGCATCGCTCTGTACCCACTGGATTGCAAGGATCACTTAAACATTCGTCGATTTCCGCCTCACAGCTTAGGCCGACGAAGCCTGGTCGGCACTTACAAGTAAAACCATCTAGCTGATCGACACAGGTCGCTCCATTTTGACAAGGATTTGATTCACAATCATCAATTGTATGTTGACAGTTTTTACCAGTATATCCAGGTTCACAAGAACAACTGTAGCCATCCACCAAATCAACACAAGTGCCGTCATTGGCGCAAGGCCGATCGGCACAATCATCGATATTTATGTCGCATGACGGACCTGTCCAGCCTGGATGACATACACATTCATGATCAAAAAGACGATCAATACAAGTACCGTGTTTGCAAGGTTCCGACAAGCACAAGTCAATCTTTTCCTCGCAACGTTTACCCGTAAATCCTGGAGGACACGAACACTGAAAGTCATTTATCAAATCCGTACAGTTTGCTTCTAGAAGACAAGGGTTCTCAGCACAATCATCTATATTAATTTCACAATTGAAACCTTCCCAGCCAGGCAGGCATTCACATTTATAGCGGCCTTGTTGCAAAGCTTTGCAACTGGCGCCATTTGAGCAGGGATTTCCGTTGGCAGTGCACGGATCAATAGTAACGTCACAGTCTTCTCCTGTATATCCGCTGCGGCACAGACATGTAAAGTTTTTAAAGCCCGGCTCATTCTTGCACATCGCTCGAGCTGGACAGGTATTTTCAGAACAATCACTTACTTCTTCTTGGCAATTAATACCGGAATACCCAAGTGGACACTCGCATCGATAGCCTTGTGGCAAATCGGTACAGGATCCTCCGTTGTAGCAGGGCTGTGAGGCGCATTCATCAATGTCAATTTCACAACGTTTTCCAGAAAATCCAGCTGGACAGAAACATTGAACCCCATGTCCCATTGGCACACATAAGCCTCCGTGCTGACAAGCTCCTTCTCCGCAAATGACTGGTTTACATTCTTCTCGACCTTTGGTAGCTGGACCCTCGGTGCGCATGTTCGATGGGCATTCATTACATGTTTGTGAGCCAACGTTACTTTGATAGAAATTGACAGGACAAGGCGAACAAGGAGCTAATCCTGTAGAGGAGTATGTACCAGGAGCACATTTTTGCCTACACAAGTTTTTGGTTGAAGCGGCTGGTTGGTAAGTAAACATATTTTGGGGACATGCTTGACAGTCCTTAAATCCTCCAGTTGGAGGATCGGTAGTAAATGAATTACGAGGACACTCTAAACAGGGAACTAGGCCAGTGGGAGAGTATGTACCATAACCGCAAACTGGAACACAGTCATTTAGAGCCTTTGAACCTTCTTCTTTGGTATAAGTTCCAACCGGGCATCGAAGACAAGTGCCTTGACGATCCCGATTCTGATAGTAGCCACGTGGGCAATTTGTGCATACATTTTGTCCGACAGCCACATATGTACCAGCAGGACAGTGCAAACATCTGGGTACATCGCTAGTGTCCATGTTTAAAACTTCTCCTACACTGCAGGTAAAACCGCGTGAAATATTACTCTTCAAAGCACGAAGGGGTGGACATTGATTTCCTATATTGGAAATATTTAACAGTGAATCGATGACAGCACTGGCATATGGTACACTTAAGTCAAATATCAAATTTAAAGTTGAACCACAAAGTTCATACAATTGTGGTTGCCTGATGGCAGGTAAAATTGACAATATAAAGTCCATGTTGACAACATTCTCTTCCACTAAGCTGGGCACAGACTTGAGAATAGTTATATTCATATTAACGTTAACAGCCGAGCATCGTTGCGATAGCAATTGATTAAGTCCAGAATAATGTTGAGACAGTACATCCTGGTATTTACCCAGACAAGACTGAGCTACGGCACCATTGGCGCGATATGTTACCGAAGCAGTGACTTGATAATCAGCTTGCTCCGTGTTTTCAGACACACAATCGGGTACAACAGATGTTGGCTTCCATAAGCGCGAAGTTTCACAAGAGAATGTCTTAATGGGCTCTCCATCCGTAAAACGGAAACCAGATTTACAAGTGGCTATACACTCTATTCCACGATCACCAGGCAGGCAGTTGATGGCACCATTTGCCGGCGGTTGAAGTTCCCAATCGACGCAAGGGGAAGCCTGAACAGATACTTGAAAGTTGCAGAAAGCCTTATTGTTAAATTTGTCGATGGCAGTAACAGTAACATTTTCGAAAGCTCCAATTGGAATTGTGGTGCGTTCTGGTGTAAAAGTTAATCTAACCTCGCCAGATTCATCTGAAGTTTTGATACGCTTTCGCGTATCGTTAAAGTTTACATCGTAGCTATCTTGTCGATCCACCAACTCAATAACGTAACTTTGGGGACATTGCAAAAGTGGAGGGGTGACATCGGTAATAGTGATATTTATTTCACATATGGCCACATTACCGTCGTAATCAAACGCCACATATTTTACAACAGTGTCTTTGAAAATATACGATGGTGTCTTAAAGTTTTGGGGCTTAACTTCCAAGCGAGCGATTGATCCAGAATTATCCACAGCTGTAGGTTCCGTGAAGTTAACTGGCAAAATGGCTCCATTGTCATCGCGTCTTACGATTATTGGTTGTTGAGGACAATTTTGGAAAATTGGGGGTTCGTTGTCTACACATGGAGAGTATCCATAATCATAGCCAAGCAATGGATCCTTTTTGGGTTCTTCGCATCCCATAAGTTCAAATTTCAGGCAAGCATTGTCCATATAACTGACTATGCCCAAAATAACGAAGCGGGCCTGAACATATTTCGGCAAAGTAATCATGGCGAGTTCTCCATAATTACCTGGATCGCGCATAGTCAAGTTAAAGTTGGGGAAGTAAACTACGTAGTTTTCGTTTTCAGCTTGTTTATAAAAGAAACGGATTTCGGTGGGACGACCAACTATGTCGTTTGTTACAACACCCTTTACAAGAATGGCTTTTACACGATATATTTGACCCAAATCTACGCTCACATACGTAAAAGCTTCTTGTTTACCACACCAACCAGTAGCTGAGCTGAGTCGAATGTTTTTGGCTTCATAGTTGGGGCGCTCGGAAGTAGCATTAATTGCAGAGTCTAGTATTTTGCCTGAGGTCAGACCTAGCGGCCTGATAACTTTGCATTCAGGCTCTCGAATGCATGTAATCGGCCTGGGATTAATAAGAATGTAACCAGGGCGGTTGCAACCAAAGTATACTTCAGAGCCCTGTTCATAGCTTTTAGCAATTTGACGACCATCACTGGGGCGACCGGGATCATCACAAACTGGACCTTCACAACGCAAGTCGCCAAAGTCCCAAATACCATCAGATTGGCAACGCACAACATTATCGTGATGAGAAGTTTGTCCAGCTAACTTGAAAGTATTTTGGCACCCGAAAAAGAAGTTGCTTTGGAATCGTGTATCGACATATTGACCATATTCGGCGCCAGGTGTTGGCATCGGTTCATAACAATCTACGCGAGGGCAGGATGGTTGAGATCCAGAAAGCCAGTACTCGGGAAGACCGGGTTTGGGATCGTATACACATTGACGGAATCCAGCAGAAGCAGTAGTTCTTAGCTGACGACCAGGTGAGTTGCAGTTAATAGTAACATTTTCACGGAATGGAACTAAAACTGATTCTGGATCTGGACGCACCACTGACAATCCCTCTAATTTGTCATCTGGTAAGGAAACACATTTGGCATCTGAAATTAAAAATATTATGGCGGTAATTATAAAAAGGAACACAATTTTTATCTGCAGTACTTACAGTTGCACTCTGGGACAGAGCCATTCCATTGGCCACTAGACAAGCAAAGCAGCGACGAGCTTCCTGACATTATGTAACCAAAATTACACTGGAACTTAATAATGTCTCCGAAATGGTGATCATTTTTATCTGTTAGCAATTTTCCGTTTTCGGGTTCCAATAGAGATGGACACATTACAGGCACACAAGTCTTGTTACTCTGATATATATCACCATCACGTTTTCCTGTTTCCGATTTTTCAATTGAGAAGCCTGCAGTGCCATTGGCAATATAAAGTTGGTAGCCAGTATTACATGCACATGCAAAGCTTCCGGGGGAGTTTACACATTTTTGGTCACAACCTCCATTGTTTTTGGAACACTCATTAATGTCTACACAATCAAGGCGGGTACAACCCATTGTTTCCATACGAATACAAGGAGCACCCACATAATCCTGAATTCGAAAACGAATATAACGGGCCTCAATGGGCATGGGAAGGTTGAGAATAGATAAAGTTGGCTCAAGAATTCTAAATTCGACTGCTGTGCCATCAGGATTTGTATAATCTTTGAAAACGTCTGTCAATTCGTCGGTGTATTGCAGCCTAACAGCTGAAGTAAAGGCGATATTGCCGTCACTTCGCTGCACCGAGGTAGTACGAAAACCACGCAAAATTGTGGGCGCTTTTAGATCAATTAAAATCCAATTCGCTCCCGGTTCAGCCGAACCACCGCACCATCCACTTGATGTCAAGCGTACCATACTTTTGGTATAACCCTCCTCACTGGCTGATGTAATAATACTTTCATCCGGTACACCCCCATTGCTTAGACCTAAATCACCTACTGGACGACATTCTGTTGTGGGAGCGAACCCAGAACGGCATTTACAATGGAAGGATCCTGCCGTGTTTACACACTCAGTAGTCGCTAAATCACATTGCGTTGAAGTACATTCGTTTATATCTTCGCAGGTTGGTGGATTTTCGAAAACTTGATCAGCGTTACAACGAATAATATTGCTGCCAATCAATTTATACCCCTTAAAGCACTGAACTCGAGCATCATCAGAGTAGTAATAAGGACGATTGGAATCAACGACAAAGCCATTTTCAATTTTGGGAAACTCAAAACATCGTTTACGTGAGCAACGCGGAACCTCACCACTCCATGTCCCATTCGACATACATATCAGGACTGGATGACCATTGCGCTCATATCCGCCTTCACATTCAAATTGTACTATGGTGCCATAGCTGCGACCACCTCCGTTCAAGAGAGTAACATTGGCATGTGGGACTTCAGGCAAAGGGGGACATTGCGAAGCCATACATGTTGGCTTACGTTCCCAGCGGCCATCCGGCAAGCATGAAATCTTTTCAATAGGAGATCCAGTACTGAATGTAAAACCAGCATAGCACTGGTACATGGCTACACCCCGATATGTGACATTCGAGGAACCAATAGAAAAGCCATTGTCTATTTGTGGAACGGGACCGCAATATACCTCTGCAAATAGTTGAATTGAAAATGTTATTTCATTTAATGCAATTGAATTTCGTTCTGGAGTATTACCTTGACATTTGGGGATGTAAGACACGCTCCAGTTACCCCCCTTCATACATTCAGTTATAATTTTACTTTTACCGGTAGCAAATTCCTGTCCTATTGGACAAGTGAAGGTAACTATAGTACCAAATGCAGTATCCCGGCTAGACGCCAAAGCTCCAATACCAGGTTTTAACTCTGGGCAGTCAGCAGAAAATGTGGCAGACCAACTGAAATTTTTCAACTTAGTTAAATAAATCATCCTGTTTTGAAACAATTAAAGTGCTTACCCCGCAGCATTGTGCAAAGCATCTGAAGAAAATTTGATTAGCATTTCTCCAGAGGAAGCTGTGAGCGTCAATTTTGGAGCTGTAGTTCCCGTAAAACCATTGCTCGAGTGCAAGCGAAGCCCTGAGGTAGACGACCCATCAAACACCTGAACATTATCACTTTTGTGTACAATGAATTTATCAAACTTCAAAGATAGGGGCGAACCCATACTATTGCGTATTGTGAAGAAACATTCTTGGTTCTTAGGGTAGTCGGCCAAACCAAAAGCTGGCGATGTCACTGTACCATTGCGAGCTGTAATAGTTGCCTTGCAGCCTTGTATATATCTTAAGCTAAAGCCCTTTCCTGAATCTCCCAAGCTGGACTTAAAATATAAATACAAGGCACTTCCAGTGGATATTATTACCTTATCATTGGCATGGGTTTTGCCAGTAAGTTTTGCTATCGGACGGCTCATGGGTGAGTCGCCATCTCTTATGAGCATATAATCGCGCCCTTCGCTTATATCCAAGTCATCAACTTCAATCGAAATAATCCTACCAGACTGGGCTTTGATTATGTATAGACACTCCAATCCTCCTGGATATTGCTTGGGATCATTGGGACTGGTTAAAGTTTGGCGCTGCAAAGTGGCTTTTAAAACACCACCACAACTTTTGGCTTCAGTTTTCCAAGTGGCTCTAAAACCTTTACGTTCCACACTGCCATCCGTTGTAAATTTAACAATCATGAAGTTCGAGGCCGACACAAGAGGCTGAGTAGTTAAGTCCAGCTTGCCACTTAAAGTAGCCAAGGAAACCGATTTATCTTCCGTACGACCTCCAACCAAAATTTGCACAGTATCAAAAGTTTTTTCGGTTTCGAAATCCTGAAACTGCAATATAATGTTGCTACCTAATGGTCCTTCCAATGTCCATTTGCATTTGGAGAGAGCGCTATATTTATGAGGATAATTAGGACTCTCTATGACATCCCCGCCAGATTGCATATGAAAATAACACTGAGTGGGACAGTCTAACTCATCGGAACCATCGCCACAATCATCGGAACCATCACACTTGAAGCTTTGATTAACACACTTTCCATTGGCACAATGTAAGGAGTTTTGAGGGCAAGCTGAAGAACGGCACATGAATGGTAACAAACTTTCGCAGGTACCCAAATCCCACGATTGAAAAGTGGAAGCGAATGTGGCTGCTACACATTCACCGGACATGGGATCGGGTTGATGTAAAGACCAGAAACCGGAATATTGTGAAATTAAAGCTCCTGAAGCTGATTCCAAGGTATTGGTTCTCAACTCATCAAGTGAAGCCAAACCCAACCAATATTTGTCCGAAGCCCGATGATTAGGATCGTTGGAGCGCGCTATCGTTAAAGTGTCATTATTTTCAGCAAATGTGTCAATAGCCACTAATTCCGCTCCATACCTTTATATAAAAAAGTAATAATAATAATAATAGTAATAATAATAATTATAATAGTAATAATAATAATAAAAATAATAATAATAATAAGAATAATAATAATAATAATAATAATAATAATAATAATAATAATAATAATAATAATAATAATAATAATAATAAAAATAATAATAATAATAAGAATAATAATAATAATAATAATAATAATAATAATAATAATAATAATAATAATAATAATAGTAATAATAATAATAATAATAATAATAATAATAATAATAATAATAATAATAATAATAATAATAATAATAATAATAATAATAATACACATGCTTCATTTTGTTTTTACACAGTTTTGGCACATATTTGAAACCCCGCAAAAAAAGCGTTGTTTCAAAAATCATTAAGTTATCAGTTGAAAAAATGTAATAAACTTGGCCTATACGTACATACAACTATTAAACTCTTACAACTATTAAGCTCTTAACAAAGTTTTTTTTTTTAAATATTTGAACACTGATTGCGCATGCACTCATTGATAAAGAACAAATAAAAGCTTTTGAATGAAAGCTAATTGTCTTACTTCCCTCTACTGTAATGAAATCTTCTGTTGTTGAAGATTTGTTGTTTCTTACGACCTTTCTTACTCGCATCTGAATTTCAGTCTTAAAACTTAAACCATTTTCTCGTTATTCTTACAAAAGCTTGATTTTTTTATTTTATTTTTTATATTCTTCATTCATTAACATTAGGAATTCTTAAAAAAATTGTGTTAAACAAAAATAAATAGCAATTTGTACACGAGTGACCGAAAAAATAAGAAGAAACCAAAACACATGCTTGAATACGCTTTCTTCAAGGAAAACTTGTCTGAAAGTTTTTAATAAACTTGTATGTGTATTAATTATACATACATGTATATATATATATATATATATATATATATATATATATATATATGTTGGCCAATTATATGTCAAGTGTGCAAGTGTAAGCATAACTCAAGGGAAGAACTGGTATGATGAACAATTCAGGGCTTTTCAATTTAGTAAATATGTTACATAAGCTAATAACGATAAAAATCCTCGAATTCGGGATACACATTTAAATGTTTTAGTCTTAAGTTGTTGCTCTTATTTAAATAGCATAACAAATATAAAAACCATGTTCCAAGCCTACAAATTATTTGTGTACGAAAAAAATATCTGACATATGAGGCCATCTCTACATTTCTGTTTGTCGACATATTTTTAGATATGGTTGGATAAGACCAAGTTCTAATTATATTTCATGATATTTTATTTAATTAGTAAAATCTTTGTACGATTATATTTAATTTCTTGTGTCAATTTCTCCTGTACTACAACTTCTCGTTTAGGATTGTGAAACCATAATGTGTGGTTAATAAATAAATACATAAAAAAATTAAAACGTCAACATTTAAATTATAAATATTTGGTGGTGTACATCAAATACTTTCATACTTTTTAACACAGATTTCGTACATAGAGAAAATTTATTTGCATGTTAAAATAAATTTAAACGGCCAAAAGAGTTCAGTAAACTCCAGCTCAATAATTAACGCTATTTTCAAAATGAGGAAAAACGTGATTTATGATTGTAATTATTGTCAATATTATAATTTGTAGAAGAGCTGACAATTCTTGAAAAATATTTATGTTAACGTCTACCAATTGACTAATTTGTTAGTGTTTTAATGTAAAACTCTATTAAGAGTAAAGATTTTGTTATTATGTATTTATAACAATCCATCGAAAATAGTTGTTTTTATGGTGCTGTTACTGTTGGTAAAATGATTTCTGCATAATTAAGTGAACATTTAATTATTAAAAAACTGTTTTTTAAATAATTTCTTTTTATATTCGGTATATCATCAGCCAAAACTTTACCTTCTACATAATTCCGCACTTTTCTCCCAAGAATGTTTTATATTAAAATATTTGTAGCAGTGGAGACCGCGTAGTTCCCAACCTAAAAGGTAGAAAAATAAATTTAGTTTGTAACTAATGATAACGCTAATGCTAGAATAAAAATATAATTATTTGAAAATCAATTGGTGTTAATAAAATTGCGTTGGCTTGATTGGTTTTTAAATTATATTTTCATGGTCTTGGCTTTCTTTTGATTAGTTAAACCAAAGAGAAAAAGTTAAAATAAAAGGTTTATACCACACAAATAAATACACACAAATTAAAAACACATACATTTTCAATATATATAGAAAATATCGTGCTTCATTATAAAATCAGAGGCGAATGCACAATAATTTCACCATAAACACTTTCTCGAAATTTAATTATAAAAATGACCCAACGCATATACCCACATTACACGTAAATTTAGTCGCATTTATACAACCAGTTGTACTAAATAATTTGTTGTGGAGTCATTATTAGCATTAAATATTTCATTGCGTTTGGCAATAGCAGCCGCCTGTCAGGAATCGGGAGTTTTTTGAGAGAGTATGAGTGTTTTCTTTTACAACAAAAAATATATTTTGTTATCGCTGATATTTACACATCACGACCTGTGAAACGATTCGCTTGTTTGCTGAAAACACGAAGAGTCTAACGAGGGAATCAACTTCACGACCATCGGGCTGACAGCCTAGTAGTGCCAGCTACTGTCCACAGCGGAACTCAAATATTGTCGAAGTGTAAAATATTCATGATTCGTACAAGAAATACAATTTCAAAACCTCTGCTTCCTCTCGCAAATGAAACAGAAGGGGGATCTCTTGGACATATTTTTAACACGAGGAGACCAATACAAGAAGATCCTCAATATTCCTTTATAAATAGCTTCTGAAGATGATTGTTCATTTGTTGGAACTACGCCATTAACACGAAAGCACAGAGCCCTAAGTATATTAACTTACACTTCGTAGCAGGTACTTTTCAAGGAGTGCCTTATCAAGAACTTCATGCTATTTTTAGAAGTTGCAAATGAAAAGGAGTCTTTACTTTCGTGAGGTTTTTGAAACAACCGAAAAGGCGTATTTTTGATACGTAATTTTATTAATACATATTTTTCTTTTCTTAAATATTCTTTTTCAAATTTTAGCCCTATTTTAAAATGGTACCTTCTGTGAATTTATTTTTAAAGTAATTTTAGTAAATGTTACTTTGACTAAATGAATTCTTGTTCTAGTGTACTTTTATCAAATAGAAGTTTTAAAAGGACATTTTTGTTATGTTCTGAAAAGTGAAATTCCATATGTTTCATTTATTTCAATAGTTGGAAAACTCAAAAGATTAGCTTTGCATTAAATGCTTTTGAAGTTGTATATCTACTAACAACTCAATGGTAATCTGAAGATTAATTTTTCTCTCAGAAATAAAGCGTATAAAATATTTAAATAATATTTTTCCACAATAACATGAACGATATGCCGAACAATTCTGCTTCATTAACTCCCAAAATGAAAGGGAGTTATGAAATTATTGCAGCAATTGGGCGATATGTATTGTTAAGATCGTTTTATCAAATGATAGTGATCTCAAAAGGGCCTTTCAATGAAACTGTTGAATAAACCTTTTCACCTTATTTTTTATAAGGTACTTTATAAGAATGTGCTACACCTCCTGCCGGACAGCTGTTTTTGGTAACTATTTTAAAAGACTCCAAAAAAAGTTTAGATAAAAATTAATAATTTTCCAAATGGAGTTTCCAATTTTAGAACGAACACGCGCACACAAAAACAATATTCAAAACGCTGTTATTAATTATAGCCGTGCAGTCAGTGTAGAGCCATAAATGCCATGAAAAGAAATTAACTGCCAAATCGAAATAGATACAAAGCTTGGGGCCAAACGTTGAAGCGAGTCTTCTTAAAACTTTCTAAAAAAAGTCAACAGCTAAAATGCTTTTGTTGAGTTAAAAATTAATATTTCGGTCAGACTTTGTGAAATGCATTTGAAGTGACTCATGCTAAAATAAAGGTATTGGTCGGTCATGTCTTTTGTGACTATTTACAGATTTTTAAGCAATAAAATTGAAAACAAACGTGCAATTGTTCAGAGGCATTAATTGTCTGTCCGTCTGTGTAGCTGTTGGTTTCTATCTACGCTTTTGTATGCAAGCACTTTTTACTTTCTTTGTAATTTTGTAATGAAAGCTGTCAATCAAGGCCTACTATATGACAATTCATTGGAATCTTGCCTTAATGCATTAAAACTTTCCTTGGACTTAAGTAAAAACTTGTATTTGCTAAAAAATGAACACGATACAAAAAATCGAAAATGAAAACGAAACCAAACCAAAGTTAATGCAACAAAATTAAAAGTCAAGTTTATTTGGTTGGCTAAAACAGCACATTTTTTTTTCATTTGTTTTTGTTACACTGATGAAACTTGATTATTACCAAATCGAGTATATGCGTTTCAAGTAAAGTCCGATTTTGTTTATACTTCTTACACCACCGTGTTTATTTTTATATTGACATTCAGCTATTTGTTGTAGAGATGAAATACATTTTTCATGGCAAGGGAGTCTCAGATTTCCAAAATTATTTGCTTTTTGCATTTTTATATTCAGTGATGTACTAAATTCTTTTATAAGTTTCACAAACATTTTCCTACAATATCAGGAGAGCCAAAAATTTCCAGCGACTTAAAATGAAGTTCTTGCATTTGAATTGCTGCAGAATCCATTCAAGTTGCATAGTGATTCACTGTAATTATGCCTTCACTTTTGGTACTTTAATTTATTTACTTGTTGAATCAAAGTGGATTTTTAATAGAAAGAAATAATATTATAGATGATATTACAAATTCCCTTTTTGCTAGTTTTGAAACATCAAAGTCGCATGTGATTGTTTTAATGTTTTGAGAATTTTTTTAAATATGAGCAATATTTTTCAATATATTTGCCAATGCGAGATAAGCGAGAGCGCCTTGATGTAAATAATAAAGTGTTTCTCTTGTAAAAAGGCCTTAAGAGTATGTTAGCGGATCAAGGTGCATCTTACTTTATCATTCAAAGCAGCAAAAAAAGGTCCAAAACAGGCTGTTTTATTTTAACGCTACTCTTGTGCTAAATCGTTTTGACTTAATAAGTTTGCACTTTTTAATTTGTTTATTTATATCACATGGGTTTCTAGAATATTTCTATACACTTTTCACAACCATGGATGAAATTACTAAGTTCAAAAGCTATTCAAGCTTGGATTCAAAATTACATTTTAAATTTCGATGTTCTACAAACTCTTTTCCTGTTGTCACACACATGTGATGCGTTAGCGCTGACAACAACAATTATTGTGTTTTTTATATTATTTCTCAAAAAAAAAAAAAAAAATTATTATATTATAAGCCACCTAAACAGTGGTGATAAACACAATATACACATGAGCACTGAAGATGAAAGTGTAGTGACTTTCGAAAACAGCTGTTCTGCTCTGCTGTGTAAGTTGAATAAAACTGATGTTGACTTCCTTTGTGCCTAGGAATATTTATCATCATGTCTTTCTGAGATTTTAACTAAATTAGAACCATTTAGCCTATATAAATATTAATATAGCAAAATAAAAATGTTCATTAAAAATAAAATAAAAAAAAATTATTATTTATTCTTTGAGAAAACAAAACCAACAATTAGAACTTCAGTGTTAAAAAATATGTATACAAATTTGTCCAAGATACATCAGCTGAATCTCTAGTGTTTTGTGCTGAAGGAGAAGAAAATTTACTGAGCATTAACAGTTATTTGATTGAGAGAGACAGTAAATAGCAAACACAGAATGGTTTGAAATTAGTTGTTGTTTGGTTGGCTTGGAAGAATATAAATAGAAAAGTGAAGTTGGAAGAACAACAGAACGAAAATACTTGTTAGTAGAGCACAACTTACATGCCCAAAGAAAAGAGATGTGGATTGAGTTTGTTGAAGTGGTCGTATATGCAATCCAATTGCTTAAATGAGGGTGGGGTGCTTAAAAGACAAATTGTCAAACTGAGGCTCAACCGTTTCTTTCGCATTGTGGCAGTGCTACCTACGCAGAATTTCAATTTCAAAATCAAAGTACAGATTTTTGTGTATTTGGCCAGACATTCATTCAGTTGGTTATTATATGTGGCACAGCACACATTTTATCAACACTGACGTAGCTAATTTTGTGTATTGAGTTGGCCTAAATGGTTATGTGTGTATGTATTTGTTATAGAAATTTCCAAGACAAGTAACGACCATCGTCTTTTTTTTTCTTTTTATGGTTTTGTCTTTAGTAACGGCTGAATAAGTTGCGTGTGAAATTTCCAACAATTATTAATAAAAGTTCACTGAACTCAAAGGGTTCCTTCCTATGCCTATTCCTATTCAACTGCTGTGAATTTTGATTTTTCAATTATTTAAAGTATTCAAAAAGTATCCATTTAATTTACACTCGGTTGCTTACAAGTTGCTGACTTTTATTATGCTGATATCAAATACGTAGTAGTTTCAACAGTTAATTTCCTTCTCTAAACAAACTTGCATGGCTGACTAAACAGACAAGAATGTGGTGTGTGTTTATGTGTCTACAAAGATTATTTCTGCAGTTGCTTTTTTTTTCTTTCTCATAATAATCTGTTAGTAATTTAACCTACAACAAGAAAATCGTTGTGTGTGAGAGTTAGAGGCTGAGTAAATGTCTATATACGCTAAAACACTACAGCGCACACCAAAACAGTTATTTGTACGATTTTATTTTATAGATCTCTATTCAGTAAAAGACGCTGTTTAAGTGTGTACTTTTTGAAACCAGTTGGCCCTGGTAATATATTTTGATTTTGTATTAAATGTTTATTTCTTTTGAATTTATTATGTACTCGTCTACCAGCAATTCTAAGTAAATAAACGAAAGCCTATTTATTTTTATTGAAGTAACCTATTTTTGAAACCTATTTACGAAAACATCCTACATGCCGCAACGCATACATATTTCTTTAAATAAAACACAAACAAAGAAACATTTCTGAGAAGCATATTGATATCAACAACAATAGCAGCACAATTTGTTTGTGTGTGTGAAGAATATCAAAAGACTTAAGCAACTAACCTGTTTACTCACACTCGCGTAATATTGCAAGTATGCGAGAATGTGTGTTTGCATTTGCTGGTAGAATTTTTTGAAAATTACTCCACTTAGGGTTTCGCTTTACTCACTTTTGAATGCTCTGGTATTTTGTTAACATGTTAAATATGCAAGTGAAACTACCCTGCTTCTGCTTCCGCTTTACGATTTTTAGTTCTGACGGAATACACACAAAATCTTAGTTTACTAATGAAATCGACTTTATTTAATTGAAATCTGTGCTGCACAGGTTGTAGTTTATTAAGATTTTTTCTAAATGGCCAACAAAGGCCTCTGAGTTGATTTCAAGATATGAATAGTCTTACACGGATGCAAATTGTTAATTTTGAAAGCAATATTTAAGGACTCCTCCAACGACCAGTTGTGGTTTTGGAAAGCAAAAAAAATTAAAAAAAATATATATATATGTATATATATATATATATATATATATATATATATTTATATATATATATATATAAACTCTCTTTAAGAGGGTTTTAAAGGGCTTAATTGTTTTAATCTCAGTTTAGTCAAAGTTCTGCCTTCCCCACACCAACCTTATTCCTATTGTTGTAGTGAATCAATTATGGAAATCATATGACCCTCAGGTTCACGATATAATTACCAGACCTCCGCATAAGATTACGAGAAATGTATTTATGGAATATATTATTGCTTTAACCCTCCTCGGGCTTTCTTGAACAAAAGCCAAACTATTTCAGACAAAACTTCACTTAAGCCACAGACTAGAACAAAGACAACTTGATAATAACACGTTGCTAGTTTGTAATATAACCACCAAGTACGATCATAACGAAGAAGTTTCTATATGTACTCGTATATATATATATATATATATATATATATATATATATATATAAAATTTACTATGGAGTTAATTTAATACATCACATGGTTCACATTCTACTGCGATAAATTATACTATTTTAAAAGGAGGAGACAGGTTATTTCAATATATTATGAATGGTGGTGTATTGAATTTTGGAAAATGCTGCTACTGCTGGACGCAACACTAAGCGAACATAAAAAAACAATTTTCATTTTGCACGTCCACCCTCAAGTATAACTTTTACTCTGCAGTTTTTTCATAAGCCTATAATTCTATAAGCCTTAAATACGATTGATGAATTGTAGCAACACTGCAGATCTGTAAAAATGTGCAAGTTTGATAACAAGACAAGTTTGGGTTTATACTTTGCCCTCTTCTCTTTAAGGCCAGTTGCCAACAACGGTTCGAATTGCAATTGTCTGTTAATATTTTTATTTTCTGCTGTTGTCTTTATGAGAAAAGAAAGTGCTTTTTTATCGTCATTTCGCTTTTAATATTTCAATATTCCAGAATTAAAAACATACAAAGAAAAAAAAACATTTGGCTTGACAATTGTAGAACAACTTTCTCTTAATTGGCTTAAAAGTTTATGGCATGAGATATGAATTCCTTTTTCTAGCCAAATATTTCTATGACATCTTCATATTAAATAATGATATTCACAAAGTTTCCAAGTTTTTTTGGAATATTTTGCTCTAATAACAAACATTTTTTCCATTACAAAATCCAAATGGTTTTCAAATTAGCTGAGAAACTCTGCATAGATGTTATACTACTGAGCCACATTGCGTTGAAATTAAAACTGATACATGATTCTAAAGAAAAGTTATAGAATAAAAAAGAAACAGAAAAAGATATATTCAACTGGTTTAAGTCATTAAAAGCAACTCAATAACCACATTTTAAATAGTGGATATGTTTCTGTAAGTCGCATTGCATGTTTTGTTTATACACATCCACACATGCTCGTGTATATGCATGTTGTGTACCTACACACATATACATACAGACTTATGTATGTATGTATATACCGACTTACTTATCCACTTACATATGCTGCATCTCTCAACTCACACATTTATGTAAGAAAAAGTGTATGAAAATGTGTTTACATTGATTGTTTGTATGACATACAAACAAGATTAATCACTGCAGTTAACAAATATTTAAAGAAGAATTTCTTCGTTCCGTTATAGTATCTTGTTGGTCTTGGTATATCTGATTTAGTTTTAACTAAACTATCATAGAGACTAAGAATTGCTATCTGGATACGATTATACAATGATAAAGAAAATTGATCAGACTTGATCCCCTTGGGAAAACAGAAATTGGAATTATTCTTAACGTTTCCTACGCTACGGTCAGAAACCATTGCATTTGTATAAAACTCAATTGAATATGTAAATTAAGATCAACACTGAAACTTAATGGAGGGTGTATGAAAACTGCATTTTGTGTCCGCGGATTATTATTTTTTCTTTTCGTTATATAATCAAGTGAGAGTAAATGTTTGATTGATTGATTTGTAAGACGATATTAACGAATAGATGCATCTGGGCATGTAAGCCAACATATATGTTTTCTTGTTTGAGTACTTTGCATTTACAGCGGCTAAAAATTACTTTTGAAAGGGGTGACGCTAGTTGAAATAACGCACAGATGTACTCTCGTATTCATAGAGAATAATGTTGACTTGAAGTAGGCAAATTATGTATTAAAGCACACATTAGTTTTTATGAATAACGCATGTAGTATTAAAGATGCATTTACCGCCCATTTGTTTTGAAAAAAGTAATTTTTAGAATCTGTCTCTCTCTCTCTCTCTCTCTAGAAGAGACGCAAAAGTTCACATATAAAAATCATGTGAAAAGAAATGGAAGAATCAGCTTTTACTGACACGGTTCGGATATGCATTTGAACTTTGTATGCGTATCAAGAACATGATTTTTCTACCCTGTAGTAGGAGAAATAAATTTCTGTTCCTAAAACTTCTAAAATAAAAATCAAATGCCTAAACAGTCATTGTCTATAACATTTCCTAAGGATCTGTTCATGTCGGTATGTGTAACACATCCAAAGATGCTTGTACCCGCCAACGTAATAGATTGTCTTTTGCGTTCGTTCTTTTACGATCTCAAATTATTTGTCGTTCGCACGCAAGCAGAAGAAAAGTTTTGATCGGGAGGAGAGCATTTAATACCAAGAATTACAAGCTAAATTATATTCGGAATTTAGTTTTTGAGCTCCGAAAATAATTTTAAAGCGAACGAAAAAACAAATAAAATTGTACTAATTAGGAGAACTGCTTCCTACCCAGATTTATATCACACCGACAAATTGGTTTCCTTTTCATAATTGCACCAGTTTAATTGACACCACTCCTTAGCTAAAGACAAGTGTGTTAGTGTATGTACTCGCACATGATTGCATTTATGAAAGTACTTTTTGCACTCGTTGCACACTTTTTACATTTTCAAATACTTATTAATGTTTTTTACGGTTACTCTTTGCATTAACTTGTATTTAATTTAATAAGAAACAACAAAACAGAACAACACTTACCGTTCGGACATGAAAATACATCATCGGCAGCAGCTTTTACTTTAGAGTTGAATATTACAAGCGCACACATGAAAGCGGACAGCCATTTCGAACTGGCCGCCGTCAAGCCTCCCATGATCACAGCCTCCTGAATTTGAAATCTTAATTTTATACGTTATTTATTTACAATTGATCAATCGTAAAAAACTGCAAGAGAGATGAGAAAATTTACATGTTCAAAAACCAAAGACAATCAAAAACTATATATTTCAAGAAATTGTTCTACACTCGTGCATCACATTTATTTTAAATTAATTTGGACTGGTAATTTAATATTAACAACAAGAACAATTAACAACAACAATATGTGTGCTTTTTGTAGTCATTCATTTAGTGTGTAGCCATGCAATTTACATGTTGTTTAAGGAACTTCAGCTTCTCATTTAAATACGAGTCAAACGCGAAGGCTAGATACTGGTTGACAATAGCGCTTGAAATTGTAACGCGTTTGAATTTCCTGCCCTAGTACGAACGTGCTAAAACACATTTTAAACGACACGTTTTCCTAGAATTGAGTTTTTTGTAGTATCATTTTTGGAATGGGAGTCATATTTCTGAACAAATTGATTGAAATCTTTGAAATTTAATTTCGTAAAATTTAATATAATTATTGCAAAAAATATTTTGGACAAACTCATCAGCCCTCCCTTTCCAAATATTCAATAACGGAGCATTCAACGAATATTTTTGATTCGAGCCGAACGCTGGTTAAGAGTTTGCATCACAAAAGCTACTTTTTCCTCGAAAATTCTTGGAAGTCGATACAACTCGTGTCATAACGATCTCATAGTTAATTAAAAAGTACTCGTGCACACGATGATCATCATTGAGTTTTGGTAAGCGTTTCGCAGTTGATCTCCACTTGAAAGTAAATGGGAAAATGGTGGTCGATCAGTAGATTCAAGGATTTTAATGTCGTAGACGGACGGGTCGGAAAGCGCTTAGGGGCTTCATTAATCCAAAGTATGGATTGACACTGATCTAGAGCGTGACACTGATCGGTGGCGCAGAAGATCCATTTGATAGGGCAGAGACATTTTCTCTTTTGCATACGGGAACATAAGCAAAACAACTTTATTTTTGTATAATTTGAAATTAAAACGTAGCAAGACCTGTCGCCTTGGTCAAGCTCGAAAGATTTAACTTAATTTATTCTTTTGTATAGAGTTGGACAGATGAGTCGATAAAGTCAAATTGAATTCAATTCGCCGGTTTTCACAACTCAAGGCAAGATGAATTAATTCAAGTTTTCCATATTTCATATGCTGATTACAAGAAACGGCCAACGCCACTGGTTATAAGTTTAATTATATATTGTGCTTGCAAGACGTGGGAAATAAGTGTCGCACCCAACAGCATAATCAAAAGCACCTCACAACTATATCAATTCGTACAGAGTTGTAAACAAACATTCTCGTGTTACTAACACAAAGTCAGGCAGTCTGTCAACAGGTCTGTTCAGTCGTCTCTGTATGAGGGATAGTTATTTGTTGAAATGATCAAACATAAAATAATTACAAGCTTTAGTTTTTTCTTTTCTATAAATGCTAAAGATATTCAGACTGAAGATGTTTGTCGATGTGGCTGCATTCTTCTTCGTTAAATTTAAGACGAAATGAAACTCATACAAGTGTGATTATAACTATGTGCCTGTGTGTTTGTGTGTGTGCTTATATGTACAAGAGTAGTGTTTGTATTTTCTCTGTCAATATATTTTTATACTGAATAAACACTTTCATATGAACTTTCACTTCAGCATTTGTAAGTACGAGCGAGTACTTGTATTCAAGCACTTGAAAAGCATTTTTGAACATTTCTGAACGAGAGTTGTTTGTTGTTGCACAAGCATGTTTCTTTCGGTTTGCCTCAACGTAAAGGTTGGTTTGGTGAACATGTTGCACTTTTTTTGGACAACACATACTCCATCTGCATTGAAAGCCTGCTTTTTGGCTACACTCTTATGCAGTGAATATGAATTTCCCTGATAGTCTTTTGTATATATATATTTTTTTTTGTTTTTTTTTGTTTTTTTTTTTGTTTTTTTTTGATTTTGTATTAAAAGTGGAATTTTTGCATGGTTGTTTTTTTAGAAATGCCAAGCATTTTTGCTTTGAGTATTTTATTTGTTTTGTATCCGATATACGAGTTACTTTTTATACTAAAACTGGTTTGCCGTTGATTGTAGTTTTTATTTTATTTTCATCTTATTCAAAACAAAGACACATACAATTAGATTGACATTTCGAGTGTGTCGTGGTAAAGTTCTTGAAACTTTTCGCATGAGTTTGACAATGGAACAGTTATTAAAATTGCTCCTGAAGGACAGGAATATATTTTTTACTTAATAAAGAGTTAATTAATTTATTTGTTAAGTAGTTTAATTAAACGGATTAAAGATAAAAGCATCAGCCATTACAATTTGAAATCTCGCAATTGGTATCTGTAGATGCAAAGGAAAATAATAGATGAATTATCTCTGTTATTAAAAAAGCAAAAAGGAAACGGTCGAAATGTAAATACGAAATCAAAACCATTGGGAACCGCATATAATCCTTAAGTTATCAAATTATTTAAGAACAGTTTGGTAGCTGAGGGAATCGCTCGCATGATCAGTTTCTTCAGGAAAAGTGATGTGTAAAAGTGTTGGAAGAGAACTTTTGAAATTGCGTGTGTTTAACGGATTTACGCGGATCTTAAATACTAAGAAGTACATAATTAATTTGAAACAAATAAAACTTGAACTGAAAACAAGTATAAACAAACAATCAAGATCGAAGCTAGTTATTTGCAACGTCTACCGCATCACATTGCAGCAGGAGTCGTGAAAGCGTATTTAATTGGTCGATTGTAAATAAGAACCGATGGAGTATCAACTGATAGTTGTCAGTTTTAAGTTGCCAGCCGTGATATCATTTGCAGAAGGTGGAAACGCAATCAGCGTTCGGTTGCCATTCATCATCCAACAATGGAATTTTTTCTTTTGTATAAATTCGATCATTTTTAAAGTCTTTAATATTAATTCATAAATATTAATTTACTTTTTACGATATTTTCGTATGATACGAATATAATAAAATGAAATTATGCGTTCATGTGGCTGTATGTGAATGTGTGTGCGAGCGAATAATATAATTTTAAAACTGAAAATTAAGTTGAATCATCCATGAAGGCCACTGCACGAGATCATCATGATGGCTTTGTAAATAAGAGGTCCAAGCAAAAACTTAATTGGGTTAATAATATTTTACATTAATGTGAACTTTTTACACTTTTTTGTTGAAACAACCGAATACCAGCTTTAAATGTATGACTGGATGGAAAATGGTAAAAACGAGTAAAACAAAAAAGTAGGATGCTGTTGTAATTGTTAATTTTGAAACTTCAAGTCAGTTTTGCATTAGAAAATATTTAAATAAAGTTTAAAAGTCAGTCAGTCGTCGGTCGGTGTTGTTGGCGAGCGCCACTTAATACTAGAGACAAAAAGCCGATTCACACATGCAATTTGCCTCTTTGAGGTTTGAACGTTTTTTTCTCTCTTTCATAAATAATAATTCCACTGAATATTAATTGAATGATAAAATCTTGTGTATTTCTTAAAGATAAAATGACTAATTTGTGGCTTTGCCAGCTGGTTCGACTGGTTTTTTCTTTTGTCTTTTCTTAAGATTTCAATAAGTCAAAATTCCACTTTTCGCTTTAAGCGTGCGTGTGTTGAAATTATTTGATATTTTGCTCACTGCGAGATCGAGAAACCACAGCTGCCACTAATAAGAAACACTTGTGCTGACATTTTTTCTGAAATTGTTGTTCAATTATTTCGATTATTAACTTATTATAATATATTAGCTGAAATGCTTAGAGCAAACTGGATTTTGTGTTCATTGTGCATTTGCTCGTGGTGTGTTGAAAGTTGGATACTGAATAGTTTTTATAGGCGAATATGATTAAAAATATATTGTTTTTGTGTAACATTGAAATAAGTTTTGGTCTCATTTCAGAAGAACTTTGCTTCATGATATAAAAAGAACATGATTGTGTTTGCAAAGCGGATATGTGACCTGCCATGCGGGTTTTGTTAAAGACCTATTAAAGAATTTCAACAACATTTATTTCGCCCAAATCGTTTCTTTTTTGCGTCTGTCTTTTCAATAACCAAAAAGTGTTTATTAAGTAAAACAGTTTAGACTTGTCTGAATTAAAATCTTGTTCGTTAGTATTTAGTGGTTGCGCTTTTTTGGGCAAATGTTTGACAAGTGTGAACGTACTTTAAAGCAAATTGAATATAATATATGAATAGTAGCACAAGTCTCTTTTCCCCAATCACCAAGATATATATTTACATAGAAGCAGATGTAGAGAAAGATTCTTGCAACTTTTTCATAATATGCAAAATCTTAAACATCATAACAGAAAATATTATATCATAAAAGTATTGAACTGACAAAAAAAACTGAAACAAATTGAGTCTATTATTCAAGCTTTGTAATAACCTTGTCCAATGCAATTTCAAATAAATTGTGAAGTCATCCAACGACTAAAATGTGTTAATAAAATACAGTCTTTCATATTGATAAAAACATGATTTGCTTCTTAAAATTTAAGCAAAACTTGTTTCACTAAACATACAAAATAAAATATTGAAAAAAAATTGCTAAAACATCTCAATGTTGGCCAATGATTCAAGCACACATATTAACGTATTTATAATAATAATTACAGTTTTATAAAGAAATATTCTATTGAAATTTCTCTTGTCCCAACAAATTAATAAACGTTATAACGCATGACTTTATGGACACTTTGCAATATCCGATGCGATAATCTAAACGATATGAACACAATGACGTGCATCAAGCCATTTTCCTTAACTCAACTTTATTGCAGGGATTTCCTGTCGAACTATTTTTTGATATATCGAATTCAATCAAGATTAATATATTTAATTGCTCGCAACGTACTTTATGTTATTTTCAATGCGTTGTAAATGTTGCAAGACACAAGGGAAAGTCAACATCAATTTAGTTATCCAACTTGCAGGGCAGAGTGATGTTCTATGGGAGCACTTCTCGCACGCTATAGAAACTGGAAAACTGGATGGTACAGTTTTGACATCATTTCAAAATCGTTCGGCTAATTGGGACACAAAAACTTATGATGCTTAATTTTAGTGTAACTGAAATATAATTAATTTACCTCCAGGCAGTTAAGTTCTTAGAAACTGCTTTTGGGTTAAGTGAACGCATAATGAAAATAAATATGAACAGGGTGGTTGTGCGCCAAAGAAGTTTTTAAGAAAGCCCATCGAATTGTATATAAATTTCAGAATTAAATATTTAAATAGCAGCAGGAGGGCTGTAATTGAAAAAGGCGATGATATAATTTAGATGGCTAAAAGTCTTGGATATTTGTTGGCGGCTAAAAGTTTCAAGTTAAACTTGAATTTGCCACCAGCATTTGGGTTGTTCGTCAAAATCGTTAGTCGTTGAAGAAAAGAGAAAACATTCCATAATAGAACAAAAATTAGTTATGCAAATAACTTTCTACAAATAACTTGTGAGCAAAACATATAAAAGTTAATCGTTATTTTTATTTTCGAAAATAAACTTTTTGCCAATCGGAATCGAGAATATTGATGGCAGAGAAATTCGATGAGAGTAATAGTTGACCTACCTGTTGGATACGAGTATTTTGTTTAATGAAATTATTGAAAAATAATATCCAGTGGAGAGATTTTTGTGCAATTGTGCTTTTCTTAATCCTTTTGCAGTCTGTATAATATTATTTTCCTTTTACGGCCATTTACCATGACTTTCTTTTATTTTCTTATGTTTACATATTTTGTTTTTTTTTCGTTGAATGCTGTAACTTCAAGACTATTTAATTTTCTGCTCAGCACTCGAAGAAAGTTTCTAATTAATTTTGAAACTTTAGTTGCCAAGATTATCTATGGACGATTCAGATTTGCCACTCCCTTTGAAAATAATACTGAATGTCTGCTGATCTGCTGTCAAAACAATTTGAGAATTTTAATAAGAGAGATACGAAGAAAAAATAAAGGAAATACACAAAATTATGCTAATTATTGAATATATTATAAAAAGCTGATGATATTTGATTATTTTATTGTTGTTGTTGCTTTCGTTTGCTAGTGCAAGAGTAGAACGGCGGATATTAAAATGAAAGACTTAAGCAACAAACTTGTTCTTTAAACACTTGGTTGGAGATTTAGATTTTTTCCGTTTTTGTTGAAATTTTTAGAAACTCTTTTTATTGACAGACATGCTCATTGTACGTACATACGTACACACGTACCTACCATCTACATGTACAGGCTGTTTTTGTTAATGTATTTAAGCAATTATATGCATGTTTTGTACATGTTTGAATGCTGAAAAATTGCCGTTTTATTTTACCAGTTTTTACTATTTCTTGTATTATTTCTTGCTGTCTTGAAGCAAAATGTGTATATTATTTGCTCTATGTTTTCCATTTGTTCTCTACATCTGGCTAAGAAGGAGAAGCAGAAGAAGAAGAAGAAGCAGAATACAAAAAACATAAATCCCAAGCAACACTTGTTGAATTTACTTTGCAATTGTTGTTGTGGTTGATTGTGGTTTATAAAGATTTTTGCAAAATGGAGTTGCAATAAAATGCATATAATTTTTACTCATTACGTAGCATTATTGTTTAGGTAATAGTTAATACTAAAAAGGAGCGAGTTAATTTGTTTTCGAGTTAAAAAAAAAAAAAATTCTCACACAATATCTTAGAATCCGTAAGCTGAGCTGAACACACAATAAATGACTTGTTGGCAACAATTATTTTTTGTAGCTTCAATTGTTTTTATGTTTCCAATTAACATATTTCGTTTGCTTTTAATTTTGATTTTCTATTTTAGTCCTTTCGCTTACAAAAATATGTCAACATGGACTTTTTATTCCTCAAAACAGCACTCACTCTTTCCACACAGACACACGCACTCATCAAACTTTGAAAGCAAAACTCACTCTCCGTTATTTGAAATTATTACTTTTTATGCAGTAAGTAATTTTACATTCACAAAAGCTTGATAATCCGTTTACTGTACCGTACCACACGAAGGCTAAACACTCACTAAAACTCGCTTAGATAAAAATATTTAAGCAACACTTTAAAGTTGTGTATGTTTACCAAACTGGTATGGCCAACTTTGGATATAAAGAAACATAAAAATGAAATGCCAAAAAGACCAAGAAAACAAACACCAACAACTTTAAGTAAAAAGCTGATCCAATAGATACAACAACAAGAAATAAATAGGCACAACATATGCCGAACACCAACACTCATAAGAACTACTGTCTCTCATCGAGCATGTATTATATTCATGTATAGATGAAGTACTTTTTTATTTTCAAATGGCTTCAGGAATGTGTAGTATATTTTTCTTAACGTTTCTTCTTATTCCACCGGCTGGTAAACAAATAGTATGAACTGATTTTTTTATTTTGTTCACATCAAAGAAAACTTAAGCCGTGCATCACCAGCAACAGGTAAACAACTACTAAAGGTGTGTTGCTTCTGAGATCAACAATTGAGTTGTTGGAGTTTTTCTCGCAGGGCTGGGACATTGGCGGAAACACATATCAAGAAATTTGTTGAATTAAATCTTCATTTCTATGGTTTCTGTTTAGCTTTTTAAAAAGTGTCACGTGTGCTAAGAGAATGTAGGAATGGTACTCGCCAATAATGAAACTTTTGCTAAAATATATGTTTCAATAAAATTTTAAAATTATCCCAAATCCTCAGCATTATTATGTAAGACTTTTTTTATTCTCTATATACAAATAAAACTTTTACGTTAAAGGTGCCTAACCCTTTAGCTTGTGAATAGAAATAGATTTGTCATGATCGAAAGGTTGTTTAAAAAAGTTTTTGTCTTCGGGCCAAGTATTTCCAAACAACAATGAGAAGTAGTTGTGTCAAAATAATCTTAAGATATGTTTTTTTATTAAAGATACATAAATTAACGGCGTCACATAAGAAGTGGCTACGTAGGCAACCATGGAAAATTCCTCAGAAGAACCGAAAGTCTTACTGTTGTTCGAGGTGTAAAAGTTAACGAGTGCGAGTGGTACACAAAAGTCTCGAAAGAGTGTCAGTCCATCTTCATACGAGGAAGTTTTTGCTGCTCAATTCTTCTCAGCTGAATGAATGTTTCAACAAATTTTCGTTTTCTTTCATTTTGTTCAGTTAATACTTTTATTTGGCTATTTAAAACGCATTTTGTTACAACAGTCTGCTTCTTTTAAAATCTTCCTTCGCAATGAAGCAGCGAATGAAAAGAAATGTCATGTAATAACAACCAAGAACGTCTCAACAAAAGACACTTTCGGAGCACAAGCGCTCCGTACAAAATACCACTCTCGTATCCTGTACAAACTCAAGAGATGATCAGCTAAAATACTCTCGTGTGCACCTGGACTAAGCCATCGGTGGTCTGGCTGCACCAGGCTCGATTTGACTGACTCAGAGCTGCTTTGTATATGAAAAATTCAGAATGACTTTATTATTTGTTGTGAATCAGAGCAACTCATCAGTACTCTTGTGCATTTATTTATTACCACTAGTTCGGTGACTTGGACTTGACTCTTGAACTATTACTTACAACCATGTGCACTTGAACATTTTTGGACCTGGACCTGGACCTGGACCTATTTTCGCGCCTTATAAGCTAAAGCAGGGAAAAAAGCTGCCAATGAGATCTACGTGAAGCAAAGTTTGTCACCAGGAAGAGGTGCAAATTCAGATAACTCCTACACATTTCTTACTTGTGTATTTTTTTCTTTTTGTGGCAGCAGTAGACGATTGTATTCCTGCCGATTTTCTTTCTTTTATACTGTAACGTTCTTAATTTTCGATATAAAATAATAAGAGAGCTGAACATTTATTATCGCATTCGTATTAAATAGCCTTCCAAAATACTTTTAAAATCACAAATAAATCATCGCATATACCAGTAATTAATTCAACAAATTATTTTGAAAAACTACTCACATCACTTGAAAACTTCTGTTTTCCATGCCTGGCCCACTTACAAATTTTCTCTCGGCGAACAGGTAAGAAAACAAACTGGAAAAAGTAAAAATAATCAAACGCTAGAACACGAACAGATACATCTTACCAGTAACATGATGAATACAAGCACAGGTTGCATTAGAGCTATTGTTATTTTTGTTATTGTTCGTCTCATTTCTAAAGGAACGTGTGAAGTCATTTTCAATTTTCCCATATTCATTTTCAAACGAAAAAAAAAATCTATCTTTTTTTGTTTGTTTGTTTATCGTATCCTTGATTGCGTCGAACTGATTGTGCGTGACGGGATTAACCATCTTCAACCCACACTAATGAAAGATGCGTTTTAGGTGATTTTATTTGGACTGCTAAGAAATAAATTTTTTCTTTCTCTTCTGCATGGAAAATTCCCAAGTAAAAGAAATGAAAAGCCGACTGTTTTGTTTTTTTAGGCACTTTAGGCTTGAGTATTGGAAAATGGTTGGATGTAATTTGAGCGGTGAAAAAGGATTACAGACGTCAAAAACATCACGGCATTAATTTTGTTTTTCTTTATAATTGATGGGAATACAGTTGGAATTTTTATGTCTTTCATTTTTTAACAAATTCTGACATGGCCATGGATTAGGGATTTCACAGCAGCACTTAGAAGACATTATTTTTCTTAATTCTAATATTTTCGATTTCCTTTTCTTACCGATCGAGATACGTTCTTTATGAATGAGGTTATTTCTTACGATTAAGTTATAATGAATATTTTATTAATTCCATCATTTGCGCGGAACATATCAGCATCTCGTATTGAAAGAGGTAGTAATTTTTTCAGTTTTTTAGTAGAGTTGATTTTTCTTCAATGCAGTTTTAGGGCAAATGCAGATTTAATTTTGTTTTTAGTGTTCTACTCCTCCAAATTCGTAGTTTTTGATTTTTTATTAATTATTAACAAATGCGTACAAATGCTGTTTAATTTGGCTAACCTATTTTCTCCGTCTAATTTGAAGTTATATAACAAACTAATTAGAGATATATTTAAAATATGCCATGGAAATTTTAATAATAATACAGCTTTTGAAACTAAAAATTAACGTCAACTGCAGATGTCGGTTTTCTTGTCGACCACAAAAATGCTGACTATCAGTAACTGTCTGATAAAAAATAAAACAAACAAACAAACCCCAGGAGAAAAAAGTTCTGAACGGAAGTCTTCCCTTAATTTAGAAATGGAAAAAGTGACACATCCGCAGTTTACCTCTTTCATATTAAAGAAAATACTGTGACTGTAGAGCGTAAGTGCGAGTATATAAATAAAAAAAAACTTCCAAACTTAATAATTGACCTATTTGGCCTTAAAAAAACAACAACTTAAAGCCGAATACACCTTTTAAATGATATAAACCGTTTTCGTTTCTTTGTAATAACGCAACGTATTAAAAATTCTAAGCACACAGAAGACAAAAAATAAAAATAAGAATAACTTAAATTCTTAAAAAAATTGTTACGAGCGTACTTGCAAATACACACACACACACACACACACACACACACTCATGCATCAACACAATTTATTTATAGTTTGCTTGCAGCAAATGTATTCATGCCTCTAGCTGTATTTGGGTTAAAATAGTACAATGTATTTATTTATTAATTGACGTAAAAAAAAAAGTTGAAATAACGCGGTGGCAAATAGCGCAACAAGTTTTTTCATCGATTTCTTGCATCAAATGGAAAATTGTTGCGAGTTTTTCTTCTGTTGCATCCTTGTAATTTGAATACAAAGAAACAGGAATATCCAGTAATTCAGACACATTTCAAATTTATATAGAACCGTGTTATACGTTAATAAATAGAACTTTTGCGGCGCTTGTTGTACAAGACGTGGGCACTTTCATGCAACACATTCACACACATATTCTTTCCTTCATGCGTCCAAATTCAACAGGTATGAATCGATTGTTTATTGAGGTCAGTAGGTAAACGTTGAGCCAAAACAACAACAACAACAACAACAACAACAGCAAAATGCTAATATATGTAGAGATATTACAATAAGAGAAACAGAACTAGAAATAGTGAATTTAAAAAGAAATTCATTCTTCCATACAAAACAAAAGCAGAAATTGGGCGTCAACACTCAAAGACTACAAAAACCCCGCTGCACTAGTGTTTTTGTAACTTAAACACTTGTAGAAGTCAATTTTATGAATATCAAACTAAATACTCAAACAACAACAACAACAACAGCAATAATAAAACCATTTATATTGGGAATTGGCTGTAACCTGTTACATTTGATTAATCACACAGCCCTTTAGCATTAGGGAATGAATGATTCAATAATACGATAACTTGATCCACTCATCCATGTACACCTTCTTCCAACCATCAATCCATCATCCATACATATAATCAGTTAGTCAGTCCATTATATTATACTCGTATCATTTCAGTAAATACATGGCAGTGCTGAATACTGAATACATAATTAAATAAGTTGTACTTGAAACCGAAATCTGCTAAAAGAAGAGACAGTCAGCGCTGGGCGTCGATTTGTTTTATGAAACTACAATTTCATGTTTAACGGTTTACATGGATAAATGGGTAAATTGGCCAATAGCTAACAAGGTTATTGTGATGTGCTTGTATTTATTTATTAATTTAAAATAAAGTCTACGAAGAAGGTGATGTTCGCAATGATACACTCACTGTTAATTAACTTTTACTTTAGCTCGATTGTAATGAAATTGGAAATCTCCTTATAATTGATCTCGATTTTAGCTTATCTTTAGTGGTAAGAAAAATAATGGACATTAAAAATGGCGACAACGGAGTTGTGCAATATGTGAGCAACCGTTAGTGATGGTAGTAATTGCATAAGATGCTGTTTGGAACTTTAAGAACCATGTTGTGTAAAACCGGTCTCAAAAGCTTCCGTGATGTTTATATTTATATACACAAATACTTATCTTGGAATATGTATGCATATATTTGAGCGATGCTCTTTAGCAAATTGCTTTTTGTATGGATCGGTGCTCTACCAAATCGTAGACTTGAAAAGACTTCAATCACAATTTTGGTAACTTTCAAACATCACATCTTATGCAAAGACATTCATAAACCATTTGAGAATTCAAAAATTTTAAAGATCTCTCTGCCAAACACAATGAATAATTTGTATAGAGGTGTAGAAAAATAAAATAGAGTCATATTGAACAAAGGTTGTTTGTTGGGTTGTGGTTGTTATAAGTTTCATAGCCTCCTAGTACACTTATTATAATGTGAAGTTTTCATATAAATTCTCATATAATTTATAAAAGTCTTTTCACAAGATGAGAGGTTTGAAACTTTTCAAAACTTTGGTTAAAGTCTACTGATATATAGACATTGCCTAACCACCCAACAAATTAATTTCATATAACAGGGATATTTCATAGAAATATCCATATATTATTTTGAATTAAAAAATTTAATTTTGAAGTGAATTTTCGTGGTTTTATTAAATTATATGTCTTATATGGAAGATATAGACATTTCAATATATCACACACCACAAAATTTTGAGTCGTTTAGATCATCGAATTTGTTATTGTATTAAACTGGCGCCCTCATACAATATATATATTTTGATAGGTGGCAGCATAGCAGCATAGCGATTATCATTGACACAAACCAAAATACAGTACAATTGTGTATTTGGAACTGTGAAATGAATGCACTGGAGAAGAGTATTCATTAAGGTGACCATCTGACTTAGTTTGTAATAATTGCAAGATGCAGTTATATATCTAAGTTCTGCAAATAATTTTTTGAAATTGAATATATTGATGTGACATAAGTAATACTTTTAACATTTCAAAGTAAACAAGAACTATACGAAGCACGTTCGATCTTGGAGCAGACAGTTATTTGACGTAACATTTTTCTTTGAATTATGTGGCTTTCTATTAAACATTTTAACATAACAACCACAACATTTGAAGTAAAAATAGAATTTGAAGTTTTTTGTCCCAATTTTTATAAATAAAACATCAGAAAGAGATTTTGAAATTAAGCGAGCAAACATCCATTCATCACGAATGTGTTGCACGCATGCATCCACACGTTTAATTCAATCAGCTTGCACTATTTACTCCCATTTGATAATACCACCACATGCTGCGATTTTTCAACAAAAAATTATAATAGAATAGCATTTAGGCATTAAGAGAAAATGTTAGTTTAAAGGAATGTAATCCTCAAATCACAAAAGCATTAAGTTGCTCAATACGAACTGTTGATCTATAAAAATTTTTCAACTTATGTAATGCATTGTGCTGGAACATTAGAAAGGTGGAACGGGGAGTAGATGGTGCAAGTTAAGAAGAAAGAATTTAATGCGAAGGAGGATTGTTATTAGTAAATGCTTAAGCCATTCATTACCAGAAATGCTCAGAGCAAATGCCAGTAGTTAATGATGTTAGTAAAAGCAATGGTATAAAAAATATATATACACCATTTCCATTATAAGTGTAACGTTTTCATATACGTGCCGTTGACTCTCCACTCAATTTTGGCTTATATAAAATTTTTATAACAAACTGTATAATAATAAACGAATACATTCCTTAAACTCGAAAAACAACAAAGAAGAAATTAAATTTTTATATGAGAGAAGCAGTTTAAAGAGTACATTTTATTAAAAAAAAAAAACCATTTAAGACGTTAATGATGAAGAAACCAAAGAAACACATTGATACCAAAATTGAGAATGAAATTAAATTCAAACGAAAATCGTATAAAAAAGAGCTGAGAAAGAAATAAACGGCAGAAAAACATGTTTTGGTGTAGAAATCACCACAGAAAAAGATAAATAAAAACGCAGAAAGACAAACAGACAGACAAACAGTCAATAAACAGCAAGAAGAATCAGTTAGTCAGTTGCATTCAAGCTTTCTAAAAAGAACCAACAACAAGAGACTTCCCTAAAAAAAAAGACACAAAAAAAATATATGTATTAAAAAAGAATAAAGTACAACATTTTCATAAGATACATATTGTTAAAAATAAATTGTAAGAATAGATCTTTTTAAAACGGATATGCTATAGCGGAGTTGTCGTTCTTGTCCAAACAAATTTTACATTAAATCGGTTTTTTAACAAATAAAAAGTATGTAAGCTTTGAAGTAAAAGTGGCTAATTAATACAAACTGTAAATTATTTATTGAATTATATGTAAGTGAAAGTTATTTCGTGCTGTTCTTGAGGTTGCTTTTATGAATTTTTCTTTTCAAATGGCAAATAATGACGGACCTCGCGAAAAACGAGCAAGAGAGCTCAAAAGATGGTTAAATTCAAAGGCGGCTTGGACTTTTATGTTTGATTCCAAAGGGTAACTCCTTATGAGGTGAAAAATACATACTTCACACAATCTATTTTGACTTTTTCGTCGGTTACCACATGTAGGTCTATCATATAACAGCATTTGAAGTGAATATTGTGCCCGGGCGGTAAATAGTGATCTTTGTGACATAATTAAATATTTCTTCAGCGATTGATCAAACGAATAATCGGTTTTCAGACTAAGTTTTGGATAAAAACAAGCCTTTTGTTTGAAGACGAAAGCTTCCCTACATATATTCCCCCAAATGAATCACCATATATTTAACTGTTTAACATAAGTGAACGTAACTGAAAAGAGAACATGACGCATGTTGCAAGAACTGCTCAGTGCAACGTGTTAGAAATGTTAGCAAGATAAAATAGATATAAATAAAATAAATGCATTGAAAACAAGTGGCATATAGATATTTTTTACATACATACATACATACGTGCAAATACATACATGCACATTTTTGTTTGACTACAGCAGTCTTTGCATTGCTCCGGAAAAATTTAATTAGTTGCTGGTAAACATATTTTATTATATATGCAGTAATTCAGACGTAAGCACTGAAACCGGCTTAAACTATTTGCAAACTTTGAAATTCTTTCATAAAATATATTTGTTAAAATTCCGGTTTAACGTGCGTAGTAGAGATGACAGAGCCAATATTTATAAACATCTCAAGCTAATTTCTACCTATTTAAATCACATGAGAGTATACACATTGAAGGAGACAATACCTATTCCAGAAATTGTTACGTTAAAACTAATCCCTTGTCCAGAGTTAGTCATCTAAACCGTGAAGGAATGTGTAGGAGCCTATTTTCAAATTCATTTATGTATGTACCTGTACACATGTACGTATATATAAATACACACATAGATAGTGTCATATGCACATTTGAATATTTTCTCTTATTGTTGTTGCTTTTTTTTGTCTTAATATGATTCAAAACACAACCAGTTTAAATAACAAATCTGTTTGTTATTTTATTTGTTTATAATATCTTTACAATTAAATACTAACACGTTTCAGTATTTGAACTATATTTGGTTTGCACCATTTTAATTTGAAATCGCCATACATAAACCAACTTGCATATTTAGGGTTCTACATTCTGATTTTTTGGATATATTCGCCCGAAACAATGGACTAAGAGCTTAAATTTTTAAAGATTCGTTTCTAATGAACTTTATCTTAAATGTAAGAATGGATTATATTTGCAGAGATCTAAATGGTTGATATATAATAAAATCACCTTTACGTTGTTGTAACTCGATTTACATAAAAAATTGTAAGTAAATTATTTACAAAACGAAATTTCAAATAGATATTGATCGTATTGCATACATACAAATATGAACACTGAATATATATATATATATATATATATATATATATATATTCGTATAACAAATTTGCAAGATATTATATGACATTATGTCATTCTAGCGAAATTCAATGTAGATTTTTTAAACTTGAAAAGTTTATTCAGCTTGTTTTCTGTGAACTATATTGCGAAGAAAATGCAATACAACCGACCAATTAACAGAATTCATAATTGTTGTATTGATATGACTTTATTGAAAAAGTATTACCACCATGTAACAGTTCCGTTTTTAGTAGCCATATGGTTAGACCGTTCAGTGGATGGAATTGTTTGTCAACCCCAGAATGGACTACCGATGTCTAGAAATTTTTAATGCTTTTCTCGGTATACTGAAATTAGTTTTTTGGGTGGATATAAACTTTTTGTTGGTACATATTTAGTTCCAAGTTTTATAATCGTTTGAATAAAATTTCATAATTCGTTTCCTCTTCGAACAGCCGAATAATACTCAATCTTTAATCGAATATTCGAACGAAAAGAAAAATAGATGTTCAAATACTCGAATAATTCGTATTCGAATGAAAACAATAATATGTACAAATATTCATGCATATATCTGTATATATCAAATAATGGCCTACATATTTAACAGAAATTCTTTCAACAAAATGTTAACAAAACTACCAGACTATATAATTTCTGATTGTGGGTATCCAAACTGGGGTGGAGAAAAAGAGAAGCTATTTACATCCAAAATGCATGCGAATTTGTGGAGATCGAGTTCAATATGGTCAACAAGGTCATCGAATTTCGGCAAACTGCTGCCGCTAAGGGAAACGCTAACCGATTATTATGTGGACAAATTGATTATGAGTCAGAACGAGTCCATGTATAAGACAACAAAACCAGCACAGCGCTGTTACAAGAACAACAATAATAGCATTTGCGGAAGACAAGCGCAGATGCATGTGAATGAAGTGATGAAAAGTGGCAAGAGGTATGCACATATATAAATAAAATAAGGGAATCGTTTTCTTTATACACATTGTCATTGTTGTTAGTTAGAAGTACAATTAATTGTTTAAAGATTTTGCTTCGTTCTTTTTATAGAAAGCAGTACCACCAACAACAACAATGTGCGTTGGACAAAAGAAGATCTTGTGTAAATGGTATAGACAAGGACATGGATCAATTCTAAAGTGATCTCATACTGATATATTCTATATATTTTACTTGGAACTTATTATAATTTTGATTCAATACTTGTTAGAAATATATTATTATATATAAAGAATTTTCAATAAAATGTTACTATTTATTTTAAATCATCTTATCAGCTCTTAAGAAATACACTGAATCATTACCAACAATAATAGATTGTTTATTTTGTTTCAAAGCAAATATCGTTCCAGTGAAAATAGGTAATAAATAGTTTTAATATTTTATTACACTCACTAATCCAGAAGTAGCTCTACTTAATTAATGACATATGTAATTGTTTTTAAAACTTATCAAACTTTATTTTGGTTTAATCCTGTTGATGAGACCACTATTAAATTTTCGGCTTCATTTACATCTTTATATTAAAGTTCATCGTGCTTCTTTCTTTTCATTTACTTTATTTATACAATTACTCACTTTTAATAAATGATTGGTATATAAAAAATGTTCTATATATGTACAATATTTTTGCATATATGTATATTTCATTGCACTTTTTTGGAGACGCATGTAGACATCATGCGCCTTTGTAAATGCTTCTATTTATCACTTTTCAGTTACTTTATAAATACCCCTCTTAGTATCAAGATTCTTTTGTTTGTATACACATGAATGTATGTATTATAGACATGTAAATTAAATAATAAACAAAGATCCTTGCTTATGGTCAAATTAGACAACACTAGGCGAATTGATAATTATTAATTCGCCTTGAGGCAACTATTGATAGAATATATCATTGCCTATCCATCAGGCCATCCCACATTTCCACAATTCAACAACCCATGCATATGTTTTGTGTAAAATTTTTCTGTCAAAAATATTTGACTCTAGCATCAAGAAAAACGTGTTAATGGTTTTGCACCTGTAAGAGGTAAACAAAAATAAAATGGCGGCCAAATATGCAAACAACTTTTGTCAGTGGGGAAAAATTTTAACGGTTGAACACCAACCCTGCAAGAAGTCCCCCAATTCACTGAGATTACCTGTTTATCCGGCCATATTCGACTATGGTGTCATTCTCCTAAACATAGACTATGGTAGCACTATTAATGATAATTTGACAGCTGACAATAAAAAGAAAAAACAATTTTTTGCTGTTGTGGAATTCTTATAGGAGAATATAAAAACCTTTAAAGTTAGCAACATAAGTTTCTTTTATTTAGACAAACTTATTTAGACTGATATTAATTTTAAGTAAAGTAAACTGTGCAGAAACGATAAGCGAAGCTAATGGGATAAAAGCAAAAGTAAGAGATTAAGCTTAAAGAACAAATAGCCCTTAAACCAATATTGACGTAAGGTCACAACCATAATTACCATCAATTTAGATTACACTCAAAGCACAGCAACAATTGAAAACGTTTCTTGACAATCTTTTGGATTTTAATAATGTGTTATGGCTACAGAACACGATTCCAAAAGCATAAAAAGGAAAACATCGTTTGTTGGTGGAATAAAAGCAAATACAATGGAAAACGGACTAGAACAACAGCGCCCAAATGCGATGTTAACTGGCAAAAATGTTAATGCCTCCTTATTTTCGGCTGGCAGTGTTACAAGCTTCAGTTGGGAGTCGTGCTACTATTGCACGCGTGAAAATTTTAAAACAGTTAGTGAATTTGTAAAGTAAGCAGCTTATTTATTCATTTTATGAGAGTACATACTCTCATGTGCACATATGTAACAAATTGTATTGATATTATAGGCATTTACGCGAGAGACATTGTACTCGTGAAGGAGGATCTTTTGTTTGCCGTTATGGTTTCAATGGTGTTTGTCCCTCATTACCGTTGGACGGTGTATCTGACCGTGATTATGATGCTCATGTTTCCAAGTATCACGTAAATCAACAGACTCGAGAAATGCCCCCAGAATGGTCGGTATTTTCAGCGGCCCAAAATCTTCCGGCAGTTTTAAATGACCCTTCGCGTGGTAAACAAAGCAATCTTTTCACTAAGAAATGGGGCGTAGATTTTGTAGAACGATCACACATTCCAGCTTCACCTCGTTTGCCTGAAATCAGGATTGGCGATTTTGAAAAGTACATAAGCAAGATTGGTAAACGATATATACGTCACGAACGGTTAAATTCGCAGCAAGCCGAATGTGTTTTTGAAGATTCTTTAACTTCGCCGGTGCGAAAAGGTAGTGTTCCTACTTCGCCCACTCATGATGCAAGCTTAAGTGCGATACCCGAAATATTTCTGAAAGATGCATTGAATTTACAACATGCTCCCACATTCGCTCAAGTATTTCCTGGCTTAATGCAAAAGCCGGGTGCAGAGGAACGTCGTCAAACAGGACGCTTATTGCAAGAAAAGCTTTCTCACTATCTAGACATTGTAGAGGTGAAAATTGCCCAGCAAGTTTCGCTAAAGTCTGCGGCTTTCTTTCATGCCATGACTTCCCAAGATGCCATCATGACTGAAATGAAGGAAGCAGCTGAAAAGGTAAAAGCATTAAGATCATCTCTACGTACTTTAAATGAGACTGTAGTAGTTGACACATTCCGAGTGTTGCGGTTCGCCCAACGTCGACAGAACTTTGAAAAGGTTTTAGACAAACTATGTCTAATGGCTACTGTTCATAAAACACAACCAATGTTGCAGCTTTTATTAGGTACCCAAGATTATGTAGCTGCTCTAGATTTGATAGGTACAACACAAGAGATTTTGGCTCAAGAACTGATTGGAGTGCACTGTTTCAAACATTTGCCCATGCAACTTAATGAAATGGAGAAACTTATCGATAAGATGTTGACTACAGAATTCGAACGGTACACTACGACTGATTTAAACAGACCTTTACAAGATGTACTGAAGGAAACTGACAGTGTTTGTGCTGAAGAAGATAAACTGGTTTGTATTGTAATGGGTTTATTAAGGAAAAAAAATTTCAGTTTTGTAGAAGTCTATAAAGACGAGGCTATAATTACAATACAGACTATAATCAAGCAATTGATTATCGAGTTTATTGCAACCACTGATGCAGAAATTTGTCTAACAGGAAACGGCGAAGAGGCACTAAATCTATCATTTGGTGAATGGATTGCCTTGCTGGCAAAAGCCACTGTGGCTTTGTTGATGGTACTGCAACGCATTCATGCTGTTACTCATATAATGCGTCAAACAACGAATGCAGCTGCAGGCCGTACTTTAAGTAGCGATGGTGATAGTCAGGAGGCAGCTGTAAATCTTATAGATTCGGAAGCTTTTCTTACAGCTGCTGACCAATCTCTGGTTCACGAAAAGTTAAACGAATTACTTAAAACTGTGTGTCAATACTGTCACGAACGTTGTGCCAATTTAACATCTCAGCAAAGTTTGGAAAATTTTTTGGCTACACCTGAGGAAATCTCACAGCTGTCATCTTTGGTCGAAGACTTTACAGATGGCTGCCAAGCTATATGCGGTATTACAACTGTGCCTTTAAAAGTTGCTGTTAATGTACAAGCTTCTCGATTCGCCAATCGCTTTCACAGTGAGCGCAAGATAAAACTTGCTCTTCTTTTGGACAGTGAAAGGTGGCGTCAGGTTGATATTCCTAATGAATTTCAGAAGATTATTGATCGCATATGCGAAAATAAGGAATTTTTGACATATGATACAGCCAATCATCAATCTGATGTTACAATTAATGGTCACGTGACAATATCCCAACAGAACAATTCATCATCGCTGGCAAGTCCTGTGCTATTGGTACAGTCCAAACCTTATACATTGGTTGGCTCGGCTCTGCTAATGGTTCAAATGTTGTGCGAATATTGTCGTTGTGCGCAACGATTGCCTATAGTGGCAGGCTTCATGTCTCGTAATGTTGTAGATTTGTTAAGAAATTTTAACTCACGGTCTTGCCAATTGGTCCTTGGAGCCGGTGCTCTGCGTGTTGCTGGATTAAAAACTATAACAAGTACAAACTTGTCTTTAGTTTCCCGTGCCCTACAATTAATTTTGTGGCTTTTGCCTAAAATCAAAACTCATTTCGAGCTTCTGGATTCTACATCAGTTATCGGCTATGACGCTATAGAACACGAACTTCAAAGTCATGTCAAGGAAATTGAAAGCAAAATTTATTCGATTATTATGGAACGTGTGGAGGTGCAATTAAAAGCATGGGATGCGCGACCACCCATACCTTCTCAATCCTTTCGCATTATTTCGCGTCATTTGGTGAAACTACATGAAGCCATTTCCCCCATACTGCCTGAGCAACAGATTCATTCGATGTATGGCATTATTCATCGGAATTTCAAAGACAAACTGAGGGAACAACTTGTTAAATTGAATATTATTAATAATGGTGGTCCACAGCATGGTGTAGTAACATCGGAACTAATATTTTACATGGAAACATTACGCACTTTAAAAGCCCTACCGGCGGAAGAGCTGGACGACAGCATACAAGAAAGTATTTGGATTTTCTAAAAGTCTCGCATCACTATAATTTGTTTTAAATCATGTTTTGAATTTTATTTCTCTCCGTAGTTCTTAAGTAGGAATTTTTTTGTTCGTTTGGTTTTAGTTTTAACACTTCTTTTTGTTGCAAATATTTAAAATTATATTTCCTCTTATTCAGTTTATTGAGTTTTTCTGTTAGAGAAATGCATTAGAAGAAAATTTAATTTCGAGATCATTTCGCAGCTTATTTCTTGTGTATATCCAATTTGCTTTCATTAATTATTATAAAATATTAATCTACATTTATTCACAAAAAATACAATACAATATTTTTAAATAAAAAAAAAAGAGTTAAAAGCAAACACACACTACACAAAAGTATCAATTATAACATTGTAGATACAAAATTAATTAACAGTATCTGATGAAATATTGGAAAGTAAAAATAGTAAAACTAAGTTTAAACTCAACAAATTGTTTCATATCCTGGATTATTTACTAATATTACTTAGCAGCATGAAAAACATTCATAAAGTCTTACCAAAATGATACTTTGTCGACAAAAATTATAACAATAAATAAATTATAGATTAATAAATGAATTGTAAGGAAATCCATACACACAATATCTATATATTCTATTTGGATACATTTTGAAATTTGCTCCTCAGTTGAATATTCTTTATAATGGTTTCCAACTCTTCATTTTTTGTAGCACGCATTTCATCTATAATACTTTCACGAAATCCAGGATCCCTGGCTGGATCGTTTAATACTGCTTGTTCTTCTCCATTGTCTTGTTGGATTTGGGGAACTGCTGCAGCAAAATTAATTTTAATACTGTTTAGACTTTGAGCTCCTGAGGAAGCTATTTGTTCCCAGTTGTCATTGCCGAACCATATTGAGAGAACATCATTGTAATCAGTATTATGAGAACGAAATGGATTCGACGGACTACCAAAGCCTAGATGACTTATAGTATCACGTAGGGTTTTGGCTAATTTTTGAATTTTGCTTGAATAAAACAACAGGCTAGCGCCAGCAAGATGAGCCACGGATCTCAAACAACGACAAACGTGTTTCTTGAGCTCTGGTTCTATATAAAAACATCAAATTGGTAATTTTTTTATGATTAAAAATGGTTTTCGGCCTACCATAGCCCATGAACAGATCATATTTTGACCCCACTATAACTAATGGAAAAGGCATCAGCTCCGAGCTGTTCATGTCAATATTTTCCTTTCTAATTCGTTCCTTAGCTTTTTGAAATAATATATCAGATTCATCTGTACCAAGATTTGATACTATTTCTTCGCTGGCTTCCTTAAGACCACGATAAGCGGATTCTACATCTGACCACAGTTTCTGAGGTTGCGATAAGTCCACCATTATAATTGCTGCAAAATTAAATAGCCCATGACTTTTTAAAGGCACCTTTATCAACTGCTGCGAACTTTGCAGGGAACATCCCAGTTCCCATACATTTAACAATTGTTTTTGCATATGGCCTGTTCTACGGCCATATGAGTATTCTAGAGCTAGAGTTGGCTTGGCATCGCCATCGCGGTCAAAGAATGTATGAATGGCTGTGCTTTTTCCCACTCCCTTACTTCCTAATATAAAAACCGTCTGCTCCTTAGGTCCATTTTCCACTTGCAGATGTTGCAACTGTTCCTCGGCTAATTTTAAAGCTATATCCTGAATAGTTTCTTTTTTGGATGTTTCACTTTCCATATTTGCAGTTTCTATTGATTTGTTATAAAATAAATTGTATTCATGCCCTTGTGAAACCGTTAGTTACCATAGAAATACTAACAAGCTTTAAAGTAATTGTTATTTTTAAATTCATACAACACTGTTATTATGTATTGAAGAGAGCTGGCAGTTCCTTTTATAAAAATGTACTATATATGTATACATATATATTATCGCACCATGGTCTATTCTACACCGTGGTCTATTTTGTGATATTTTTAACTGCATGTATTTCTAAATAAAACAATAAACAACTGAATATCATTTCACACAAAACATAATTAACATGAGAGTGTCAACTGTGTTTTAATATATATATATATATATATATATATATATATATATATAGTTTTTATATCTCTAGATATAGAAACGGCGTGTTTTCCCTTTTCAAAAGTGTACCACATTGTTTATTTGTGTTCAAAAGAGAAAAACTGCCTATTTATATAGTAAAGTTGGCAATTCTGACTCTCTTTTACTAACGTTATATTTGGCAGTTGGAAAAGAAATGACGATAACAACAACAAAATTGAACAGCTCAATTACTCACCAACTGTTTTAAAATAGTAACAATTTATTCACAGTTGTTGTTAAATACGGTCTATGTGAAGTCACACAAAACGCTGGTGGTCCTTGTATAAAAATATAAACTGTGGTTTTTGTTATTCTTTAAAAAACATATCAGTCATTAAATTAAATAGTTGTTAATATAAAAGTCAAAATAGAGTAGAGAAGTGTGAATCAATTTCTCAGCAAATGTGTATGCATGTGTGTATGTATAATGTAGTAAGATAAAGAAGTGAATCAAAGAAGTTGAAAGTAATAAATAGCAATAAAAATATAATTTTTGCGTATGTACCTACATACATACTTATATGAGTAGTATATATGTCTATAATATGTATGGATGTAATATGTGTTTTAGTTGTAAATTAAATTTTTGTGGCATTTTGCATATAATTGTGTAATCGAGGAGAAATCGAAGTTCGAGTTAACTAAAAAGTTGTAGAAAAATAATTTTCTATAAAATGTCATTATGTGCGAAGTAGATCAATCTCAATTGCAATACCAATTTGGATTACTATTATAGAAGAAATTGCTTGATTGGGGACATCAAGCATCCAACAACAGCAGTTCTTGGCAAATTGGGTTTGCTTTAAATTCGATTTATTTCTGGACATCGAAAGAAATCACAATAAAAACTGGGTAAAGAACAATTTTATTACATCTAGTAAAACAAATCATTCATTCATTAAAACAAATCATTATTCTGCTTCTGCAACTTTCCTATTATGTTAACGGCCTTTTTTATTGTAAATAAAATAAAGAAAAATATACATGCACAAGTATATGCAAAATTTCTGTATTTAAAGGGCGCGCACGATTTTGCTGTCGTAATTTGTATATACATCGGAGTATTTAGTAAACATATACACATGTGTGTGTATGGGCAAAGATGTACATATTTCCCACCCACTCGTTCTACTTATATTGACTTCCTTTTGCTGTGAGTCAGAGATGTAAAATTCGGTACGAGCAATTGCAGTACAATTCGGAGCACCTACTCCAACTCGTAGGATATACCTATATGTATCTAAATTAAAGTTATTATGGAACTATTTGTGTGAGCCATGGTGGACTAATAATGTGGTCTCGCTACGGCAACAAATACAACAGTACAACATCCAAAGCAATTGTTGTCTATGTAAAGTCTTGGCCGAATTGTTGCCCACATTCATAATTGCAAAAAGCGCTCATACATGTATAACAACACAACTAGGACTTGTTCTACACAAGACTCTGGTGTTGAGTGAGGCTTTTCAATCCTTGGTAAGATTTTATCAGCACAACCAAATATGTGGAGATGATTGACTAATTTATTTATGTTTTACACGTTTGTAAATCAAGTTAAATCTCAAATACAATATCTGGAAAATTTTGTGCATTCTAAACAACAAACAAAAAGTACCTACATCGTGCGATTGTGAATCGTGGCCGTAAGAGTAATATCAACTAGAACAGCTTCGTTTCACATCTCTGATTAGCACTTTGCGGAACTTGGCTTTTTGATATGGGCTAACTTTATTTCGGGAAAAGCTTGCAAGAGTAAAAAAAAACAAAAATCGATTTTCTACTCCTAAAACGGTTGCCCCTAAATGTTTACTTGCTTTTACTCGTGTTGTTGTACACGTTTGCATCATTTTATTGTTGTTATTGTATATGCTTCTGATTACCAACCAGTGCTCTCCTTGACGACCCACTTAACGCTTTCATGTTAATGCCTGGTCTGAAAGAGAAACGAAAATAGTAAACAACAACAACAACAACTACCTACTTATTAGTTACCGTAGGTTTGGATAAAAACAATACGAAGTCGTTTTCTGTTCCATGCGAATAACAGAATAAGGATATATGAAAAAATGGCATGGGATCGAATAATGGGACTCTTGTATGATAGTAATTAAGTGTGTTCGTTGTCGCTGATTCTCTCCATGCCAAGTTTCATTTTACAATTAATAGATATTTATGTATGTGCTTAGACGTGATAATGCTCGCTGATTACCAAATCTTCATAACAATTCGCACTAACGCTTTTGACAGTTTGTACCAACATAAAATTTGTTTTTAAGCTGATAATCGTATTTTTCATAATTTCTTATTTTCCGCAGTTTTGGATTTTTGGAATTGTCCTTTCGGATATAGTTGTTTCAAAGTAGTTGCAAAAATTTCCAAATAATGATATTCCCAATGACTTGCATTTATATAATCAAATTATTCCAGAATCGACTTTGATTCTGATTTACTCAGAAGAAGTTTGAGAATACCCGGAATAAATCATTGAAAATCGAAAACTAAGTCTATCTAGCTGTGGCAAGAATGAATTATGTTAAGAATTAGCGAAGAGTAACCCTTGAAGTTCTTATTAAAATCGTAGGAGTATGTTTTCTGTTCCGAAGCGGACGAGCCACAAGTTTTGCAAAGGCAGCAAAAATTTAATAAATTCAGGGGCTGGTAGCGACTGAATTTTTTTTTATAATTCAAAGGAATGTTATTCAAGTGCTAAAACTTGAATGCATTGCAGACGTACAAACATTTCATGAATATAAAACTTATGTCACTGGATTTTGCAAAATATTCTTAGGATCTGAAAATCTTTTTTGGAAAGTTAACTTTTTAACTTTTATAACAATGCCATGCTTTTCGCAACGTATAAATAATATAATTTTCAAAGCACACCGTATCTACTTATGAGTAATTTAATTATAAGAGTCATAACCTTTGCACTGCTTTCGGACACGTAGAATTTAATACAACTGCGATTTCTTATGTTAGAAATATATTTCTATACATATATATGTATGATATGTATGATATAAACTTATAAACATACCCCAATACATATGGACACGTTTGTATATCTTCATAAATATAAACCTTGCGGCTTTGGCCTTATAAGTGCGCGAAAATATGCACACATACGACTGAACACATACATATAAAGCAAAACTTCAATCTTTAAAAGTTCAGTTTTAATTACGATACTATTTTTAGGTGGAAGTTTTAAACAGGTTTTTGGTCTTGTTCTGCATAAATTCTATTTTATTAATGCTAAACAAGATTTTAGCTGAAAAAGTTTATTTTAAATATAAAAAAATAAGGCCAAAATATTTCGTAGAAGTAATTCCACAGCAGTTTATCTTTCTTGAAAACTCTTAAAGAGAAGTTCATACACGAAGAAACAGTTGGCAATAAAAATATTTGTAAGAAATGAAGCTACTAAGAACTTTTATAAGTTAAGAGTAAAATAAATAAGAAAGTAGTTGTTTCAAGTTTTCAGTGAAACATATTTAGAAATGCTTGAGTTCGATTTCTTAAGAATTAATTCTTCCCAACAGTTTTAGTTGTTAATATTAATTAATTTGAGCAAAATAAAAGCTAATTTTAGAGCTAAATTTACACTTGATTGACACGAGATCAAATTTAGTTTATTTTACGTCGAATGAAAATTATTTTTCTTTCGATATTTCCTGTAAGCGGGAATCTGTGCAAGTAGCAGTCTTGTTTTAGCTCTTGGACAGCTTGTCATAGACATGCTTTTTTCATAACCCACTTTGGGGTCTCATGGCACCGCCCCCTTTGAAGATATAAAATCGAATCTTTTAGGCTATACTCAGCAAAAGCTCTGTACATGCTGTGAAAATATTTTGCTGTAAACGGACTTAAGGCCTTATTAAAAAATATTTTTTGTTTATAAGCTGCTTATAAGACAAGTTTCGTATAGAAAACTCCGAACCTTCTGTTTCAATTTTATCTTAATAGCAGCTTATAAGCGTAAAATATTTTTGGGGAATGAGGCCTTCGGAAATTGCAGAACTGTTTCCTTTTTATTAAATCCTTCTCCTTGGTCTTACTTGTATACGTACATATATAAAATACGGAACTCTTTGTAATTCTACTTCAATGTCTCTTAATTCTATTTATTTTAAAAAAGGTTTGGCAAAAAGATTTTTTGCAAAATATTTCAAGAGCATATTTTATGAAATTTTGTATTTATTTCTTGCGCGAAATTTGTTCATACAGTTAAAGCTATTTTATGACCACTTGGCCACTCTGTTGACCAATTCCATTTAGCCTTCCAATACGCTTCGAATGCCAGTTTGCCATTAATTTGACAATTCTGCTGTTTAAAAAAAAAACTTTAAATTGAATTACAAATAACTTTTCAAACAAAACTTATTACCTGATTTGTAATGCAATGGGAAACAATTTAAACGATTAATATCCTGATTTTATTATAAATATTGATTGCATGCTGACAGCTTCGATATATTTATCAATGGATAAAATTAAAAGAATCGGCAAATGGGGAAAACAATTTGATTGGTTGGACGCGTGAGTGGCATGTGCATATGCGGCACTGCAAATACAAGAACAATCTGCTTAAAACGGAAGTTAATGATGCAACATTCTGCTTCTGTTGTTTTTATTGATGTACATTTAAATAAGTACTACAATGAATGTGAGTGGAGTGTGGTTGTGTGTGTGTGTGCGTATGAATGCGACACACCTTATTGGCAATGAATTTCCTGTTTTGTGTTTGTGTTTGTGTTTCATACATATAAAAAAGAAATCTTATAAATGTTGCTTTTATGTTGCTTCTTTTCATTTGATCGTTGTTGGTTTTATTTGTGAGCTTAACTCAAAGTAGATTGAATGTTGTAAATTTGAAAACAATTTGATGTTGCAATATGTGGGATTATCTTACTATACCCACATATCCACATGCACATGAAAATGCATTCGAGTATACGCATGGGTACTGCAGGCAATTGGCAAATGTTCTGTATTTGTGGGATGTCTATTTAGTTGGCTGTTGTTTGATTTCAAGCCAAAACATTTCAAGTTGAGGTTTTCACTAAAGGCTGGTACACATTGTTAATTAATGTTGTTGTGCATGCACGGAAAGGTTATATTTATATACTGTCGGCTTGGAATTCAAAAGTGCCAAGTGCTTTTGTTGTAATTAATGATATTTCAGTGACATCCGAAAGAGGAAGAGGCGCGGCTTGGACCGGCTAAAATATTTACTTTTATTTCAATATCGACAATTTGTGTGTGTAGGAAATCTTAAAAGCTGTTTGATTTTTTAAGGAATTCGAGTCAATTGAGTTGGCATGTTTACACTCTAAGCCGACGAAATACCATTTTCGATATTTCGGAAAGAACAGATCTCGGTGTAACCAGAGGGCCAAAACAATATTTTGTTTTGCATCAATTCAATGACTGCATGATATATTTAAGGAGAATTAAATTTCTTATTATACTCGTATATTTTTCATACTTTATTGTGTGCCCCAATTGTGAATTTGTTTATAAAACCCAATTACGTACATGTACTACGAGTAGAACTCGGTTCCTCTGGCTAAGCTCTGTGCCATTCTACTGGCTGCAACTGTCGGTAGACTAAATAGTTAACTTGTATATTTTAATCGTTTTCATTACTGTCAATCCACATGAATTTCACAAGTAAATGTTTTCTTTATTAGTTTATAACACGTTTTGGGTTTTATTTGCCGTTTTTTGCTAAGACTTTGGCCTTAACAACAGCACGAAGATATTGGGAAATCTCGTAAATGGCAGACATTAAAGGAAATGTGTATAAAAGAATTCCTGCAGCAAAATTGTAATTATTTTCTGTTTAGTTAACCCATACAAGCGGAGACACAATTCGTCCAGGACATTGTCCAAAAAGAGGGTGTGTTTGGGCTGGTGTATGTTTTGTTTGTTTGTAAGCACACTTTTGTGCGCGTGCAACTTTCCTAAGCTCTGACCCATTAATCTCAATGTGAACTCACTCATTATTGTTGGTGCACTATTTTGTTGCTTCGTACATGTCCTTAAAGTTATTGTATGGCTTCGCATAAAGTTTGCTATTCCTTGAGATTTTTTCTGTGGATTCCCATGAACAGTTTTTACATTCTCATTTGGGAATATATTTTTGAGCACGTGCTTATGGGAAGTTGTGCGTTTTCCTTTTCCATGGCTTTAAAATATCATTGTTCCTAAAAAAACATTCAAACAAAAGATTTCGACTGAAAGTTCTTACATGACGGCTGATGTAATTAAGTTAAAATTTAAATTTATCAGCTTTTACCATAGCAGAACGTTGCAGTTACTGTTGTCGGAGGCCACTGCATCCCATCAGCGTTCACATGCTTGTTCTTTCAATTGAAATATTAACTATTTACAAAATTATTGCATTGCATTCGATTTACCGGCGAATTATTCCTTCACTGGGGACTACCCTTTTTCGTTATTTTCTTGCTAAGACTAAAATTCAGACGCAACGAACTTGAGCTGGAGGTACGTCCATTGTGTTGACACGCTTTGTGGACTTCCATAAACATATTTACTTACTTGTGTAAAAACTGTTTTTATGTATTTCTCTGACATTCATTTTCATTCCACGTTTCTCAATTCTGTGTTAACTAGGCTGCTAAATAAATATTAGCTTTTTAGCCGCCATATTAGACGCATTGGCACCATCTTGTGTGGAACTTCCCAATCCAACTTTTTCACACAAGTCTACAGCGCGTTAATGCTTGTAGTGCGTGGCATATCCATACCTTCGCCTTTAAGGTCAGTTTAATACATCAGGAAAGAGCCTTTAATCTATAATCGTAAGGCCATGAAAAACGACGACATGCAACAATAAATTTTGAGTTAATCTTGTTAACTTGTTGGGTGTTTCTTTTATTTTTACTTACTCAAATATTGCGATATCTTTTAAATAAATTCAATAACACTGTACAACATCATCAACGCTTTGTGTATGAACACCGCACATTCACACATGCTTGTCTAGTATTCGAAAATGTTTCACTCGGAATTGGATTTAGCAAACTGTTTACAATTTTTTTTCTCTGCTTTAGAATTGACATTTTATATAAGTAATATGTATTAAAATGCATAATTTTTTAGAAGAATTGTCACATTGCAAACAAAGTTAACTGCAAAACGGTTTAAAGGACCACAAGTCCTTTTTATTAAGTATTAAATGCGATTGTTATCTCTGGTTACTGGTGCCAGGACAGTATTTAAAAAAAAAATAAAATAAATAAATAATCAATTCAGTATCTCCAGTACAAAGCTCGTGGACTTGTGCAACGACGGATGTTTTTATTTCTCAAGTAACACAATAATAACACGTCAGATGCATTCTTAACCACCCCAAACAGGGTCATAACATTTAGCCCAGTTGTATAGTCAATAAACAATATTTAACTTATCTGGCTGGCATACTTGGTTTCACACGTGTTGGAGTACGCAGCGTACGTGCGTATGCTTGTGTAGGTAAATTTGCTTTGTACGATTGATTAGAATAACAAACGCCTGGAATCATGGGAATATTACAATTCAACCACTTTTCACAGATTTTCTACTACGAGCTTTCATTACAACAAATCAACTCGCACATAAGCAGTTGACCAAAAATCAGTTAATATCAGTCGTTGTTACAAAAATTACTGTCAGAAAAAGTTCTCATGTGTGACTTGTTCTTATCAAGCGACTAGCTAAAGTGGGTGAGACGTAGGCATACAGACATACGGCGTATGTAAGTATTTGATCAATTAACTAACTTGTGAGAATGAAAGAAGAGGAAGTGTGTGAATGAAAACCATGTGTTGCAACAGTATATTTAAGTTCGAAGAATGTTGTATGTACTTAGTTTGGTTGCGACATACAACTGTGTACGCTGTGCGATTAAGTTTAAATCTTTACAGTCTTGTGTCTTTTTAATACTTCTTTTTGTAGAACAATAGAGTCAAAAGAAAGAGAGAACTAATGGCTGAATGAATGAATCAAGGCAACGCTTGGGTGATCATTTATGACCATAATTTACTAAAAATTCATAACGTATCGTCGTTCATTGCAACTTTTAAGCGAGTTTAATAAAGTCTAGTTTTATTTTACTTTTATGGCACTATTTTATTTCAATTAAAAATAATTTATTAATCGGCATGTGATTGTAGAAGTGGAAAGGTGGGGGAGGTATTCATGGACATTCATAGGCAACATTTAAAATCTTATGTTCTGAATAGTTTGAAACAACAAAAATTATTTATTCTTCATTTGAATTAAGGAAACGAAAATTCAGACAAATCTGCGATGGGAGTTCATTAAATTATCCACTGAGTAGTTAATGTTTTATTTAAAAATCTTTACTTATTCTCATTGAAAGTACTGATATAGTTATATCGTAAAACAAACAAAATATTCAAATTCAACATTATCATACAGTGGCCCATAATTACAGTCACAAACAAAATAGAATCTCAAACAATTATTTTTATACAATAAGAATTTAAATAGAATCGAAAACTATTATTTTCCATGGAAACCAGTGCTCAAACTAAACATGGTTCATCACTACCATCTCAACCATATTATTATCTCATTTGAGATTTTTTTTGTCAAAACTTTGAGTTTCATTCCATACAAAACCAGCATTATGATGAATACTTTGCATTTCATTTGTTTCATAACATGTTCTTATCATTCCTTTTACAATTTTTGCGTGTTAAATGTAACAAATCAATTAAATAATAATCAAATGAGACTGTCAGTTTTATATAATTGATCCGATTGCTACAAATTCCTTTTTATTGCAGAACAGCGATCAATATTTGAATGTTTTTTGTTTGTTAGCAGCTGGATTTCATGGTAATTCCATATTCCTGGGGAGTTGGATTTTATTAATCCTTATAATATGAGTTTAATTTAATTAGTTATTATTAACGCCTCATACGATTCTATTGTTTTGTCAAGTTTGTTCTTTTTCGAAAGGTTTCTTTGTGGTTTAATTGTCGAATTTAATGTAATCATCCCCTGATACTCTTGATCACATCTAAAATTACATTGATATCCTGTTATATCCTTGACACAGGGCTCAAAATCCTTTTCCACTTATATTATATAATCGAATTAATCATAAACAGTAGCACATACACATCATATATAACAATAAAAAAACCTTAAAAAATAACTCTCAATTTGTTTTCTAAAGCCTTGACCATTTTAACGACTGTGGGAACTTTACACAAAAAAAAAAATTTAACAAAGTAATAATGATAATTTGTGACAAACACACTGTGCAACTCTTGAATAATTGCTTATTTTACGACATTAAAATTTCCACCCTACTCTTATTATCTTAGAACTTAATGCACTTGAATTCTCAAGCTCTTACGTTACTTTAAGAGAATATTTTATATGTAAAATATCAATGCAAATAAGGCATATTTAGTTTCAAACTTAGCAGCGTTGATGCTGCGTATAGAGAATGCAAAAATATTCGAAATTTTTCGCTATTTGCGGTCGTCCAACAAGAGATATGTATATAAGGAATAAGCAAAATCTTTAAAAAAAAACATCAAACATCGAGTTTTTTAATTATTAAAAAAATTTTTTTGCTTATATAACTTCAGCTCTAAGACGTTCAAAATGAAGCTAGTTTATTAATAATATTTTAAATTTAAATAAATTCTTCCATATATAATACTGTAATGAAACTTTATTGAATTCAGCAACTTTTTAAAAAACACTATTGTGATAGCGAATGAACGTTAGCAGAAACTGGAATGTTTCCTGCTAAGATTATGTTTCCCTCTTGGGTACCTCAAGTTTTCTTTCTTTTAATAAATCGAGTTTCACTAGTTTTCAGTTTTTATTTCGTTAGAAGCAGTAGCAGAGGAGTATATAGAAATATACGAATGAGCACTGTTAGATTTTCAGAATCAATGTGCAGTTTTTTACTTGAATATTTTTTCAGGACTTGAAATTTTTTTAAAAATAATATGACAACCCTGTCCCAACATCTCAACAGCTGTTTGCATCATATATCCGATATCTATGTCAAGCATTATATTTAATAAGCAACCTGCACAATCTGTATTAATATTCTTCTTGGACTTTCAAGAACAAGATGATCAGATGATGTGCGCTGCCACTTGATTGCATATTAAAACACAATTTTTTAACTTGTTTTTATCTTATTTCTATTATAGATCCTTATCGGAAATTTCCAATATATTTAGGTAAGTACGCAACAATATAAGTGTTATTATCTGGCACATTCTTTTTGCAAAATACATTTAAGAGGAACAAGAGCTATTTTGATATGCGTGGTTAAAGAAAAGTATTATTGAAATATTAGGAAAATGCATTATTGCGATATTTTAACATCTGACTTAATTTGAACTAATTTTTTGGGTATATAATTTTAAAGTTGGCAAGTTAATATACTGTCATTTCTAGAAGCGGTTCTATTCGAATTTCGCCTGTTGGTTATTTTCACCTCTTAAGAGAATTAAAAAATGTCTGGCACTGAATCATCTCTCTTTGTCTTATTGTGTATGTCAGTAAGAGCGTTGTCAATTCGGTGCTTTTCGTACCGTTTTCAGTGCTTTTTTGATTCATCGACGCGGAAAATTTTCAGTTTTTTTGTTCGGTGCTTTTTATATATAATTTTGGTGTTTTGACGGTGGAACTAAAACAAAATATAAAAATAATATTTTTAAACAAAATTTGTATAAACCATATCCGTGATAACGTAGAAGCAAGTCACCTGTGACATCAATTTCACAGCTAAACTTTGCTGTGACAAAGTCTTTTCGATTTCTTTTTAAAATGTCTTTCAATTTATAATAAACGTCCGGCCAAGTGCATGTATGCGATGAAAAAAGAGCTTTTAAGGATCCTGTGCGGAAGTGTCCTACCGAGCACTGATGACGGGAACACAGTGATATCCGGGACTTTGCTTCTCTGTTGCGTTGTGTTTTTAAACTTTTGTCGAATTTCCTTTGCTACTTTGTGTCTCAATCGCCTTTGATTCCTTGTGTATATGTTAGTATAACGAAAGCTGTTTTCGGGAAATATTTTAATTTTTTATGTCCTTCAATATTTATAAATTTAAGTATTTTTCTTCATAAATGGTTCGTCTATTTACATATATTTTATTCTTGCTTAATACTTCGTGAGTTTTACTTGACTAGTGATTTTTAAAATTTAGAAGTTGACAACGCTGGTTCTTATTATATTATCTGCGGTTAGATAAATATCTTATCTCTATTCTTGTTTATAAGAACCAGAGTTGCCTCAATATTGCGCATATTAAACAATTTGGCTTACAGAAACAAGTTTAAAAATATATATCTGACGATCGTTAAGTGCCTATCTGCAGAATTTTTTTAGTTTATTATGCCTTCATATCTATTCTAAATAATAAGTAAGTATTTGTACGTTAAGGATTTTACATTTCATTATTGCCTTGTCGGTGTCTTATATTTTGTGGTAAATGCTGTTTGAGAACTTTGTTATTAAGAGAGATTTTTGTGGACTTCTCATTTTTAAAAGAGGCAGCTGGTTGAGAAAACTCTAAATACGTATCTATGTATTTTTGCGAATTATGTAAATATGCATGCATGTATATGTATGTTGTTTGTAAAAATGGTAGTAAGTTTTTTAAAGTTAAATATGTGCCCATAATAAATCTTTATCAAATGGGCAACTTCTGTATCTCATCTGAAAACTGCACACGTATCATGGCTCGTCAGATTATTATGTTTTATTGTTAAACAAACTATCAGATACTTTGTTTGTTCGTTGGGTATGTACTGTTGTGCATATGGCACATACATTCATACTCATCCACTAACACAAAAATAAATGCAATGCATGCATGGAAAATTAATGTTTTGAAATTGTACTGGATTTCTCTTGAATTGTGTGTACTGTTTATATTCGAAAAAACTGAACTCATTAAAAAAACTAAACCGCACTTAAAATATTTAAAAAGGATTTTATTGTTTTCTCTTTTCAAGGTGAAAGTTTGAAGACACTTGCGTTGAAAAATTACACAAATATGTGTTTTCTCAAGGTCATCTCCTTAAAGAAGCTCCTAGGGTTTGGTTTGAAATATATGGCTGTAAATATATATACAATAAAAGTAAAATACCCTCGCTTTGGGATAGATCCGCCTCCATGGAAATGGATACATCCATCTATAGACTACTGAGAGAGAAATTTACTGCTTTTATCAAAGTTTATTGAAATTATACTGCTGATGGCTGCTATTCAAGAATATCAATCGCATACAAGTCTAGACAATTTGCCTCAGATTGTCCTTTTAATGGAAGCAAGCTTAGAAGTAGACAGAAATATTTTATTTTGGGGTGAGGTTGCCAACACAGTCAGTCCACTTGCATGTGGTCTTAAAAATGAACTTTCCTCATTGATCCAGACAATGGTCGCGTTATTTAAATAAAAGCGATTTATACTTTAAATATGCACTTCTAATTGAATTATCCCACACACAAATAAGTAATTTCAAATCAAACAATTCGGAACTTTTGCGTGAATGCAATTTGTGTATATAATTCAGTACCATTCTAAAATTTTGGATTTCCGTGCCTGGTGTTCTATACAAACATACTGATTTGTTTGCATGTATTTTATTATTTCTAAGAGCAGTTTATAGAAATTTAACAGACAACAAGAGAGAGAATAGCTCATGCTTAGGTAGTTTTTTTGAGGTAGTAGTAGTTGAAGCGGCCGTGGTATTTGTATCTTTAACAATTTGTGTTCGAATTTTCGTATCTATGTGTCTGCGTTTTTGTATTATTTTCCTTTAAACCTAACACCAGCTGTCTGTATGGCTTTGATATCTTATAATTTCAATGTAACCGTCCACTTTTGCCAACGACAGTACAGTAGAGTTATTTCAACCGCTGAAACGTAAAGAACTTGAGCACGTATTAAACGAGAGAGTTCCAACTCGCTATCGCTTGACATACCGCCGTGTATTCTTAGGGATTTTATATGCAGACATTTTTTGTACATACATACTTATATATTTCAACAGTTAATGATCAGATTTAGGTGTTACGTTTTTCGCAGTAGCGGGTTAGATTAATATTTTTAATTATGTTTAGTTTATATAATCGTGTTTATTTGACGACTTTTCTTGAAATTATGAAATATATTGGTTTGGCAAAGTAACTGGTTCCGAAGTGTTTTGAAGTGCAAAAACAGAAACTGAAACTTAATAAACAATAATAAAAAACTCGTATTACAAAAGTCTAGCTGGAACTGGTGGATTACAAAGACGGAACCAAATCAACACAGACTACTCACTTATTAAACTCAAAATACCTACACCATACCAACAAATAATAAATCACAACTACAACAATAATAACAACAATAATAATAATAAATTACAACAACATAATTGATTCTAATAATCACGGTTTATTGGGTAAATCGAATTAACTTAGCAACCATTCAATAAGTGAAACAACAACATACAATTTTGGATTAAATGGTAAAATAAAATACAATTGCAACAATAAAACAAAAAATTAAAAAATAAAAGCAAATTGTTCAAACGAATGTGTTTAACAAAACGTAAATTCACAATAAAACTAAAACCCATAATGAAGTGGAAGACAACGATTCATACGCGTTTTTTCCATCGATATATTCGATTTTTTATTTTATCTTTCGAAAATATTCGTACTCTCAGATAAATGTATTTCATTGGTACGATATAAAACAAACAAAAAAAGCTAAAAAGTTAAGCGAGTGTTCAAAGTTGTCTCGATTTAATACAGCACTCAATTTTTTTTCATTCTTTTATTTTTGTAGGTATTTTTTGTAAAAAAAAGAAATTAAAACAAGTTTTGAATTCATAGGAATTTTTACATTTTTTACTTGTTTGAGGTAAGTGTTGGTTAAGGGTTAAAGATATTTCATGACATGGAGCGAGTGGGAAATGTTCTAATAACATTATCTATACAGTGGGTTCCTGACTTGTAATTGTGTTTACGTTGTTATTCCCGTGAATATAAAATAATGATTCCGGAAATTTGTTTTCTGCTAAATTATACCGGGGGACTCTTTATAACAAATTTTTCGTTAATGTTACTGTAAGAAATCTTGCAGTACCTGATCAACTACATAAAACAAAACAGCGATTGCAAACCGTTCCTGCTCATTTTGGCAGGAACTGTGAAAATTACTGATGAAACGATTCTGGCCTCCCAAAGCGCCCTGCTGTTAGCAAGACTAGTATTGAATTTTTCGAAGCTGCTAATGAGGCTTGCCAATGCAACAGTTCCACACGTTCTTGTAGTAGTGCTTGTTTGCTTTCTCCCAATTTGAGAATAGTTTCAGCCATAGTAAGTCGCAGTAATTGCTTTATCAGCCGGGTCAGTGGATAGTCGGGAATCCCTTGCAGGATCCAAATGTAGTAGATAGTAGAAAGATTATATTATTATATACATACAACCTGCTCGCAAGTCCATTTTTTAATACAAATTTTTTTCTAATCTGCTTGAAACTTGACCAATTCAAGTAATTTCGCTCTTACATTACATTTTCAGAACGCAGCCATTTGCTAATTTTTATCTAATTCATAATTTTTCTTGATCTAAGAATTCGCTTTCTCAATAAACTTTTCCTTAACCCAATAACGTTTTTGAAATAAAACTGCATTAATGCTGGTTTAACTGCCGATACTCTTTGATTCTTTTCTCTTTTGCTACATAAAGAAGTCAAAGCTTTTTATCTTCATATGATTGGTATTTGGTGTTGTATCTTTTTCAACTCCATTTTTCTTTCTGAAAAAGCGAAATGAAAGCTGTCGCTTAACACGTAGCATATCAAATAAATACCAAAAACTTATTAATTGCAAAAATTTCAAGTCACACAGTTTACAAGTTGGAGCCATCGTTCTTTTATTTAGCAGATTTGAGCCATGTTTAACCACATTCAGAAACCATTAATCGCTTATGCATGCATGTATTGGGTTTAATTTAATTCCAAATGGCAAATAAAATCGATTCAAACTGTTCAGAATTATCTGCATTCTCTGTAAAAACGCTAACGTTCTTTATTCATTGTTTATCACTTAATATTGGCTTATGTTTTTGTTGTATAACAAATAATTACAACACATGAAAACAGAAAGAAAAAACGACGGACATCTTCCACTAAACAGTTTGCGAAAAAAGTACATGACAAAAAAAAAAAAAAATTAAACGGGGTATTGAAACCTTACAATTTCAAGTCAAAGTTCTCATTAACACAGATGGCTTTAAAGCGCACACACACACAAACACTCTTATACACACATGTCCACTTCCATATAAGTAAGCACTCATACATTAACGCTCACTTTTTTAGACGTGCCATGTTTTATTGTTAGTAAAACTGTCTAACTGGCTATCCGTTTGTTTGTTTTATTTGTTGTATCTGTTTGCTACACTCAGTGCATACTTACGAATTTATTGAAAACATACCACAAACATATTTACTTGCAATTACATGTTATTCGCTCTTCTCCCATACTCGAATTAGTCATAACCATTATTAAGCTTGAGCCAATATTAGCTGAGATTTCTTTTCAAGCATTCAAAATTTTCAGCTGAGAAAGTCAATAGAAGGCAAAGCAATCAAACAAGAGGATTTGCTTGATGTCGTAATTCAAAGTTTTAGTTTTGATGACTTTAAATGGGGGCTTCGAACATTTCTGGTCACCTCTTTAAGATATATAAATTACGTGTACATATTAAATATAAAATCGTGCAAGAATCAAACAAAGAAGAATAAACAACACATTTTCGTTTATTCCAAAGCTACTCTACTGGACCAGAACTAACAAATACAGCTGAATGCTGCAGCAAGTTTTTAATTTATACAATTCAAGCTTGTGATTCAGAGATGTCCACTCCGGCTTAAGAGTGTTTTTTGCACAGTCCGAGAGATTTGCTGAATAAATTCAGATTTGTTTTTAGAAACAATGACCAAGTAATAGTTTCTCCTAATTAATAAAAAATAAATAAATATTTAAAAACAGTTCGAATAAATTACCGCCAAATTCAAAAACATTTGTATGACATTAAATAACAAAAAATCTCAAAAGTCATTTTACGAATTAAGTCTGATCATCGTTAAGATGTTTCTACTTTTCTCTTAATATATTTATTCTCAAAAAGTACTTTTCAGAAGAGGTTAATAGCAAAACATAAATTTCTCCGTGATTTTATTTTTATTGAACATTTTTATTTTGCTATATTAATATTTATATAGGCTAATTGTTCTAACTTAGTTAAAATCTCAGAAAGGCATGATGATAAATATTCCTAGGCACAAAGGAAGTCAACATCAGTTTTATTCAACTTACACAGCAGAGCAGAACAGCTGTTTTCGAAAGTCGCTACACTTTCATCTTCAGTGCTCATGTGTATATTGTGTTTATCACCACTGTTTAGGTGGCTTAGTTGAATGTGATAACAGTTTTTTATTTACACAAATTTTATTGTGAAAAACAATCCGAGAACTGTATCAACCTGATGTTAACACTTCCCACCAATTCCGAATGAAAAGGCAGTTTTATAAAAGCACATCTTTCATATGGGAATTGAATAGCTACTTTTTCTTAAAGGTAAATTAATTAAAACAACATTTATTAAAATAAAACTAATTTGTTTCAATCGCTTCAACATTTTCTATTTCCGATACAATTGGTTTTATGTGAAAAAGTTTTTATTTCTTAGTAGCCGTTTGAAACAATATTTCACGCTCTTCCATCTCTGTAAAAAACCTGTTCTTCCATTTAGACGGTTTTTTGTTGTCAGAATAACGAAAATGCAAACAAAAAATTTACTGTGTCTGCTTCTCTTCAGCTTTAAATTGGACATAAATTTCAAACTTAAACTTGCAGTTAAGCCCTTAACCAAAAAGAGCAGATAAAAACGATATTCCTTTTGTTTGTTTGTTAGATCAGTATTTGTAAAGCTGAAAATGCTTCCAAATGTTTCATCTACAGCGTATGCTGGACAGCTAAAAGTTTTTATATATCTTAAGATGACGCCAGTGCTGTTCGAGACTGCGTTTTTTCCTTTCTATTTGCCAGTTCTTTATGTCTTCTTATTTTATTTAAAGTTTTGTGCACATTTGCCATTTAACATTCTGTTGCAGTTTGTTGTCTTTAAAGTTATTTACGAGTTAAGTAAGTTTTTTTCTTTTTTAGTTTTCTATTTTACAGTCGCCTTCGTTCGAGTCCAGCTCAATGCCACATAGTCAAATACCATTAAGCAGATATTAGTTCCAGTTTCAAATACAAGTGCAAGTGGTATTGAAATACTCGATCGCTGTTGTCTTTACCAGCCAGCTAAGTCAGCAATATCATGATCTTTGCTGTTGGAAGCTGATGTAACTAGCAATTATGTCGTCTTATATAATAAGCAGCCTTTCTATTCTCTATTTTAAGTTACAAAAAAAAAAAAAACTAAAAATCAAGTGTATTTATTTAGAGGTGTGGTCACACTACGCTCAAGCACCAAGTCCTTCATATTCAATTCTTACTTTTCATTAAACCCGCCATAGATGAAAATTCCAGGTATTGCTTGTTACAGTAAATGAACGCTTTTGCTTGCGCAATAATAATTTTTTTTTTTAAAGTGGATCTGTCGTTTATTTTGATTTTTATATCAAAAATGTCGCTTTAATATAAATGTCGAAGAAATATCGTAAAATTTTATGCTTCTTAAGATTAATTGTAATAAAGTTGTGTTTAGAAAAGCTTTTTCAAGAATCAAGTTGTCAAGAAATTACTTTTCAAAAAAATTGTTTAGAAAGAAACACACTTGAAAACTGTTTTATAGGACTTGCATTATTTGTGGTACACTTTTGAGCTTCCTGTCTTCCACCAATACTTTTGAAATATATGTGATTCAAAAGGTATTCCTGAGTAAATTTGTACAATACAAAATAGTAGCATAAAACAAAGTTTTAGTCTTAACTTAAAACAAATAAATCGTCTCATTTCTCATAGGACATTTTCCATATATTCTATTCTTAAAGAGTACATCATTTGAGATCGTCGCTTTCTAGAAAAATTAAGTGTCTTTAAGAAAAAGCTTTGTTAAAAAATAATTAAACATAAAGAAACTACTGGGAATGATGTCTTCAACGAGGAATTGAAGAAATTAAGCGTCGAAAATGGTGTTTTAAGAACTGCTTTTTCATTTTGTCATAATTAATGAAATTTTTTGTACTCGAATAAACGTTTGAGGTGAATGTCATTTTTATTATTTCAACTGTAAATTTATCATAAAAAAGCTTTTCTTTTAAAAAATTAAAAAAAAAATGACAACTGGAGCGTGATGTTTATTTGCAGACATGCTTCAGTGAAATATTTAATCTCTAAATTAAACGCAATTATCGTCATTAAACTGACAAAGTTGCTGCTTACATAAAATTTTATGAGTGGAACAGATTTATAATTCACTTAATAAGAAATCCTTAAACTGTTTTGGAAATCAAATGGAGTTCTGTCACAAAACTTTTCTTAGTCGCTCTGTTAAATTTACGGCTTTTGAATTATTATCAACTGGTTGAAAGGATTATATGCACTTTCCTAATTCCTGTCTGACTGAGAATCCGCTTAAAGCACAGCTGATGTGTCAAAACAATAAATTTAGCGTGAATTTTTAACACGTTAATCTTACTCGGCCTTACTTTTTATCTTCTTCTCTACAAAATGTTTGATTAACTTTAATTATTCTCTGGAGATAAGATTGAACGATTATATCTGGTAGTCGCAAATCATTACTATCGCACAAGCAATTCTTTAGTTGCAAAAATGTCAGCTACACTGCAACTTAAGATCATCTTGCATATGAAACTGTTTAAGCGATAACATCGTGTTGACTGAAGATAAACAAGTTATTTGATGATAAGAATAGAGCGAATGTCTTTAACTGATATTCAGTATAAAGAAACATACTTTGAAATTAATTTTATATTGCATTGTTGAGTCTGAAGGGTCCTTTTTTACTTCTATAGTTTTTTCATTTCGACAGTATGTGTTTTGCATAAAATTTATGAACATCTTTGAAAGATGCAGGAGCGATGAATATTTCGATCTGTCACGTTCTTTTAACAATCTGCGAAAAGCATCGTTTTCTATATTCAGAAGGACTAAATCATTGACTCGAGTAGGCAATCCAGTCCTTCAATTTTTCCATACTTTTTTGTAGAGAAACTTTAATCCAAAGTTAAAAAATTCCATTCATTCTGTACCAGAAATCGTTAAAACCATTTCAGAATCATTGAAAGTATCTGATTAATCCTAAAATATTATTAAATAATTGAGTTTTCATGGTTCGAGTATAAAGTTTTAACTTATTTTTTGCAGGTTCCGTCCCACTGTTTAAGTATTTATTATATTCTGCATTCATACACTAGGAGTTAAGTTCTTTATTGTTGTAATTTTTCAACTTCAACATTCTTTGATTTCATGTAGTAATTATCGATTTTTTTATTGTCTTAAAACTAGAAATAACCTGTTGCCATTTAATGACTTTTTTTTGCGGTTTGCATACATAATTTTCTTTACGATGAACACACACACACGCTCGCACACACCTATACCTCTGGGACAGTCCAAAACAAACTATAGTTAATCTTCCAAGAATTTGTTGAAGCAAGAAAGCCACATAAATAAAATGGCTTTAATAAAAATATATAAATACAAACATACATGCACGCCCATGCATACATACAACATGACTCAGCCAGGTAACTTTAAATTAACAAGATGCTGGTGAAAAATTAGAGCTGGAAAGAACAGTTGATCAAAATAAATCAATACTATTTGTACAGCTGATTTTTGTTTTGATTTTCGAAAGAACTGAAAACATCGATTTGATTTCGGCATGTGCTTTATGGTCATGTAGCATGCTTCTTTTCTACGCCTCTATTTCTTTGTCCTCATTAAGTGACAGATGTTTCCTTTGGAACAAACTAAGAAATTCAAAAGAAGAAGAATAAAGAAGCAAAAATATATGTAATTCCTGCATTGAATATAAGCAATTGCTTTTGTGTTTATTACTGACACACTACTACGGGTTTTTAAAACAGCATTTCCTTTAACTGTTCATCTCTCTTTCGCTCTCACTGTCACTCTTTCTCTTTAAAGTACTCATTTCCTTGAATTAGTACCATGTGTATGGTTATCTAGCGCTACAAACAACAACTAAAAACTACCTGAAAGGACAGGATACAAACAAACGTAATGCAGTTTAATAAAGGAGAAGAGCCAAATACACACAAGGAGTTAGAGTTTAAAGAAAACTATTTCTATGGTACGTGTTCTAAATGCATTTGCTTGAGTTTATGGCTTTTAAAAAGAAAAAAAAATAATATTGTGTTGTATTCAATAATACAGCAGATGTCCCTTGTAACAATTATGACAATGCAAGCAAGTATTTTATAGATTTTCATTTAGGAATACACGGAAAAAAATAACTTGTATTATAACTACTAGAGTTTTATTTATTATATTTTGTATAGTTTTATAAACGCTAAGAAATTTACGGACTGTGCCGTAAGCAAGTCGGCTATAAATTGAATAATTGTCTTAAGGCAAATGCATTAAAAAATTTAGGACAAAGTTCTGAAAGTTTCTGAAACTGGAATCGAATTCCCTTAAACATTTACAATTCGCTATTTAATGCAGTCGATAGTTTAAATTTTAAGGGACCAGAAGAAAAGTTCAAACACGAATTTTCTCGAAACTCCAATTTTTCTTGAAACTTCTTTCAGTGACATAATTTTTTATAATATTAAGAGTTCAAATTACAGCGTTGAATAGTGAAACTTCACATTATAGACCGTTGGTGAGTGAAGGAAGACTAGTAAAGCAATTTTCTTTGTTGTTTTTTTTTGCATACAACAGAGAACGTTAAAGTAATTCAAATTATAGAGCACCGACGATCAGATGCCATAGAAACAAGTTCATATTAGCCAGGTATTTTTTGAAGAGACTTGGAAAAGAGATTCGAATTATCAAGAGCCGATTGTATATGAAAAGTATCTAGATAAAAACACATGAAGTACGGTTTGTTAACTTTTAAAGTCAATTAATCTAAATCATGCATATTGATGATGAAAGTGTAGGGTTTTTCGAAAACATGCGAAGTTGTGCTCTGCTGTAGAAGTTGAAAGTAAAACCGATCCCAGAATTCTGACCGAACAGTTGTGGGTGCAACACTTTTATACAAAAATATTACAAAAACGTCTGTTTGTTTTTTTTCTTTTGTCTTGCGAATGCACATGCAACCATTTATTTTAAAAAATTACTTTGCTTGCGTTGATTAAAATATAAAAACGAACACAACATGCCAACGAATAAAGAAAAAGTTGAAATACTTTCATAATTAAGAAAAAACCCACTTGGCTGATGAAACGTGTCACTTTGATCGCTTGGCAGCTATTATTTTATGAAAAATTTCATAAATTTGTTCAAACCGCATGGCTCACAGAGTTGCAAAAAATTTACTGACTTCCAAGATTAATTTTCCACGCGGCAGATTGCGCGTTCTTGTAGAATAGTGGACCATGGCCGTTGGATTGATTAATTCGCCTAATTCGGATTATTTCTTAATTTCATTTTGAAAATGATGCACACTGAGTTTCTGGTTTAGAACTTATTCCATCATGTCTGTGAATTCTAACTATTGAAAACCTTCTTCAATCTGCAGGCTGTGTTATTAAACGTGTTAGGACGAGTAAACAGGCAAAAGAAAGATGAAAGGCAAAGAAGGATAATAGAAATACTTTTCAAGGAAGAACAACATTCCGAATTTGTTTGAATACAAACCAAGACTTGGCATTTTCCCAACAAATTTTCTTTCAGTCGCTGAATATGTTTTCAATAATTGTTTTTCAGCTGCCATTAATTGTTTCCAATGATGTCCCAATTTCGTAATTGCGAAATTCTCACAAATTGCAACTCTCACCTTAACCAAGATTTCCCAACTAAATTTAATAATTAAAAACTTCATTTCGCACCGACAAGAAACCTCTAATTAAAATTATGCACAATCAGTCCAAACTGCCAACCACCCTTCGCAGAAAAATAAAGAAAAAAATAAAAAAACAAGAAAAAATGCAAGAAAGGACATAACAAATGCACCCCGGTGTATGATGAGGAAAGAAAAGAACTGCTACACTTAAAGGAGAGCATAGTCGTAGTAACAACAACAATTTGAGTACAATAGAAGCAACAAAGGAGTTTTGGGTGCAACAGAGTCGGAAAAATCCAAGGGTGCTCTGCCTTTATTTACACGACTATAAACGCCGTGAAAAAAGCGTGTGAAATATTCAAGTGAGAGAATAAAAAGCAAGTTAACGAACTGGCTGTGAACTGCTTTTGTGTTGAAGATTGTTTGAAGAAATATTTACAATTGCAAAGATTTCGAAAATGCGAAATCTGCGGTAGCAAAAAGAACAAGCAGATTTATTTTGAGATGAAATATTAAGCAACAATAACAACAAGAGAGTCTAACCCTATTACTTGGATATTGTTTACTCATTACCAAATACCAAAATAACAATGTTATTTATTAAAAACAAACGTAATTTATTCTTCCGTTTGCCTTCAGTAAATCGATTTTAATTTATTCCCACTAGATTTTTCAAATTACAGGACGCAGGTTGTTGTTTTATTCCCACACTTTTTTCGTGGCTTCGTATTTGTTGTAGTTGCTAAATTCAAACATTTAATACTTCATAACTGCCATCGAATAAAGAATTCCTCCACAACCTCAACCACATTCTCATACAACAGAACAGAAATAAAAAAACTCCTGTTAAACTTTCGTCCACTACTGCCGACAACTTTTTCTTTTCGAGGTGTGTGAATAAATTTTTGTCGCTTTGCCACATCTGTGAGTACTTACCGTATGTGTGTGTGTGTGTGTGTTTGTGTGCTATGCATGTATTTAGTAGTGCTTGAAATTGTTCATTATCCTTCATAAGCGTTTTTCAAAATTGTTTTCTTGCTTTACTTACATGCATACTTTTTTTAAAGTGGTGGTTTGTTTGAATGTGAACTGTTTTCTCTTCTGTTCAAAATGCAGGGGGAGTTTTGAGATAAAAAAATATTGAGGCTTGCAAGGGAACGTGAGAATTTTCTAATCCCTTTATGGAAATTAAGTTTGTTTAGTTTTTTAAATCCTTAAAATCGTTTTTGCCACCGATATTTATTTCAGCTAAACTTTCTTAAATATGCACTGGAGTAAAAGCAAAAAGGTTTTGCTACTTTCAAAACTAATTCCAGCTAATTCTTGTCCACTTCTTTAGACGACTTGGAGAGATTTTAGTAACTTAATATTTTCAACAGGTGGTGGCAGATTATTTTTCTATATATCAATATCTGAAACAAAACAGTAGATGTTATCCCGCCAGGGATATGGCTACAAGTAGGGTCTTAAAGAGGTGTTACTGGAAAGAAGTAAAATATGAAACCTTAAAAGTTGTAGGAAATGGTTGGGCGCAGCGATATTTCTTGAGATGATCTGTTTTTGAGTGGAGAGACCTGCAAAATCTTTCTTCTGACTTTTAACTGTTGCCCTGTTGAAGGTGAATGAAGTAGATTTTGGTGTTGCTGTCATAAATTCGATTTTATAAACTCTAGTCAACTGATATGAGTAACGATGGGCAAAAGCGATCAATAAAATATATGAGAGGGAAGCAGAAAATATAATTTTATTTTTATTTTTCATAACTAATTATTTTGTTTATTTTTCTAAAAATATGAAAAACACTTCGTTACAATTTTCGTTTGTCAGTCATTCTGGTGGTGTTTGTGTCATCAATGAAAACACAAGTTCTGTAACAACAGGCGTGAGTTTTCAATTTGATTGTATCCATAACAAATTATGAGGGTTAATTAAAGTGTGATTTCGTTCTACACTCGCATTGCAGTCAGTCATTAACAAACCAGTGATAAATTATCTAGACATTCGTGCTTGAAATTACCAATTTGCTATATTTCTATAATTCTCGATGAACAAATAAATCTAAAGAAAATAAATAAAAATAATAATTTCCAGTGTGAGAAAATAAAAAGATCTCTCAGAAAATGATGCAAAATAATTGCGGCTCTTGAAAAGAGAACGAACTTTCGTTGCTTCAGTTTTCTTTTTCAGTATTCAAAACAATTTATTTGAAAAAGCCTTTTAAGGGGTCAACAAATATTTTCGATTGTTTTGCTGACAGACAGTAAGACGTTCGTTCGGTGGGTTGAATGACCCCTAACAAATTGCTTGAAAAGGCCGTAAAGTGTAACCCAACCTTAAATTAAAATTAAACTCACTGACGAGTACATGCTCGCAAGTATCAGATTAAGTTTCGTTGTCAGATTTCATAAATTTAAAGTGTGTTTAGTTGTGCTTTATATGGCTTTTATGTGAGCGTCGGATTTGTGCTGTCACACAACGAAATATACGCCAGTGTCAAACGTTACCGCTTGTACACGCTGTTGTGCTTGCTTGCGATGGCACAAATTGTCGTAGAGTGCCCTCGGCTTTTGAACACACACCGACATGCACGTGTTGAACAAAATTCAGGAAACAGGTTTCATGTTGTTTTGATTATAACGGTGAATGCCTACGTCTGTGTGTCCATGTGTGTGTGTGTGTGTCAGGTTAAGAGAATGTGTGTCTTAACTAACAGATACTCTGGTATTGAGTTTTTAAATGTTTTTGCCTTTCCATTTAGTTGACATTTTTGTATAAAAGGTAACGTTATTTGGTGGCACAAGGATGGGTTCGAAGCGGAAATTTACAAAATTAATGTTTGCCAATAATGAATGCTGAGATGTTGGTTGGGAGTTCTTTTTAATTCGGTTGTGTTCTCAACACTTTGGTTTTCTAATAATTTTTTGCAACTTTTTAATTTGGTAATAAGAGCTTTAATTCAATGCAACACCTTGTTTCCCTTAACAAAGATGAGTTACCACGAATGAGATAATCTCCAACAAGCCCGGTTCCCACATCGAGATGATGCATTTAGCCTGAATTCTGTTGTATTTATTTCTGTTATATTGAACTGCGTCTGATTGATGCTCGTATTGTTTATGTGGAAACTTTCAATTTCTCCGACAAAAAGGAAAATTACTCAACAATTTTCAGCTGCCACAAATTTGCCACAATGATTTATATGTTCTTCTCTTTCAGGCAGATATTCCGTAAATGAAAAAGAAAATTTTGCGAGTTGAGCCTACATAAATATATTGCAAATGTATTGGTTAAGGAAAAATATTGTAGAATATATTTTTATGTCTTTTCACACCCGACATCAACAACATGTCGTTTTTAATGTGAAAGCAAAACTCGTAAATGTGCTGCTTTAAATTCTTCTTGGCAACATTTTGAAAATTATTATAAAAGTACTGCAAATTAAGTTACGAACACGTTCTATAAATTAAGTCAACAGAGATGTTTTCGATTAAAATTTCCGTTTCTATCTGTTGTTGGTTTGACTACATCCCAGCAAAAAAATGATAAAGAAATAATTTTAAGACATTATTTTTTGCTTATTTTAAAGTAAAAGAAATTTATGTTGAAACATTCCAAGTGAGAATTCTCATTTAGTTAACTTTGAAATCAAAATAACAATTTAGAATTTAAGGAATTCGATTCAACGATTTGATTGGGCCATAAGAAATGCTTTATTTTTATTCAAGAACATTTTAGGCAAACCTAAATTGACATGATGAAATGAAGGGAATTCGATTGATCTAAGTAAACAATTTCCATGTGGTTTTTCGCTGGGTTATTTCACAAACATATTTATTTACGCTAAAAAATAATTTATAAGAACGTGTACTTGCTTCTGTATATTTATTATAGTTTAACTTAATTATCAGTCACTTTTGAAATTTACTTAGATAAAAAATTGAATAAACAAAAATAAGTGAGTGACTGACGTGTTTAAAGTCTCCCATCACATGCTCAATGCGGCATTAAACGCAAAAAATTACTAAAAACTGCCTTCTGTTTGTTATTTTAGAAAACTACACAAAATGAAGGAATTTTTCTTTATCTAAGACACAAAAACAATATTCAAGTTTACAGCAACAAAATTTATTTATTAATTTTATTGTCTTGCTAACATTTTGTTTAAGCCCCGCATTCAACGCTTTAGAATATTTTGATTTTGATTCGAACAGGTATCTGGTTGTGGTCAGTATTCAATGTTGAGTTCAGTTGATGGATGAATATTGTACTACCGGCTATAAAACAAATAAAGTTTGAATGGATTTAAAAAAATATTTGAAGTACGAGTAGTAAAAGCGTTTAGAACAAAAAGAACCTGCTCGTTTCTTGGCTAAACTTGAAATGGAAGCTGAGAAGAAGAGATTAAACTGGATAATTTAAATTTGATTATATGAAATCGGACATCGATACATAATATTTTCTTAATATGTTCTGAAAACATTCAGTTGTTTTATGTTCTCAATGTCTGCCACTTGCGCGGTTTTGCAAAGATTTGTTTGCTTTCCTTCGCTGTTATCACAAAAAGTGGTGAAAAGCCGTGATTCTTATAGACGCTGTTGTTCATTTTATTTATAGACTCGTTTCCGAGAATACCTTGAAATGTAATAAAAATAATGACTCATGGTAGTAGTATTTTTGTTTTAAACTCTTGAAATATGCTTTTCGTATGACTATGAACATGAGCTTTTATTATTATTTTAAATGTGAACATGTAGCGCGATCGAATGTACTGGAGGCCAAATTACGATCGAAAGTTGCATTTGAAACGCCCGGATATTTGCTTATGCATCTGGGGTAGACCTATTGTTGTTATTGTGCGTGAAAAAGCATCATTCAATAATATTGTCTGTGGCGTTGCTTACTGTAAACGAAATGGTCAATTATTTTTGAGAAAAAATCTTTGTTGTTAACAAAGTAAAGTTATCCTCACTCATGTTTACCAGCTTAAGCAAAAAAAGAAAAATAAAAGCAGGTAGACTGTCCATTAGCCACTCCCGCAAATATCGATCTTTTCATTGTAATTAATTTTGAACGTGACCGCAATGAGTCAATTGCGAACACAAATAGATAAAGCAAAATATAATGCGTTTCTAATAGATTCTATGAGAAATTGAGGCGAATCTATGAGAATATGAAAAAGGTAATACGAAAATGAATCAGACTCTGTTTATTTTAATGCGCCAATTTAATTATTGATTATTAATCGTGCTGAGTTAAATACATTCGTTTGAGCAAAAAAAATCAAGATTTGTGGTTGTAATTTTTTTTAAAAACTGGTTTTAATTTTTTCTTTGCAAATTTTTACAGCTCAAATGTCTGGAATATTCAAGTACTTTTTACGGTTCCAAAAGTATTCGCACTGTATTTCGTCATCCGAATGAACACATAAATGAGTGAATGCGTGTTTGCTTGTTTTGTCAATAAGCATTTAAACGACGGACGACTCCCTACAAATATTTGCTGAAATGTTGAATTTTTCCTAATGGAATTACTATCAAATCAAGCAATAGAAATCAATCAAACTGTTGTCTAAATTATTAATTACACGAAACACACAATACGACACACTAAACACTACAACAACAAAAACGTGAAGAAATCAATGCAAATTTAACTATAAATCAATTAAATAACAAGCAAATTGTGATATTAAATAATAATAAGAATAAGAATAAGAATAAAAAAGAAACTATAAAATTACTTTAAGTAGCCCGTTAGTAATAAATAGTTTAATGAAAGCAAACATATCCACCAGATACAAATAGATTTACATCCACACGAGCAATTAAAATTGTGTTTGTTGGCCATATGTTTCAACGGATGATTGCAATTTTTCTCAAGTTCAATTTATTTCAAATTGTAACGGTTGCTTGTAACAATTCTCTCACGACGTTTTGTATGATCAATTGAGGAGTTATTTTTTTTTTAATGGTACTTAACACACACAAAAGGTAACCAGGAAAAACCCTTAAAATTTTATCCAAACACGAGGGAATACAAACACACATCCACACTCACACACACACACATATATATATAGTTAGGAATAGTTTGAAGAATATCGAGAACAAAACAAAAGAGTTGAAACAACAACTGCAACAACAGCTATTTAGTTCATAATGGGAAACACATCGTCACACACGCATGAACCTTTAGAAAGAGGATTTACAAGAGGAAAGTTTGGTGATGTTAAAAATGGGGTAGGTTTTTTTTCAAAAACACGTTTCTATATTTTTATCTTTAAACTCGTGTATTTAAATATCTGAATAACAGCACTTGTTTCTCTTAAATATAATTAAGCAGCTCTCTGTTGAACGAAGCAAATTCCCTTACTAATCCGTTATTCTCTCTCTTCTAATTTCAATATTATTTTTCTTTAGAAATCAGCATCATTCCGTTTCAGTAAAAAATCTCCCAAGAAAATGGATCGTTTGCGACGATCCTTTAGGGATTCGTTTAGGCGTAGAAAGGATCGTGTACCGGAATCTTCAAAACCCCACCAATGGCAGGCTGACGAGGAAGCTGTGCGTACTGCTACTTGTTCATTTTCGGTTAAATATTTAGGTTGCGTTGAGGTATTCGAATCGCGCGGTATGCAAGTTTGCGAGGAAGCTCTCAAGGTTTTACGGGTAAGTTGATATAATTTTTTTTTTTTAAACCAGACGAATTTCTTGCAGTCGGGATATTACGAAATTGGTCATCATATTCGAGTCTTGTTTGACTCCTCTGCTCGATTGAGAAAAATCATTTATGCATTCGTTTTTGATAAGAAGGTGACTGTTCTTTTGGTCAAAAATGGTGCTTTAGACGCTGCTCTTCTCAGAGAGTCTCTTGTGACACTCCTTTCGTGGCAGTCAGAATTAAATATATTTTTTTATTCTAAATATGCAGCAACATATTGTAAAGTGTGCACATGCGCTGCTGTGATGTCTTAATTGCAATTTTTGTAAATATAAATTGTCTCAAAAGCTTTTCATCATAAAGGCCGGGCGACCTCCCTAATCAACACTTTATCTCGACAGCCAGAGTAATGAAAAAAATAAAAATAAAAATTAATTCATAAGCACCATGCACCTCAGTTTTGTCGACCTGTGTAAATAATAAACGCGGTTCTCCGATAATAATTTTATGCATTCATTTTGTCGCTGTGTCGCATAAATTAAACACCAAATTATGAATTATTTATTGAAAGCAAAAAGGTCATTGAAGTGAAATTGGGGGCGTTGTCTCTGCTTCTTGAGAGCGAAATAAATCGTAAAAAATATCTTTAGTTTTTTGTTGCATTAATTAACTTTGGTCTACATTTGCCCACATACAGTGGGGCAAAAAAGAGATGCCAGGAAAATAGTTCTTTTCCTTTCACATAATTTTTGCCATAAAGACGAGGCTGCTGCTTTCATGTCTGCCACTGTCACAATGACAATTCGGTCTGGTTGCTCGACAACAATATTTTGAATTTTGAAATTAATTTCAAAAAGATTCTTAATTAAATAAATAATTCTATGCATGTATGCATGGCGTATTGTTTTTGTTTTTGTTTCTGTTTCTGTTTTTGCAGAAAAAAGTCTGTTCAATTAAACATTCATTTATTAGAAATTTGAACTTTAAGTTCAAGCAACAATAGAGAAAAAATATTTAATTATTATTCTTATTTAATTTCTTTGCAGAACTCTCGTCGTCGTCCGGTGCGCGGTCTTCTACATGTTAGCGGTGATGGTTTGCGCGTGGTAGATGATGAGACGAAGGGCCTCATTGTTGACCAGACTATAGAAAAGGTCAGCTTCTGTGCACCCGATCGCAACCACGAACGTGGGTTTAGTTACATTTGCCGCGATGGCACTACGCGCCGTTGGATGTGTCATGGATTTTTGGCTTGCAAAGATTCCGGAGAGCGTCTCTCTCATGCAGTGGGTTGTGCTTTTGCGGTGTGTCTGGAGCGGAAACAACGTCGTGACAAGGAATGTGGGGTGACAATGACTTTCGACACCAAGAACAACACATTCACACGCACTGGCTCATTCCGCCAGCAGACAATGACTGAACGTTTGGCGAATAACGAACGCGGTATTGATACACCCTCGGCTGCGATTACTCCCCAGCCGAAACCTTTTAATCCATTTGCCATTGAACGGCCTCATGCCACGCCTTCCATGCTGGAGCGTCAAGGTTCCTTCCGTGCCTTTAGCACAATTGGCAGTCAATCACCTTTTAAGCGTCAAATGTCGTTACGCATTAATGATCTTCCGTCCAATGCTGAGCGTCAAAAGGCCTTCATGACCGCAGCATCGGGAAATGCTCTGGCATTGGCCACACCAATTCGTTGTGTTTCACCCATACCGGAAGTATCGCCCGCTAAGGCAGCCCTAGACCTGGAAAACGGTGGAGTTACCACAGCCGAAACCGTTAGTCAGCTTTGTCAAGAGCTCAGTCAAGGTCTTTCCCTACTGTCCCAAACTGACGTTGTGCTGGCAACGGCGCCAAATGGTGCGACCGATGATCTCAACTTCAACAACAATTTGAGCATTAATCAGAACATAATAGCTGCCGACAAGCAGTACCAAAAAGTAATCTCCTCACCTACAAGCATCAGTAGCTATGGAGTGGTAACACCCACGGCCCAAGTCACGCCGCGCATTGCTACCGTCTCGCCGGCTATTCTAAATACACCTCCTCAGACGCCTAGTAATACGCCAACTCTATCTGCCAGTGCAGAAAAAATCAGTCTGAAGGACGCCTCACTGCCGAAAGCCGATCAATGGTTGGGTCAGATTGTGAAAAGCACCTCACCGGCGGTCATCAAACGAACTCCACAGCTGGTGCATGCTGGTCGCACACAGTCCATGAGTTCAGTGCCCGGAACAAATGATCCTTTCGATGCCGAATGGGTGGCTGGCGTAACGAAACCCCTATCACCCGAGTTGCCAGGCCTGACGACGAGTGTGGCTGGTTTAACCACTCCAACGGCTGTAAATACCACAACGCCGCTCCACAGTACTAACCCTTTCATCTCACCACCCAAGGCCCCAGCGCAATCATTCCAAGTGCAACTTTAAGCAACAGCACATTAAATATTTACAGGAAAGTCCAAACTAACGTAAGAGTACACTAATTTTGGGGGGGATGTAGTACCAAGTGGGATTAGAAGTGAAGTGTTGGACACGGACACTTAAAAAAATAACTGTTAAGCGTTACAAGACATGGAAATCACTGCCACCGTATTGGCGGTGAATTCATAATATTCAAAATAAAGAGAAAACCGCCTCGACTGTCTGCTGAGAAATGAAAGGAAAACCTAAAAACAACGTTGACTGCTGGCAAAATTGTTACTTAAATAATCGCTAAATTGATGTTACTTACCTACACACACACACACACACACACACACATACGAACATTTCTTTACGTATTATCACATAAACAAATGCGAATTAAAAATAAATTTGCAAACGTATATGTACGTGTGTATATGCATGTATTGAATCGAGCCGATTTACTTTATTTTTATTTCAAAATAAACAAAAAGATGTTTGAAAAGTATTTAGGAAATTTAAACGAAACTAATAAAAAAATTGTTCGATCATTTGACAAAAACTAAATATTCAGAATAACCATCACTATATTCACAGTTAAAAATTAATAAACAAAAAACTCCTTAATTAATTCAAATTATCATTAATTTAAATTCAGTTGCTCAATTCGCAATTATTGTTGCCACGCTTAAAGTTGCAGTTGAAAAGAACAAATCAGATCATCAATATTTTCCCAACAACTTGTTTTTCCTTCGAAATTTGCTTTTCAAAGACAACTTTAGGCGCTGCAACACAGGCCTTGTGAATTGGGCCAAATACTTGCAAACGATCGATTGATTAGATTATGTTGTACAAAATGTATTATATTTAAATTAATTTTTTATAAACTTAATTGCCTACTTATACATACATTAATTATACTTAATATTTTTGTTTTCTATTTAGACTACTTTGTTATGTTGCATCGAGCATTGCAAAATGAAATTTAAGAAATTTATTTCACTTATAAAATAAAACAATTTATTCTTAAAACTATTAAATGAAAATATATTTATTATTATTTTCTTTTTCTTGGCCTTCTTTGCTCCAAGGGAAAATAAGCCAGCATGTTAATAAGGCCTTCAAGTAATTAAGTAATTAAATGTTAAGTAATTGAAATCAGAGACATTTCAAATGTTTCGAATTGATTTGAAATAACTTTTTTAAACCGCCAAATGCCGCATGGCAGCGTTTTGCTGATAAGAGTATTTATGATCAATTATTATGTATTTTTGATTTGGGCTCTGGATATGCTCAAACCGGATTTCCATTTCCTGTATTTTCGTTTTTATGGAAAGTATGTGTGTCCAGGATTTTATAGAACGGAATTGAGGAATTGATACTTTGATGATTCTTTCAATGAAATAAATTTTATCCTGGTTATCCACACTTCAAATGTATGTCAAGAAAACCTAAACCTAATTGTTATGAAAAAGGACTTGTCGGAAGTAGATTATTATTTTGTGTGTTAATTGAGTTGTAAGCAAATTTGAAACCTTAAACCTTTTTTATTTTTTTCAAACTATTGCTCTGTAGTAATTACGTTGCTTTAGTATATGATCGATGTATTTTATAAAAAGATCGTTTGTAAATGCTTCAGGATTGCATTGAAATTATAATGTAATATTATAATTATAATATAGACTTAACTAGGCAGACACTGTTTCATATAAATATGGCAGTTGAAGTTTAGGAGGCATAAGGCAATACCCTCTTCCTATGAAAATGTTCGTAAATGCATCACTGCATTTTTGGGCTCATTTGCATTGCAGTGATGTATTTGCGAACAGGTCGTATGCATATTGAAAATAATATATACATACATTTTCCGTTTATGTCAGTTGGTTTATTCAATCCGTTTAAATATTATATGGTTTCAGGATGTCTGAATTAAATAAATATTGTGCGGGTAGAGCATTTTTCAATGTTTTTTGTTTGCTAAGGCTTTTCTTGTTAAAGCTCTTTTAAATAACATTTTTAAAATAACATTTTACAATACAAATTGATCTGAATAATGACGACAGCAGTGAATGTGCAAAAAAATACTAAAAATTAAATGAGGAAAGTAGCACCTATAAAACCAAACATTTCGATAATAAATTATTAAAAAAAGGCAAGTAAGGAATGTAGGCGTTATCATCAGTTTTTTTTTAATTCAAAGGATCATAACAACAACAACAACAACCATTATCACTAAAATCAAATATGTAAACGATGCTTTATGCAACAAAATATGCGATACATAAAATCAGTTTTGGAATATAAATTATCAAAATTTAAATAAATCATCTACAAATTTAAATATTCTATACAATGCACCGGATAAATGTTTTATTAAAAATTATACATTAACAACTTACATTAAAATAAACTTATCTGCACAATGTACAATCTAAAATATAAACTAAAACAATTATAAAGGGTTATATACACATCCAGAAGGAACACAAATACATGCATATAATAAAAAGTTACTTACATTAAACCGAAAAATATAAAAGCTGAGTTAAATGAATTATATTATTAATCATTCAAATAAATTGTTATTTGGTCATATACTATATTTATATTCATAAACTATTCAACTGAAAAAGCGTATTGAAAAAAAAACAAACATTTAATTCAATCGACTCTCACTCACCTACGCATACATACACACTTGCATGTATTCATCTGTGCTTATGGATTAGTTAATAAAATTCTGTGATTAGTATAAAACAAATTAAACTACCAATAAAATAAAATAGTTTCGTCAAAATACGTATACCTTAAGGGTTTTGAACATATTTTATTTGAAAGGTTTGTTTCTTTAGATCCGTTCAATCATTTGCAGTGATTATTGGGCGTCTACAGTGTTAATGTTATAAGTTGAAAGCTAATATTATACAACATACATAAAACTATATAAATATATTGAAAATAAATTAAATAAAATTTATTAAGCTAAAATTTAAAGTTTTATTTTGTACACGTTTGCGACCTTGACACGTGTTTGTTTTGCTGTGGAGCCAATTAATTTGGATTACGACTTCTACACTAACACGGAGGACCTTTGGGATTTAATTGAAGCCATAATTATTTGTGGATTATTTTAGAGCCAGCTATAAAGAAATTAGATGGTGTGAATTATCGATATGTATTTCTTCTATATGCTTAGGTTCCAATTAAGATGAAGTTAGTATTGATATAAACCACTTGATAAGGCAGTTCAAAACATTGAAAACGGTAGCACAGGGGTAATAAGGCATTAGGTTATACCGTCCTGGTTACGATGTTATGAATGCGGAGTCTACATCTAGCCTACATTGTAGACTAATTGAATTTAAGGATCAACTTTGAAAAAAATGTTTACAAAAGAATATCCTTAATATGGAAGCTATTTGTTTTGGTATTATAACTATGGTAGTGCAGTTGTCTCCAAAGCTGATACTATGTTATTAACAGTCGATAAGAGCAGTACTTGCTCTTTATTCCTACACCGGATAGCACTGTGCTCTTTCCACCATCCACATATTATTCTCTGATTCCAAATACTTGGAAGTATTCAAGTGGAATTTGCTTTTAGCGGCAATGGGAACAGATTTTTAGTTCTGAAACAAACCCAAAAATTTCTTTGAAAAAAGTAACTTGTTTAGTACGAACTGTTCACCATTTTTTTTAGAATATTCTAGGGATTAACGAAAAACGAAACAGGAACGGAAAGAGAAAAAAACTACTAGAAGGCCAAAAGGATTTTAGGCATCATCATACATGCAGAAGCATATAGACCGGACTTGTTGAGGCTTGCTTGAATCTATCGCGAGTTTGGTAACTCGTGATGCACAGGCTGCTTTATTTTGTTGCAATATTTTTGTTGTTTTTTCTTTTAAGAGGATACTTTTGCGTTGCTACGTTCTTTTAATCAAAATAATTGTTTTTATATAAACACTGCATTTATTTTGTCAAAAAGAATCTTTTTATGAAATAAAGAAGGTATTTTTACAATAACGGTACTTCATATTAAAAGGTACTTTTTACAACCAAGGTACTTTTTACCAACGAGGTACTTTTTATAACAAGGTACTTTCTGTAAAATGATACTTATTATAAAAATGGTACTTTTCACAAGATATGTAATTTGTAAGCAAGAGGTACTTTTAATCAAAATGGTTTCTTTTATAGAGAGTTAGTTTTTATAAAAAATTGCCTTACGCAAATATTATTAAGACATTTTTCATCACAATGACGATGGTTATTTATAAAGCCTTTTTTGTTACCTGAAGGATTAAGTTTATTTTTGGCCAAATTTGGTTTTATTAAGCAGGCAGTTATTAGCAAAAATTTACATTTACATTTCACAAAAGGGTATTTTTTTCGGTATCATAGAAAAAAAATCAATTAAAGATATTCGTGGGTATAACTTTAACAAAAGCTTCTTCAAAAGCTACTATTATGGAAGCAGATAAATTAGATTATCAAAGAGACAAGCACTTTTTATTATCATGAACGTCTTTATTAATATAAAATTAAAACAAAAAAGTATTCGTATAAAAAATTTTGTTTATTATCGTAGTCTTAGTTTACATCATGTTGGTTTGATACGCACTTTTAATCAGAAAAGTTCTTTCCACGTATTGAATTGATTCGTTTTCATGAAGAGATAATTTTTTAGTAACGAACCATCTCTGCATCATTTGCGATGATTTCGTTTCATTTGTGTTTGAGCAAAATTTAAATTTTGCGTACACTTTTGTCAAGGTATAGGTGAATTGCATATAAAGTGTTATTAATTATAATAAAACTTACTGGTTAAGCAAAAACTCACAACTTCAAATGGAAGATAACGAGATTCTTATTTTACAACACCTTCAACTGCTATCTTGAGTTCTTTATTATTAAGCTTAAGCTCGAAAAAGTTTTTGAAACTCATAAGGGAATATGAGTTTCAACAAAAGTGTTGTTCGAGAAGGTCGTTCAGCCGGATACAAACAGAATGTGAATTTGTGGAGTCAACTGGTAGAGGTTATACACAATTTCGTTTCAAATACTTAAAGTTTGTGCTTTTAAATTGTGATATCCTGACGATAGCAAAAAGGAATAGAAGGTATTATGAGTGTAAAAGCAAAATACATAATGCTCGTTTACTTCAAAAGTGCCATAACTCAAACTAATTCTGTTGAAAACGTTTTTAAAGTTTAACATTTCCTAACAACTAAACAGAAATCTAAAAAGAAATTTTTTTCTTAGGAATTACATTTAAAAGATATTTATATGAAATTTTTGTACAAGAACAAGAGAGGTATGAAGAGAAAGTCTGCAACAATAACTGAAAAAAATATAATTTTAAGATATGACGGCCTTGCAGCAAATGAGGGGCATGTATTTGTCTGAAACGCATAAGTGCTCTTGTGCATAAACGCACAAACACACACCCACACGTGTATATTCAATATGTCAAAAGGCAATGCATATGACCACGTGGCGTATGATTAATATAATTACGGATCAAATCGCTCATACGTCAAAGAGGCGTGATATTTTGTAGTGAATGACTGCCTCATTGCCAGTCTGTCTCTTGCTATCTCTCTCCCTCTCTTTCTCATTCCTTCCACAACCTTTTCCCTTAATGTTTTTGTATAGATTTACTTTTCTAATGTTTGCTGAATTGGTAAGAGGCCAACACTGTGACTGCTACAACACTGATTGAATTCATTTCCGTTTATTTATTTGCTAAATTATTGCTGTCACATCAAGTCAGGCAGGCAGGGAGGCAGGGAGGTAGGCAGGCAACAGACATTATGAATTGTATTAAATTAGTATATGACATGTAGAGTCTTGTTCTGTGTGTGTTTGTTACCTCTGATATGATGACGATAACTGCTTCTGGAGTGACTGCGATGATGTGAAGCCGATGCCAACGGAAATTTATCAAACAATTGTTGTAATTCCCCAAGACACACCAACATTTCAGTTTACCTTTTTCTCTAAAGTACTGACTTCACATGCTTGGAAATGAATTAAGTCTGTTGTTTGGGACATGGAAAGGGATTTTTTTAAGGGATCTGGCCTTTAGCCAACTGTGCTGTTTGGTGGCTCTGTTTGGCCTGTTATTTCCGCTTGCTGTTTTACGGTTCTGCAAATTGTTACAATAATCACTCATACTTAAACGTGTGTATGCATGTACGTGTGGATGTCTGTGTATTTACACTCGTAATTGAAGGCTCTAATAAAGACTTTGTTGAAATTTTTTTATTGACAGAAGTTCACTACTTTTTATAAAACAGTCTCCGTGGAATTGAAAAGAAAATTTCATCTTTAATGATTTGTTATTTAATTTAGCCATCCTCGCTCGTAATTGTTTGTTTAAATCACAGAATTTTTCGTTCCTCTTTTCATTAAATCCATATTAAATTTATTGATAATTTTGTGTATTCGCATTACGAACTATTTTCAGAATAGAAATTTCGAAAGTCTAACTGAAGGTTTTGAGAGTAGCAATTCATCTCACACTGGAATCAAAGAAGGTCAGCCATTTCGCGGACTATTCAATGAAAATTCTTAAATCCATTGAAAATCAAATGTGCTCGCTTAAGGCATCACTAGATAAAAATATAGATGAAAGATACGATGAAATCAATTATTTTCAGAGAAACGCGAAAAAGTAGCCAAAGAAAATCTCAAGCAATTTAAGAAGTGGCAAATCAAGTTAACAGTCTTAGTGGAATTTTCAATAAAAATTATTTATGGAAGAGTTGTTTCTTTTATTGTTTATATTGGATATAGAAAAGAATTAATTTTTTTGTTTGTTTACTAAGATGTAAAATTAATACCATTAAATTTAGTGAGTAGCATGAATTGATCCGCAAAAAAGCCATTTAACGCCACTGTGCATTGTGCATAATTAATCATTTTGTAGCGTCGCAAAATTTAAAGACACAAAAATATTTGTAATCTGTTTTTTTCCACAAGAAAATATTTACATCTGAATATATTCCTAATTATTTCTCAACGTAATTTTTCTAGCAAAGCATTTGATTTGCCTTTTCAACTGGTCGCTAGTCAATAACTTATTGATGAGTCTTGACAGGACAGAATATTTTCTAAATTTTTAGGACAATTTTCAGATGATTGTCCAAAACCTGAAACAGTTTTCAGATATTTTATTGTTGCAATAATTTTTCCCCCCTTAAAAAAAAAGAAAAGAAATAAATTACAACATCATAAAAGTAACTTTTATTTAGAGAATAAAATAATAGATAAAAACTTGATGTTATTACGAATAATTTTTTGTCTTTTGATGCTGGTAGATTTTAAGTTTTTTTCTCTCCCAATTCTTGTTATTTCCTTATGAATAGCAACTACGGCCAGTGCAATAAAAAAAAGGAGAGACAAAAGATAGAAGTACAGCATTTTAGATTTAGTTGAATGAAAACGAAAGAAAAACAAAAAAATACCGAAGAAATAGAGAAACGCGAGTTTGTAATTGAAACTTTATTTTTATTTTCTGTTTTTATGTTATTCTGCTGATGAAGCAGAGCACACATCCACATCCACGTCCACAACTCCTACTTCCACTTATTCTTCCATCCACGTTATCTGCCAAAACACGGTGCATTTGAAGGTGATGCCAGGTAAGACAACAGCAAGGCTACTGAAAACATACACACACACACACACACACATACACTTTTAAAAACATCCATCCAGTGGTTGATCGAATTTTTTTTATTTTAAACTTCCTAACCAGCTTGTACGTCACAACTATAATGAAAAATAATGATACACTTTTTGTTAGCCGAGTTTGATGTATTTTTTTTCCGTTCCGTTATGTTCTACCTGTTCTGGATTGAAAGCAAAACTGTGAGAGCGGGCGAGGCGGTGCTTGTAGTTGTTTTTTAAATGGAGAAAGTTACTTTAGAGTAATTGAAATACATTTTCAGTAAAAAATACACAGACAAACATTCAATTGGAGGAACAGGCAAACATCGTGCTGAATTAAGAAATTTTTAAAAATTCATCTGCTTGAAGAAATGCTCGAAATATGCTGATACACCTTCTCATTCAATATTTACAATCCTTGAATGTCTATCAACAGCGAAAAAGGATTTGCGATATAAGAGCAATTTTGGCGAATATTTAACAATTTAATGGGAAATTTTCTTAGAAATTATTTATTAAATTGACTTTAACCGTCAGTGGAGAGATTTTTGCAATAAAAATTTAAATGGAAATTTAAACATGCAGACTCCCACTTTCAGTATTCATTTGCCACTTCTATTGAACTATTTTTCGTTTTAACATATTTTGTCATTCGCGTTTTTTTATAGGCAAAATCCCTTGTCGTACACTGTCACAAAATCACTTACGCCAACCGCTTAATTGGACAAATAATGAAAATTCAAAATCAAAGCCGACATTTCAGTTTTTAATTGAAGTGAGAAAATTAAGCCAAAAGCAGTTGCTGAATACGCGGCGATTGAATGCGCTTGGCATGGCATAGAAACTAAAGATTTTCTTTTAATTAGTATTTTTATTAAAATGTAATTCATTTGAGATTTTCCTCAGTCAATTTATCATCATGTAGATTTGGCGTAAGAATCAATAAAGTTCTGGCATGAGGACAGACCTAAGCCGCACAATAAATAAAATGCTGTTGCATTTATTATTTTTATATATTTAAACACACAACAACAAAAAAAAGTATCAAAATTATCTCATCTCTGCAATTAAAAGTGTTTCAAATTAACGAAAGGACCAAATCGCATGACTTCTTTTTTTTTGCAGTGAAGCTTTTTCAAGAGATCTAAAAAAGTTCTAACAATCGTGATGTACAAATTAACGAAAATCGCAAAACTTGAGAGCTTATTTGAATGTGTTTTTTTAGAAGAGTTTATTCTTTCTAAAGAAACATGTTTCTTTCCGCTTATTTGATGGCATTTGCCCTGTTTAACACTGGACGTAGAGTATTCTTGCTGGCGTACGAGTATCACCATTAAAACCACCTGGCCACCAGAACTGCTGGGTACTTGTGAATGCATGTAAATATTTTTACTCGCTTGCGTTTGTATTCACATGCGGATACGAATGGATGGTAGGAAAAATATGAAAAGAGAACAACTGTCACAACATTGAACATCATTATTCAACTGTTTGTAAAAAAGGTAAACAATCCAGAAATGTGTGCTTTGAAGGCAACAAATGCAGTCAATTGCACAGACGAAAGAACACATTTTTCTATGTACACAAGTGTTATATGCATCTGTGTGTGTGTGTGGCATTTATGTAAAAATGATAGATAAAAAAAACACATGCGATACATTTTGCATTTCGAATATTTTGCGTATGAAATATGTGTTGTTGTAGCAGTTATCATTTCAGTTGTTGTGGCAAATTGCTGTTTAAAGTTGTGAACAAATTTTTATTTCCTTTTTCCGTTTCTCCGTTTTTTTTTCTCGAAATATTTTTCTGTCAGTTTCTGGTTTTGCAAACCATTTGTTTAAAGTTTGTTATTTATGCATGTTATTGCATCGCAAAACATATGAAAAGTTTTTTGTTGTTGCTATTGTTGTTTCTTTTTTGTTGCGTTTCATTCGTTTCTAAATAAAATTTAATTTTATAGCTGTTTGTTTCCTTGATGCTAAAAAATCGCCCTTTTATAGCTGCGAGCCAGAACGAATACGTTTTCGAATATTTGCAAATACGTTGATAGTATTTTTCAAATAATTGAAAATTATTTTATCGAAGTTGTTGTTGGCAGCACAACTGGGACGAAAGACGGACGTATTTCGCCCAACATAATCAATTTGTTTATAAAAATTGTCAGCACAAGCTTTTATAACTCATAATGATTATTTATTGCGTGTGTGTGTGTGTGTGTGTGTGTGATAGTGTGGCCACATTGAAACATTAAACTTGAAAAATTGGAGAACCACTTCTCGTCCAAGTACGTTGTGACTGAAGCTTTAATTTCAACTCCACATTTGCTTCGCAGCTTTAATATCATTAAATATTATTCAACTTTAGCCAGACAAATGACAGGATACTTAAGCGTTCTTCGACTCGAAGCAAATTCCAGTTAAATAAACTTCTCCTCCTCGAACCAAAATTGAAATGTTATTTTATTTAAAATATGTTTTTTTTATTTATTTTTATTGCATTTCATGTTCACCTGAAAATGTTGAATTTCCTTCTCAGTTTGTTTTCGTGAGTTGTTACTGCGGCCACTGTGAGTTCAGTTTCCAGTTGCTGGTGAAATTTCATTTCCGGTTCATCAGTGTGTCAATCACAATCGTGCCAAAGTGTATTTCCTTCTAATGCTGCAGTTAAATGTGTGTTTATTACCAAGTCTGCTTTTTTTTTCTTAATATTTATTTTGTTATGTTGTGGTGTATTACGCAGCTGGTATTTGTGTTGCATAGAACGGAAATGTTTTTACAAAAAGCAAAGTCAATACCATTCGAGTGTTGTTGCTGTTGTTGCTTTTGTTGTTAACAAACTATGTGTGTATGTCTGCCTGTTTATATTTTCAAATACTACGAACAATAATCTTGGCTTTCTAGACTTTTATTTCTCAGCAGTTTGTTTGCTCAGTTTAGCAAAGCGGGCTTTGGTTTGGCAACGAATACACATCATGCGAGTATTTTGGAGCAGGATTTATTCAACCTCCTTCCAGGAGCAGATAAATATCTAAGCAAGAAGATTTACAAATATATTGTGTTGAAATACATGAATTAATGCTGCGAGTGCACACGAAATGCACTCATGCAAAACACTCAACATATTTCAACAGCCGACTGGGTCACCGCGGTCCACACAACTTTAATTAGTGGAGAGCTTTTTTCAAGCTCTGCTTTATATGCGGATTTTTGCAGTAGCGTGTGCTGACATTCATTTGATTTTAGTTGTTTTGTGAATGCCATGATTTAGTGTCACATAAATTAAAATTTTATCAATTATTTTTTTAAACATACAATCACTACAACATAATTTCCCATACAACCATGATTTCATTTCGATTATTTTCTTTCCCAATTCTTTATTTTATGACAACCATAATTTCATTAGCTGCATTGTGAAGAATTAAATTTTATTATTGAATTATTATTCAAGTTAATCTGATCTAATAAATCGAACGACTAATTATTGGCGTCTACAATTAAATACTTTCAATTTCGACTCTGCAGTTCAATTATGCTTCAATACATCGTGCAATCATTAACTCATGAATTTCATTATCTATTTAGATTTACTCCCAAAGATAATTAATTTGCCGCACCGTGTCAATTGGGTTTGCTTTTGTGCACTCGTTTACAGGCAACTGAATATTTGTAACAAATTAATTTATATTTTATCTATTTATTTGCGTAGATTAGAGCTGCCGAAGTAATTGTGTAAATTATAATTTAATTTATTCCTTCAGTTCAAATATTTAAGTTTTGGTCGTTTCCAAACAGAAATTGCAAACACATTCCTGGTGATTTTAAATGACTTCAAATGGACAAACAGTCTATTTGTTAATACGAAACGAGTGAAGTAACCAGTTAAACTTTAGCTCAAGCCGAACTGCAGGATCCTGTAGCTACAGTTACATATACATTAACACGAGTTGACAATAAGTGCAAATAAGTTCAAGCCTTCCGGCTGATTCTAATTTGTTGACATGCTACGATAGAATTCAATACTGACTCAGAGAACTGCAAGTTTTTTGAAAGAGAACCGAAAATTTTATTAAATAAAAAAAAGCGTAACGCTCAACACACGAAATTGTTGGGCTCTGACGAGTCTCAGAAGCAAACTTTTAATCCTTTTACGAAATTGGTTTTTGCACCGCATAGAAAAATCACTAACGCAAAGTGATTTACACAATTAGGGTCATATTTTTTTTAATGAAATAGAACTGGAAATATCATGTTTGGCATTCTACGTAAGAATTCAAATGTTGTCTTGTTCACTGCCAACTTTTTGAGCCGCTTTCAATTGGATCATAATAAGCCTAGCGAGCGTCAGTGTATCTGTGTGAGTGTAGAAATAAATTTAGCCCCACCCTTCAGTAGAGAATTTAATTAAACTCGCGTTGTTTGCATTTTGTTTGTTGTTTCGGAAACTTTTTAGTTTTTTTTTTTAGCAAAACAGAATAAAATGATGGGTTTTAGTTGCAAACAGGAGTGCACAACGGCAACTACTTTTAGTTAAATGGTGTTCCGTAAACAACCTCTTTTGCATTTGCACGCTGGACCATAGAAGCTGTTTGAAACTATCTGAAATGCGTTTTTATTTTGCGATTGTGTGCTCTGTTTATTTAAATACTGTTTGCCTTGTTAATGCTACTTTTGAAATCACCTTAAAATGATAAACTGAACATTAACTGATTCCAGGGCTCAGTAGTTTATGTTGTTGTTATTGTTGCTGTTGTTCTATTTTTTGTTTGTTTGTTTTGTGTGTGTGAAATTCCTTTGTATGGCTGACTTGGTTTTATTTATTTTTTAATTTTTTTTTGGTAAAAGGTTCGTTAGCTGGCGATGTCATATATTATACACACTTAAATGGTTTTAAAATGGATGTGAAAACAAAAAGGAATAAACAATTGAATGAAATTTTAATGTGAACGCACACAAGGAATCATATTAATTTCCATGTGTATTTGCATCTGCATTTGTGTGTGTGTGTATGTATGCTTTGATCTGTCAGAAACAAGAACTAAAAGTATTTAAGCAGAAAATTATACAGTTGCAACACAACGAAACAAACACGTACTTTTACAAAACAAATTTGTAGAGTTGAGAGAAGATGAAACAAACTCATAAATACCCGAACTTGTGGATGTGTTAATGAGGCCAAGATAATTGACTGCAAAAGAGTTTTCTATAGTTTTCTCTTGCACCTTCTTTAGACGCTCATATGGGATTGACTTGAAAAATAGATGTAAAAGGATACAAAGAACGCATGTCTTATCAAAGTTTTAGATGCAATTTTGTGAATTCACTGGAGCAAACGATACACATTCGCCGTTATTTAATATTTAAAGAAATTTATTTAAAGATATTTTGCAAAGTTTTATAGTTGTGTTTTAAAGGAACCACTTTTGGGAATACTTATTTGAACAACTCCTTCAGGCCTTTGCTAATGTTTTGTTTTGGAGATATCAAAAGTTGGTATCAGGTTCCCGAATTGTTAGAAATTTGACTTTCGCAATACAAAACTTATCTTAATTACAGGAGGTTTTTGATATAAAAGATGTTCTTCACTCCATTTTTTTAATATTATTTAGAAGGCTTTTTGTTTAAAAACATATTTTATTTAAGTGAAGGCATTTAAACATTTTTTTGAGGTGTTCCTGTTCAGCCTTGCTTTAAGCGAATGGGCTCCAAATGTGCAATTCCTGTTAAAAAATTTTGTCAGTGTTTAATAGACACTTTTTTAAAGGCGATAACATTCCGTAACAAGTACTTCTTAACTAAACTTTGATGTACTGGTCTTTGGTAAAGGCTACAAACGGGGCTTTGAAATATCGATTTGCTTATTCACCAAAGTTTTGTTATTTTGTTCATTAAAAATTTATTATCCTTGAGGAGTTTTTTAAGAAACTACGGCGTCCTGGCTCACAAAGTCTCACATACAAGAGTGCTCAAGTAGGGAACTCAGTCATAAATATAGTGTTAAATAAGTTCAGGATTAATTTAAGAAGTTAAAACTGCTACAACAAAATTCCTTATCTTCTATTCGTCTGTCCTATTAAAATATTTGCTTTCTACTTGTGGCATAAGGCACTGCATATGTCAAGGTCTTCGCCTGAGCGCTAGTCATAGAAATAAACAAGAGTCATTGAAATTTCCTTAGGAATCACTTGCCCTGCAATATTGAAACGTAAATCCTTGTAACATCTTAATATTTGCTCCTTTGAAATGCTGCGCGTACAGTTAATTAAACAACGATCTCATCGGATGACACTACAATTATAATTGTCCCCATCGCCATCGTCAGCTTTGCGATAATTGTTGTGGTTGCACTGAACTTAAATATTGTACATATCCTGTGTGTACTAAATGACGCCATCCTTTTATTGTGATTAACTCACTCCCAGTACAGCTCAAGTCACAAGTATTATTATTATTATCGTTGTTATTATGGGGTAATCAGGCAGTTAGTGGCTTTAGATGAATAACTCTTTCATGATTGTATCGGTCTTGTTTCCCCTCTCAACTGTAAGCGACGATACTCCTTCTCTTGCGACAGACAACTGCGACGTCTGCAGCAACAATTATTATTTTTAGGATACCATTGAGACGACACAGTTAATTGCCAGTTTTGATTGTTGGAATTATGGTTGCTGCTAAAACAGCTACAACGATACTTCAGCAACAATAAATGAAACTGTGTATTAGGAATATACTTGTGTGTGTGTGTGTGTGTGCATGAGTGTTTGCAAAACTGTATTTGTGTAAGTAGTGCAACCGGGTGTGTATTTAAAACGAGACAGGACAAGGTCTTTGGTTGCCTTCTAGTTCTATTGTTGTTGTTGCATCTATTGTCTCTGCTGAAATCAACAAGTTAAACTTGTGTTTAAAATTTTATGAGTTCAACCGGAGCGAAGATTACAGGCGTTCAATGCCCACCCCCCCGCTAGCTCTCATTAAGGACTCCTCTGGAATCAGAGTTTGTTTCAAATAAATTTCTTTCACTACCAGATAATCATTAAGTTGCGTTAATAGACCTTTTCAGACATAATTAGAGGTTTTATTTTCAAAAATGTAACAAATTGAATTGTCAACTGATAGTGAAGATGGCGCCTGGTTTATTTGAAACTGGCGATTCTCATAATAATTAATTTCCTTTGTGATCTCCACATAAGAGGAGTTTATTTTCTAATTTTCTTTGCAATTTATAAGAAAACAAATATATTCGGAGTACTTATAAAATGTTTTTTCAACTTGCGGGTGCTCATGAAGTTTGAATGATTTGTGAGCAAATCCGTATCCCGCAATAACTTCAAAGTGTTTGACCTGTAACTTCTCTAAGACCTCAGCAACATGTCATCTGTTGCATTGACTTAGAAGTTTCGATTCGATTGAATGCTAAATTCGATTAAAGAGAGTCCCACTTTATGCTTCTTTTGTGTTATTCGTACTCGTAAAAGTGCTATAAATTATGAATTGACGTTAATTGCAGAGAGCTGGAGTTGTATGGAAAAGATTAAAGTTTGCAGCAAACATGTGTTGACTTTTCATGCTGTTGAACCAACAAACACTGAAGTATAACACCCCCCGGAGAAATGGAAAACCAGAAATGGAATCAGCAGTTGTTTTTGTTTTTACAGAAGTTCAAAATATTTTGATAGAAAAACAAAAGGGCGCCATCTCACTTTTGCATATTGTTGACTCGATTTCTCTTAGTTTTGAGTTTTCTTAATGTTTGCTTTTTTTGACATGTTCTTTTTTTTAGCTCGGATGTACAAGTTTGTGTCGCATCGAAAGCATCGTATTCCACACGCACGTTGCTGAACTCAAGTAAATAATTTTTCCTTGCAGTTTTCCTTCAATACAACAGAATCTCACGAAACTTTTTTCTCACACTTAAACAGACAGAGGTGCATGCATGCATTCACACACCAACACACACACACACATGCAACCACTTTAACCACAAGATAAATGATCAAGTCTGGTAAAGTTGAACAGCTTTAGTGTTGCAATTACAGTCGCAAAGTGGGTTCGGTTCGTCTTTTGTTTGCATCCCGATAACGCCAGCTTTTTGTGTGAAAGTGGGTGACTGTGTTGCTTGTGTGTGCGTGTGTGTGTGTGTTTGGGTCTGTGTCATACGAAGTGTGCTGTGGAATGTAAATATTTTGTGTTTAATTCACTTGAAAAATTATTTCAAGTTTCAGTAGAAAATCAGTGAAACCAAAACAAATGATGTGTGCATATATTGTCGATATATTGAGTAAATGTGCCAACACAAGAAACATCATGAAACTTAAGTCATATTTTACGTATGGCTACCTAAAACTCAAAAGTCCGTAAGCGATAAATAAATTCAAAACCTATTTTTTGATTGATTATGGTGCATCCTTGCTGTTTGCATCGTAGACAATAATACTGTTTCGATTGTTTTTTATTGCGTTTTATTAGAAGTAGAATTTTTAAAACGAACCTTCAGAGAAAGCACTTGGATTAGAAGTTATCTTTTATAGAAGAAACTTATTATTAGAGGTAAATTTTGCTGGGTGCAACTTACAGTGCAGCAATTAAAAACCAGCTGCTATTAATTTTGTTTGCAGTCGGAAACTATTTCCCAAAAAGTGATTTTTCAAATATTTTTATATAAAATTCCTAATTTCAGAGGACTTGTCATCGTATCATTTAAGTTGTGCTCCGAAAGACAATTAAATAAAATAAAAGTTTCCCAAAATAAAAATATTTTAAAAATATTTCGTTTATGCTTCAACAGCTTTTGCTTAGAATTCTATATTTAAATACAACTTTAAGCGCACAAGAAGGCTTGTCCGTCCAGCAAATGCTTCTTATGAGTGCTTAAATTATGCAGTTTTAAGTACTGCATAAACACTTTCGTGTTTATTAAATTGGCAATCTTTTAAATTGCAATTGATTACTTGTCCCCCTCCGTCACTGAAGTGCAGCAGCTTGTTAAAATACCAAGCGTGCGTTGTAGTTGGTGTTGTTTGTTGCAACAACTTTGCGTGGTATGTGTCATTATTTATTTAGAGTTGGTAAATACTTGAGAGTATTTTTTCCAACTCAAAATATATTTCTCATACATTTTTTTTGCGCTGAATGTTTTCTATTGTTGTAGAAATTTTTTGGCGCCATAGAAAATTGGCGTCGCACAATATTTTTCTTGCAGGTTTTCCTTGCAATTCTTTTGTTACGTTAAATGTGAAGGTAAATGCTTGTATGCGATTTTTTTTTTTGGTTGTGTAAAGGTGTTACGCTGTGTGTATGTGTGCGTGACAGTTTTGCACTCAAACGTAAAATGTTGATTTAATGGTTGAGTGTAAGAACAAGGAAATTGTACAAAATCTTAAGTAGCTGAATGACATTTATGACAATCACACACTTATACAAATGTAACTGCAAGTGTGTGTGTGTGTGTGTGTGTGTCTGTATTTGGAATGGCTGGTATTTTGTGGTATTTAAGTGTGTTTGTATTTCGTGTAAGTTTGAATTACATTGTTGACACGGTGTAAAGTAACCACAAAATATTTATAATATTTGCCGATGTGGCGTTTAGTGGCAGAGAATTTAAGAAAATTATTGTATTTCTTGCAATTCGTGGATTTTCGTTTGGACGTTTTCATGTTGTGGAATTATGCGAATGTATTTTATAATTATCTGGTACTTGAGCGACCTAAAACGATAATAGTGTCGAAATAAATTGTATTAAAAAAAGTTTATTGGGCTTCATTTCGACAAGGTGCCAAATGCCAACTAATTAACATGGCAATTGTGCGACATTTAGCGTAAAAAATTAGGCAGCATCAATTGAAAATCTCCTTTCGTATTGAATGAATCATTCTTAAAGATCAAGTAAATGAAATAAATTTTTTTCACTTATCCATGTGTTTGAAATGTATAACAATTAATAAAGAAATACTTGGCCAATGTTGCACATGTAGCGAGTCATTTTTATTTATGCCGACCACACAAATTGAGTTCCTGAATAAATCGAACATAAAAATATCCCAAATATTTCCAAAAGAACAACGTGAGTTAGGACACTGGTAACAACAGACTTTTGTTCTGTTTTCTCAAACACGAAGACAGTTTCCTAATATTTTCATTCTACAAAAAGTGTTCCTTAAGTTTAGATTTTCAATCGCATAAAGAAACGTACATGAACGTTAACAAAAGAAAACTCTGTTTTGCATTCAATTGATAGATAAACAGTTTAAGTTGCAACTGGTTCGATACATTCAAATTAATGAACAGAGCGTTTCTTATTTTGTGGCTTCAATAAATCATAATATCCTGTCAGGACTCATCACGCAAGAGTATTTTCAAAGGAATGCAGTGGCCAAATATTTACATTGTTATTGTTTTCTTTTGGCGACTTCTCATCAGAAGAGTTTTTTCCGGTCATATATGACTCGCATGTATGTGTGTGTGTGTGTGTGTATGTGTGTGTGTGTGTGACTGTACATTAGCGATTCTTAAGAGGTAAAGTGATAATGTTTGACTTAAAAGTTTGCACCAGCATTCACGTTTTTTTTACTTTTGTTTTTTTTTTACTTTCGAATTATTTTTTAAAATACACTGACTCTAGTTTTCCTTGTGGTCTGCGAAATCGAGTCAATTAAAATGCGATGCTAAGCATTTTTTAGTTGCATTTTCTTTTATAATTCTGCGTCTTATTAACGCTTCATGATCTTAGCAGAAAGTGGTAGAAATTGTAAAGAAGCGCCGTGGTATTTGCCGCGTGCGGTTAGAAATTTAATTGCATCTTTCTGATGCCTGTTTTGTGATAACAACAAATACAACAATTACACAACTTGAACTCAACTGAATAGTGAACGCGAGAGAAAAAAATTAAAAATAAGAAGGGAAAATAATATAAGAAATGGCCAAGAAGAAAATATGAAGAAAAGCAAACGTAAAAGCGCTTAAAGAAATTTATGTCTAGGGATTGAATTGTTTTATTTCCTCTTCTTTATTCCTACTTGTTTTTGTTGTTTCTTCTTTCGGAGATATTTAATGAGTGTGATGATTGTGTGTTGGCCATAATGCCTTTTGTTGTTGCTGTTGCATAAACTGAAGCAGCAGCAGCAGCAGCAGCAGCAGTTTATTATAGTTTCCTTATGTTGGCATTTAACCAGGGCAACAAAAGATTGGACAAGATTAGAATTTTATGGTGTAAAAATACATATAATTAGGACTAAATTTTAATTATGAGACAATGACTGCTTGCGCAAATTGTACCCATAATAAAGAAATAAAGGAGCGGAAATGTAAAATGGTAATAAAATGGAAATATATCCTCCGGCTTGAATTTATTTTCGCAAGTGGAACAACTTTTTCAAAAGAAATCCTTCAAATGAAAATAGTTTTTCCAAGTTGCTTGAAAATTTTTATAATGGGGCACATGGTTACAGCATGTGGCACTGCAGCTGCATGGCATTAAATGACAATGGGAACCAACCCAGTTTAATGCAGCCAAAAAATAAACAAGTCACGTGTTTTTCTATTAGACAATTTTTCTAATTCCAAAGTGTTGTTTTTCTCTTTTCATCTCTGTCGCTCTTTCGCTAAAACAAAACAAAAAAAGGAACGACAAAAATAATGACGAAAATTGTTTTGCTAAGTACAACAGCAACGGCATCAACAGCAACTAAATGTTGGTGATGGATGCACATGTCAATTATTTTCAATGTTTGTATTTATTTAATTTCTTGTTGTTTTTGAAGAACCAGCCACTGCAGCATGTGTTTCAGCAAACAGTGAAGCGAAAATATGTAAAAATCTAGTAGAAATTAGCCGAAAAAGGTTTATTGTTGGACTCCGGCGGCCAGAAATATAAAATTAGTTTTCTTAGAATGTGTCCATCGATGGCTTTTTATTAAAGCTCCTTAAAGCTGTTACAGTAAAATTTATTTCAAAGAAAACTAAATTTGATCCTTTGAACAGGTTCCACTGTTCGTGGTTTCGTTGCTTATTTATAGGCTGAGTGCATTTTATCCATTTTATAAATTATTTAGACGCTAACTGTGCACTCGTTGCACAAGCAACAACGTCAATAGCATTAGTTGCAGCAACAACAACAAAAGCAACAGCAACAGCAACATCAAAAACATAAGCTACAATAACAATGGAAACGTTAACAATACAACAAAATGGTTTTATGATGATTAACATCAGCGAAATTTCAACTGAAATGTTTGAGCCGTGTTCTGTATCTATTTAAGTTTATTAGCGTAAGTTTGTTGGTGTATTTGCACTAGTGGTTTGTTTAATACACGTACAACTAAAGCGATACACATGTACAACATAAATACTTGTAAGTTTGTTGTTGGTTTGTTAGGTTTGGTAACTGGGTTGGCTGGTTTGACATGTTTGAGTTGATTTGGCTTAATTTAAGATTTTCAAATTGCCATTAGCGATATTAAAAATAACAATGAGAATACAAAATTAAAAACTAAAATGAACAGAACGATTGCAATTGTTATCATACTCGTATTTAACATCAATTTCAAAGAAAACAACGACAGCAAAACAAACAAACGCTCGTAATAAAAACAAATTACATGAAATTATCGTGCACGAGTTTGTAATATAATTTGGCTAAAATGAAAACTAAAAGAAAAATACGTAAATGTTTTTTGTACAACAAAACTAAACGCAAACATTCCAAAAGCATTCAATTACATCGTGTGTTCTTATTTAGTTGCAGGAGAATTGTCGCTATCGATAACTATGGCCTTTGGCAGCCGATAATGTCAAACTTAGTTCACAGCCGAAGACACACGCAATAGGGTGCAATTAGTGGCATCGTGTTAGTATAAATGCCTGGTCGCATAATGCCCGAGTATGTTTTAGGCCTGAATGCCCCAACGCTACAACAGCTCTTTCAAATAACTGCTCCGCTAAATAATAAATCTGTTCATGGAGCATTTCGTGCATTCCACGGCGAGCATAATCGGCCTAGTGAACAAGTCTCTCTTGCAATTGTTGACGGTTTTCACATTTTCAGCAACGTAAGGAGACATGTCCATTGAATCTTACTCCTTTCGAAACTAGCAAAGAGCCGCTGTTATATTCTAGAGCTGTCGAGAGATGCTGACAGAGCTTTTGTTTCCAAATATTAACCATCTGAAGATCGATAAGATTTGGCTCTAAGACTGTTTTCATTGCAAATGTATCGCTGCTTCAACGAAAGTATTTCATTTATTTCATGAAAATAACTTTAAATTTTATTAATCAAATGAAGCATGATGTTAATGAAATTTGTCATTAAATTAACGTCGATATTTATGGAATTTATGAAGAAAATTCTTTTAATGTAGAAGTAGACAAAAAATATATTTATAATTTGAAATGGAATTATTGAATGGTTACTTGCAAGTTTCCATTGACTCATCAGACATTTTCACTTTATGGAGAGATCCTACTGCCTCGTATATGAGAAACTAAATTTCCACACAAAAATTTCTTAAAGAACGCTTCACATACGGATTGATTTTCTACGAATTCGGCACTTGGACGGTAGGGACTGCTCCCGCATCAGACTGAATGTAATACAGAACAGGACGGCACATCATGTCACTGAATTTTCAAATTGTCTTGGAATAATATGTTAATGTGAAACTAATTTATGGCGATTTTCATTTGAGCACAAGCAAATTTTGCCAAAACTTATTATTAAATAATTTAATAGTTATTTAGCAAGAGACGACTATGAAGTTCAATGCAAAATATCCAACTTCAAGTGCATCAAGACCGAGCGAAGTGTTTATTATAACGTTTTCATGCATACAAATAATAACATGAAGTTATTCCAGCATCCTTTTCGTCTTGCAAAACTGTTTAGATACTAATTTATATGCTTGAGTCGGAGTGCTTGTGTGTTTCCTACCGTATGTTTGTGTGTGTGTGGGGAACTGTTAAATATAATTTGTATTTCGGTAGTTGCAATCAGATTAGATTCTTGTCATGATGCTTTATATTGCAATGAAATTAAATTAAACTTTGTTGAGGATGCTGCATGCAGAAACAGCTTTCTGCCAGCGCACACATCGACATACTAAAAGCAACACGCACACACAAGCACAAACAATTTGAAAGTGACTCGGATTACATTATGAGCAGAAATGCAATCATTATCGTAGTCTTCGCTCTCATCATCATTTCTAATTCTTGTAAAATATAAACCTGATTTGCTTGTGTACATTCATTCAATGATAATCTCATTTTAAAAACTTTTAGATCCATTCTGACAAACAATATGATTGTAAATGTTGTCTTACACACAGAATCAAATATGCAGTCAACCCAAGCAGGAAGCCTAACAGGCTGGCAGAAGGGCAGGCAGCCAGTCAGTCAAGGAAGCAGTGAATGAATGCAGTTGGCTGTATTAGAACGGTACGATACGTCAAGGTGAATTATGTGCCGAATTCAAAAAAGAAAAAAACTCCACTCCAAGTCTTATTTCAAGTCCATAATTAAATTTGTTTTAAAAACGTTGAAATGTTGTTTACAATTTTCAAATAATTTGCTCGAGTTTTCCTTGAATAAATCGCAATGGCTGCAATGGAAAACACTAAACCAAAATATTTATTTTCCTCTCAAGCGAAAAGAAAGTCTGCAGTATTCAAGTGGTGTCTCAGTAGGGATTTTTATTAAAATTAATTTATGTTATAAAAAAAACTACACATACAAATTGAATGTAAGCAAATAACATATTTACACTCCAAAGGCCTTGATTTTAATGCAGACTGGTTAATTAGATCTCAATGCAAATAAATTTTAAACGTTTTTTTCTTATGTCTTGCAGCTACAATTAGAGTTGCAAGCAAGCAAGTTTGAAAATAAAGAGGGTTATGGGTTGGTGAGTTCTTCTTTGAAGTTCTTTTTCAATTGAACACAAGTTTGAAAAAACATCCGCAGTTTTTTGTAAAAAATATTGGAGAAAGGTTCCCTGTATTGACCCTTCAAAATGCTTATAGAAACTAGTTAAAACTCCTCAGTGATCAATTTGATTAACCTTTTAAGTTTGGGCAAAAAGAATCAGTTCGGTTATAATTAGATTGGAGTATTAGACTCTGACTACCAAATAAAGTAGTTTAATTGGACAATATTCAATAGCAGAAATTTAAAAGAAATGTTGAACTTGAAATTATGACATTTGTGATCTGTACTGATTCTTAGACCAACAAGAAATTTTGAAGCAGTCATATTTGCAGTTCTTAATATTTGATTATGATGCGACAACTTAAGGCAAGAAATGGTTTCACTTTCAAAGAAATCATATCAATAATGGCATCCTTGTGCATGCAAATCGCACAAAACGGTGCACGCTTTTGTTGAATATCATCTGTTGGGTCTATTGATACAATTTAAAACTCTATTAACTTCATAATGGCTGGCATTCAATGTAAACTTTATTTTCACTTTTTTATTTGCTTAAAATTCTTTATTTAGTTGAGTAATACTTTGAAATAATATCCTTAATATATCCTAGAAACAGTTGGAAAAGGTTCTCCAAATAGCACCAACTAAATATTCATTAGAAGTAATTAAAAACACTCCAATGCTCTCTTGGAATATTTTAAGTATTATGGGAAAAACTAACTTTTTATAAGACAAACTAGCTAACCATCACGACTGATATTAAATTTTTGGTCATGGAAAATAATTTGGTAGCGTCTATTCGTGCTGATGTGCCAGGACATACTGATCGGAAATGTCAAAAAGTGACAGTTCGTTTCACAGTTAACCTTTTCGTAAGTTGCAGTGGGCTAAAATGTCACCCTTCATAATGAGAATGAATGTAAAGTCTAACACAACCACAACATTCGAAAAGGATAAGAGAGTTGGATGGTAAAACGTGTGTTTATTTTTGTTATCTTCTCTCTCCGGAAATTGCTCTGCAAGTTAAGATGTAAACAAACTGTTAAACTGTTAACTGCACACTTCTCAAATCATGTTCTGCTCTGCTCTGCGAAATTTACTGGATTTAAGAGAACCTTTAGCTGCCAGCAGTAACACGAATTTTAAGCGAGCATTATTTTGTTATTGTCTGTGTTGTGTCCTTATTTGTTTGAATTGAGTTTGTGGGAAATATGTGAAGCACTAGAAAATATTTATTGCATTAATTAAGATACCACGTATTACAGTTTTGTATATGTTGTCATTTTTCCGCTTCCGTTTTCCATACACTTTCCAAAGTTTCAATTAATTCTACAGTTGTTCGGAAGTTTAAAGTTGTATTTGCTCAAAGTTGGAAAAAAATGAAAAGAATTTCTATGAGTAGAACTGGAAAGAAAGAATAAATAGTAAATAAATAAAAACTATTTCTTTGAAAAGAAAACTAAGCACTGAGTTCTCAAGTATGTATTTTACAGACTGCACTCAGATTTCTTATGCTAAATAAAAGAAATCAAAAGCAAACAAAAGTGTGCTGAAGAATGTTCAGTACGTACCAAAAGAACTATCATGGAATGCATGCTAAGTCATGTTAGTATTTACAAGTGGCGTTGCACAAAAAGGAGATTGAAGTTAACAAGCTTGTCGAAAGTAGACAGACAGACAGAGTGCCAGGCACGTTACATACGAATACAGATTTATTCGAGCAAATTCAAAGAAGTTGCATAATTCATTATTGAAGTTTCTTTCCTTTTTTTATTATATTTATTTTTTCATATAAATATGCTCTAATATGGCCCACAGGAGCTTCAAGTCATTAAATTTGCTGGCGCAAGTGTCAAAACTGTCTTCCAATTACTGTTTGCAGAAAACTCATTGACAAATTTAGGAAATTTTTGCAATTCTCAGCACTGCGAGTATATTCTTGCGCTTTATCAATGAGCCTTGAAGCTTAGGAAAAATTAATACGTACAAGAGTGTCATATAATTAAAATGCCAAATGCTTTAAGGATACAAGTTTTACACTGGAAAAAATGCACCAGTTAAATTGCAAGCTAAAGAACCCAGACTTATTCAAATGCTTGGCCCTGAAATACTCGTACCTTTCCAGAGTCCTTTCAATTCAACAATCGATGCAATCATTTTAATAATATTTAATATATAATTCTAGTTGCCGGTTTTCTTATGAGTGTACAACGCAGTGTGTGATATTTTCCAGTGCATTTATTGTAGTTGTTGTAAAACTTTGAAAAACTGCTAACCAACCAACAACGAAAGCAACGAAATGGCCATATTTATCCAGCTGTAAGTTTAGCTTCGTTAGTGTCCACAACACAAAATGTGACCAGAATAACTATAAAAACTAAAACAAAAACAAAAACAAGTTTCACTTCGTTAACGATTCAAGGCAGCAGACTTAAACTCTTTTAATATTTTTTTATTTAACTTTTTTTTTTTTTTTTTGGAAAGTTCACACATTTCTTTAGCGAGAATATCACTTTATTTCTAATGTTTTTAAATTTATTTATTTATTTTTTTAGGTTTAAGACACTCTAATCGTTTGAAAGAATCTATTGAGGAATATTTTTGCTAAGAAAAATGAAACGCCAACATGTCAAACTACCAACTACTTTGAATTCTGCTACTTACACATGCACTATAACGTTACAATATGCATTAAAATTGTTTGCAATGTTCTATAAAAACTCCAATTACTTGTCGAAGTGTCACGTTTTTCTAACAGCCAGCCTGCGGTGAAGTTAAAGTAGGCGAACTGTTCATTTTTCAGCTGAGGAAAATAAAAGAAATTGAAAGGCACATGATATCATTTGATTCATATTAAAATTTGACCTCATATCAAGGAATGCCTAATGCTGTTCAAATGATACTCCTGTTCTATTTGTCCTACGAAAGCTGAGCGATAAGTGGAGAAAACTGTGAAACAGTTTTTGATACTTTTTTTTGTTAAACATGGACCGCCACATGAAATATGAAAGCATAATTGAATGATTGGGGAAGCAATCCGCCGGTATTGTAGCGAGATTTCACCGGCGAAGTAGGATTAAAAAAATAATTACAACAAAGTTTCTGCACTCTCATCTCTCTTCACCTGCCCTTTCAACACTCAATCTTTGAGTGGCTGGCAAAGTAAAAAAAAGTTGAAAGGTGTCAGTGTGGAGAGGCTGGTTATGCTTTAGCAGACAAATATTATCACGCACTTCTTTCTTACTTTTTATTAGGACCAGCGCTTACAAAATGACCCGTATATAAACAGTGCGTTGTGTCGGAGCTGGAAAGCAGACTACAAGCTGGGGAAAATAGAGAAGATAGAGAACTGCCGTATCGGCTGAGGATGGAGTTGTAATGCACTCTATAGTACTGGAAAGCAGACCTACGGGTTCCCACGCGCCTTTCACTGGAGCTATTTTGATTTTTAATCTAAAAAGTGAAGTAGAGCAGCACTGTTTTCGAAAGACGCTGCCCTTTCTCAGCAGAAACTCATGTATCTACTTGCTACCAGTGGTTTTTTGGCAATTGCTTTTGGGCAAATAACGCAAGACTCTTTAAGTCTACTCTTGTAACAAATAACAACTCGTTTTTGATATTTAAATCTTCTATTTTCTATATTTATGAATAATTTTAACAACATTTTCTACAGGCTTCAATGAAAATCGGTTATCCCATTAGAATCATAAATCAAACATATTATTCTCAGATATGAAATTTAGCGTGTGTTTTTAAATTTCAAGCATAAGAAAGTATTTATCAGTTGCCATTAAACACTCTATTGTTTCAGTTTCATTTTATTATTTTATCAAGTGCGATTGTGTTTCACACAAACATCTGTAAAAGCAATTTAATTTACTTAATTTATAGCGAACTCTAAAGTCAATGAATTGCGTAAAAAGAAACTTTTAACCAAATCAAATTACAACAGTTTGACCCCTTTTCTATAAACTGAAACTCGTAACAACTCGCAACTACTTAAACAACTTTTTTCCAAATAGGAGACACACGAGATGTTTCAAAATGTAGTCAAGCACAGCGATTGGCCACTGATTTGCTCTTAAGCGCAAAGAAGTTTCTAAAATGATGTGACGTTCTAAATGCATTTCGAATTGCAGCAAATTATTTTGTGTTTTATTTTAGCAAAGATTTTCAACACTTGATATCTAAGTTTTTCAAATTGGTTTGGCTTCTTTGGAACAAAAAGCTAGAAAATATATTTATTGCAACAAGAAACTGATGGTACTACAGGCTTTAAGCAGAGCTCATATAATATTTTCAGAGGAACTTCAAAAGGACTTGATTTTTAGTTCTTGCAAGGAAATTGATTTAAGAAGCCACAACTTTGCAAACGGAATTAAGTAATTTTTTGTTTCAAAAAGAAAAAGTTTAATATATGTTTTCACCAACGTGACACTAAATCATGAGTGGAATAATCATGCATAAATTTTAAAGTGATTTTACTTTTATTTTGCATAACTGAAAGATGGGGGCTCAAAATATTGAATTATCTCCTACACAAAATGATTCTTTTGCCAACCAAAAGGGATTAATTTGGGCTACAAAACACAACAAAAGATCTGCAATTGCTCCAAGTAGTAAAAAATATAATCTGTTTGTGCTTTTTGAAAATATTTCAAAATTGCGAATAGTTTTGTGCAACAGATAAAGATCGCCAGTACTAAATATTTGCACATCTCACTTATGATTGATATAAATTAAATCTGTGTTTTTCTTATTAGCAACTTTGCACTTGAAGCTTTTTTATCTCCAGTTATTTACATTCATCTTTTAGAGTGAAAATAATCTACCGAATGCTTGAGATATATATCTTATATATTGAGATAATATTCGAGTACAACTTTCAAAAACCATTCCAATTTCAAATCAACATCATTTAAAAAAACCTTCTCTAAATATTTCAAAGTTAATTGATTCAATAATTTTCATAACGGCCTTTTCGCTTGCAAAATTCCCAGTATTAAAGCTTGTTTGTCTGTCGAAAAAGTTTCGTTTAAAAGCTTCCCACTTTCAAGAGAGTCATGTAAAAGCCTCCTCTTATAGAAACATGTCAGAGCCAAATAAGTTTTTCTCATTTCTTTTTACAACAACATATTCACCACTTCTCCTTCCAGGAGTATAAATGCTTGTTACGTTCATTGGTTGGTTGTTATGGCTGGTCTATTAAATGGCAAAATTTGCCAATAGTGATGCAGTTGGAGCCAAACAACGGAAGTTGTCACATCTTTTCAACAAGCGCAGAATAAAAGGAAAGAAGAAATATTTTACTACAGAATCGTCTACGTTTGCTTAAGATGATTTGTTAATGTCGTAGTTCAAATGAGTATTAACCTGCTTGTTTTTGTATATAAAATAAACATATTCGTTTACAAAATGCTTATTTGACTAATTTTGTATAAAAATATAAGCGGCCTAAGGGCATAAGATATTTTTTATGAATTAAACCTAAACAGATTAAAGATATTTTTCAAAAGGAATTTTGAAGTCGCAACTGTTTCCATGAGTGGCAAATTTTTTGTTATTATTTTTTTTTACTGAAAAATTTGCCTCCATGTTCCAAATAGTTTCTATTGTATAACGAATTTTCTTCTCTTGTAAACTTCTGAGAAATGATGATAAGTTATTTTGCATTTTAGGTAGCGATATGTAGTGTGTTTATATCCTGCACTGCGGCGAGGTCCAACTCTCACTGCTTTGAGTGTTTATAGTTATAAATAGATTTCTTGGCATTTTAGCCCAGTTTTACATATCGCATTACGTCTGTTTTACACAATTGCATATTGTGATAAACATGATATTGAAAATGAGTGTTTGCTTATATTATTCAGTGTCATATAAATTTTAGATACAAATATGTCACACATATTTTGTGGTACACTTTTAAGAAGCTACTGTCCAACAATATTAATAAAACATTTATACCTTAAAAGGTATTTTAGAGTAGATGTACAAAATATAAATAGTTTTTCTAATTTCCTAATGAAATACAAGTTAACAAGCGTTGTAGATTTGCTTAAAATTCGAAAAAAAAGCGCTGCTCTACCCCCTTTGGACTATCAATCATGTCTAGCGGACAGTAGCTCATCAATAATAATTATATATGATCTGCCAAGTTAGTTCTTTTCAAACACACGTGAGCACGCGTGTATGAACGTTCGAAAGCCCCTGCATTACTTTTGCATTTGCTGGTGGAAAGAGAACAAAAATGCTTTTGTGCTCTCCCCTCAAAATGTCTTGTGTAACGAAGTGTAAGTTAACAGAAATGTGAACAGCCATTTGTTATGTTTCTTCTGTTTCAGTGGAAGTAACTTTAAGAAAGAATCGCATAAACATACATAATCTGCAGGGTTATGCTATTGCGGCCTTATGATGAATATTATTTTGCATATTGCTCATACGCCACATCGAACTGTAAGTCCCGTGGCAAAAATTTAAGTGCAAAAACTAAATTTTGTTTAATCTACAATATCATTTTTAATTGATCTTGACCTTTTGATGTTATTTCAACAATAATTTAATATAATTAAATTTAATCTATATTATTTGAAGAAGATTCTGAAAAGGACAAGAAATAAAAAAGCAGGACACAGAGCATTTGTGAGGTAAACAAACGGTTGTTCAATGACCATAATATACACACACGTTGCCCGATATTCATACGACATTTTGTTCAATTGCTGCTTATGGGCCAATAGGCAAAACTCTCTGTAATTGTTGTGTTCAAAATGATAATTATTTTGCTGTGAGACTCGGCTGCAACAGTTGAATACTCACTGGAGTATAAAATATATACAGAAATTCTTGAAAATACGCACTCAAGCACACAAACATGGACAAAATTTAATCGTATCAGTGTGATTTAAACTCAGCAATCAATTGTATAATCACTTGAATGAGATTTCTTGTGTGTAACTGAAATAGCCCAGCAGGTGTTGAAAATTGATAACTTCGGTTTTGATTAGCAAGTGATTTAGGAAATTGGCAGCACATACAAGTCTAATTCGCTAAAATAAATATATTTCGAAGTAAATTTTCTGGGAGTTGTCATTTATACTGATTTGTGCGTTCACTCTTTTCCAAGAACTGCTGGGTAGTAAAGGTAAGACTACATAAATCATAACATCGGTGCGTTTGTATGTTTCGAACTTTGAATTGTTCATTCAGTTAATATTTAATTACATTTGATTGATTTGAATTGCAATTACAAACAATTTGAGAATTATGTTAATGAAGTTTATTGTGTGTTTGTTATTGTTGTTCATGAATATGCGTGATTGTGCATTCAACGATTAGAGATGAGTTTGCAACATGTCAAAGATAAATTAGAAAAGAAGCTTTTCTTAACAGGCTTGTAAACATATTTAGAACATAAATTTTAAAAGTTAAACTCTGTACATGAATTGTGCGCAAAATAAAGAAACTTTTTTCAACCTGAACTTTCTATTTGATTAAGCATTAAAATACATAATAAAAATTTAATAGAAAACTAAGAGATGAAGGAAGAGTGAATATCACTCAGTTACAACTCCAAATTTACAACTCAAAATATCCAGTTCTGGATAATTATTTTAATGAACTAAATTTACTACAAACTTAATGGATATTTAAAAAGTAATGTTGCTCTCCGAAGCTGGTTATACACAGACCGATTCTGCATTATTAACACCAAATAACGTGTTTGGAGTTATGACACTGCTGCTGTAAATAAAGGATATAAAAAGCTTAGATCGCCTTTTATAGTCCGCAAGGGAACCAACTGTTGCTGCCAAGGCCAAAGCCAATCCCTCCTTGAGGATATTTTCCCTCATCAATGACTTAAAGTTGCACCATGTGTTTTTCGCCAACTGCTGTATTGTTGCATTTTTAAACAGTCGCTTGCATTTTAATATGTCCTCCTTAAGGACTGTTTCAATAGTCTCATTCCCTGCTGTAAATTATTTAATATGCTTAAAACGAACGATATTTAATAATTTTCCGGTAATTGGTTTTCAACAACATATTCCATGTCAATATTGATATTTTGTATCTCCGAAATAGAATATCAATAAGCTTTAAAATAATTTAATACTCAGGCATCTTCGTTTGGTATTAGTTACAGGTCAATTAGTATTAAATTGCAGTACATTTTCTATACGATAAATGAATAAAATAAGAACACAAACGGATGAAGGGGTTTGTGTGTTTAATAGCCCCGTACTTGCATTGATGTTTGCTAATTAAGAAAATTTACTGCAGTACACAAGTATGAATATTCTTTGCATATACAAGCGCACTTTGAACGCTAGACACGCACAGACACACGCATACACATGCATATTCATATGCATTTGTTAGTTGTACATTCACTTATTGCCATAAAACTACTCAACGTTTTATTGCTCTCGTATCCAATTTGCCAGACTCTCTTATTAATATCAGCACTGATTTGTAGATGCTTTACGAAAATTAGAAAATATACCAGCAAAGATGCACTTCACCAGCATACCCGGTGTACAGACATTATGTGTGTGTTTGTGTGAGAGTTTCATTTTGAACGTGATACCCGGCAGTGCCGAGTGTGAATATAATAGAATCAAATAGATTGAACTAAAAAACAAATTGAAAAGTACATGGAGTGGTAGAGCATCAGGGGGGGAGTAGAATTTGAGTGATGATTTTTGTAACAATTCTCGATCAATTAAGTTACTTTATAATTTTTAATTGTGTGTTTTTGACATTTTGATACCGAGAGATTCCTGACAACATCGAAGCTACCGGGCACAAAGTTGTTTGGATGTGTGTTTGTGTTTAACTAGTGGTAATTACAGATTGTTTAATTGTAAGTAATTTGGAAAAATTGCTACAACGGCCAAAGGATATCATCAATATTTGTTTGATAACAAATTGATGCGGAGGCTATAGAAAAGCACTCGAAGCAATAAATTGTGCAGCCAAGGAAGTATAACTTTAAAATCCAAATAACAAAATAAATAGAAAAATTGGTTTAAACGCTCTTAAAAGCAAACCAAATAGTCTTAAGAGCTCGTCGTTTATGGACAAATAACACAAAATCATCTTTAAAAAAATGGAATAAAGAATATCCACCCAAAATATGTAAAAATTGCACAGATATTCTTGCAACTATTCGCAGTAACTATTCATATTCGTTTTTATTGTGTGGCAGCGCACTGAAAAAGTAAAAATCATCGAGCGCGAAAAAATACATTTTGTGTGAAGGCAACTGGAAAATTATGCTTTCACCGAAACGTGGAAGTGGAAGTAAAAAAAAGTCAACAAAATGAAAAAGTCGAAAATATGATGGAAAAGTTGCGGTGAAGAGCATGAAAAATATGAAAATCATTTGCATTAAAGCACGGAAAAGACGCTGTTTCATTGGCATGACTAAAGAAATGATTACAACCATGTGACGTTGTTATTACCCGTCCTTTTTTTTTTTTTTTTGGTCTGCGTTTTCTCTTTTAGCAGAATAAATCTTCGCGACATTGACAGCATCATGATATCATGTTTTTAAATCAAATGCTTTGAACGGAATTATACAGTCGAGTCTTGATAATTCGAAACTCTTTAACACAAATAATTCACTCAATTGAAGTGGCTATCGAATTACTAAAACCTTTAAGGTCAATTGACTTTTTAGACTGGAAAAGTCATGTACTCGCGTGCAAAGTTATTCGCATAAAAGTTCCCGATTGATTTTTCGTTCGCATGTTGGGAGTTTCGGGAAAAATATTCGAGTGATTGAAGACTGGAATTTTTTATTCGATTAATAAAACTTTGTGAATTTCCGCTTTTATTTCCACTGTAAAAATAAACAAAAACCAATCAATCAACAACTCAATTGATTTGAAAATACTAGAATAACATTCTTGGGAAGTTGTTATTTTAAAAATATATTCTTATGAGGTCCCAAAGGTTGCACTGAGTCTGTATAAAATTGGACAATAATTTTACACAGAAAAAAATTATGTTTCAAAACATCTACATATAAAAACATGTGAGTATTTAACATTTTAGTTTAGTTTTATTTTTAATTATATATAATTTTTTGAAAAACTAACTTTTTCAAGAAATTAAAAGCTTCAAATGATTTATTTTTTGGAAAGAATTTCATAAAACTGAGCATTTTGCGGAAGATAGTATTTCAGGAGAATTATATTAAAAAGAATCTTTGAATTTAAATTTTCAAAAGTGATTTCTGTTGCAACAGGTACGATTTGTAGATAATATGTCCTTGATTTTATTTTTATTGAATAACATGTCCTTGTTAACAGGGCGCCTTTTTGAAAACTGCCACTTTCAGAACTTCTGCATCGAAAGAATTCGGTTTTCTAAGAATTATTTTTATAAAAAGTTGTTGTGCTTGCAAAATTGCAAATTTTTCTACTTTATTTTTTCCAAAATTGAAAGCAAGTTTTCAAATAATACAATCAGTTCTGTTTTCAATATTTGATTTCTTCCGAAATGTCTCTTTGACGCCTTTTTTCAAAATGTCCTTGAAGTTTTTTAAGTGAACCCAACATTTCATTTATCACTTCATTATTCCGATTTGTTTGCGTACATCCAATTAAAGTTCTAGTATTCCTTTCTAATTATCGGATGAGCCTTTTGACTTTTTGTTTCTCTTAATTTATCCTTTCGCACGAATGATGAATAACTAAGCAGCCAATTGTTCTGAAAGTGTTTGATTTGCTAAATCCATTTGCTTATGATGTCTGCTATTTAAAAAATATCTGATAAGAAATCAAGCTAAAGACGAATTAAATGCCTAATGCGGCTTAACAAAATGACTCAAAATAAGAGAGCCAACGAACTTTATTATCCTTCTATACACACAAACACACGCGCACACACACCTACACACATACAAGCCCAAATAAGTAGTTGTCAAAAGAATCAAGTTTGTAATTTTATTGATTGGCTTTCCAGCAAAGTGAGTAGGCGCTTCGTGGGTTGTTGGTTGTACAGTTTATAAAGATTTCCTGAATGCATTTCTCCCTTGAAGTTTAACCGATTTTTTTTTCTCGATTTCCTTTTTGTGCGGTTGTTTATTCTGCCGTGTGTTTCGGCACACGTAGCACAGCACTTTTTCTTCTCAGAAGACCAAAAGCACACACTAAATACATGCCTGACATTTGTCCTAAGGCAGCAATAAATAAACGTGTCAATTTATCATGTACGGATGGATGTAGACATTTATTGCGAGTCGCTTTTGTACCTGGTGGTAAGTGGACGAGCAGCACACACGAACATTTGCTTCGCTGGTGTTAAAGGCAATTGCTTGGGCAGTAAATCAGCTCATTAGCTTAACCGCCCATGGAGATACTAACTGAAGGAGCGAAGGGGATCTATAAAAGCACAAAAAAAAAACAGCAACAGCTACTTAATTCCTCACAAAATGAGTTGTTATACAGACGTAAATGTTCATGTTCATTTGAAAAAAAGTACACCGGGAAAATTAGGCATAAATAGCTCGTAAACTCTGCTCGGCACTGCAGCATTTTCTTACATCTTCATTTCAATTGATCGAAATAGCGCAAATTCTCGAAATTACTAATAAAATCCCGTCTTGTAGAGCACCGAAGCACCGTGAAATTCTATTCACTTCTTTTAGATATGGCAACGGAAAGTCAAAATGTATTAAAAGACACAAACAAGTTGGGAGCTAATTTTCTTTGAGGACAAGTAAGTCCGTGTTCAGATAGTGCAAGTCCTGTTAATATCTTGACTGGAGTAATTTAAGTGCTCAACTTTGAGTCTTGAAATTCGTTTTACTTTCTTAGTTGCAACTTTAATTGTTTCGATATTGACGCAACACACATTTACGAGGTTGCTCCGAAAGATACGCCGAATTTTTAAAACATCGCAGACTAAGAACATTCGATTAAAGTTGTTTGATCTCGAAAATATGCTCACAGTTTGAGATACTTAAGATGTTTAATTTGCTTGTGAGAAGCGTAGAAAAACGGGCTAAAGATTTTATAAAAGTCTAAATGAGTGTTTGAATATCCTTCAAATGTTGACAGCGGCATATGGGGATTGTAAGGATTCTCAGTCAGAAAAATACTTGCAAGTAGTTCAGACTTCGAGAAGGCGTGAATGACGGCGTTTGTCCTGAGCAACACATGAACTGCCGATAAAAATTTCTTAAAGTGAGGAAACGGAGATTCGTCAAATAATTATTAGAAAAATTGCATCGCTGGTCTCATTCCTACGGATTTTGCATCAATAAAAACCACAACGTTATCATGCCTAAGCCACTGAACTCAACACATGTGAGGACATTTTGCGACTATGGAGAAGATACGTCGGGAATCCTTGAGAGAGCTAAAGGACATATCAACAAGTGAATATCAGAAGTTTGGGGATTGAAGGAATGGTGGTAGTGTATCTCATGGGGACTACTCTGATTGAAACAGAAAATCAGAGTTCATGTTTTACTTTGAACATACCTCGTACACTATAGAATTAACGCACCTAGAAATCATTCCTTTAAATAATGGCTGCTGCTGCCTAAAGGAATTTCAGAAAACTTTCAACCAAGTAATTTCTTTCAGCGTATGTTTTATTAAGATGTGAAAAAGCCAGGTTGACCTCACAACAGGAACGTCGTACACTCAAACGTATCGAATATTGTTAAGTGGCAGAAGAAGAACGCATGGAAAGCATTCGTTAAGCTCCATTTAATACAAACAGAAGTGAGTTTGATGTTCTTGTTTTGTTTTTTGATTCTTTGAAAAATTACCTGGTTTAGATTTTTAGGCTTAAGAACATGATGACATGAATGCTAATAAATCCCGCTGGAACATGTTAAAACTTAAAACGTAATCCTTCTTCATTTAGGCAGGACTAGTCTACATTCATTTCTCTGTGGCCTAAAATAAAAGATTGGAAATCGAAAATGCACCTTAAAAGTGTTTGATTGATATCATTAAGCAGAATTAAATAAAAAGACAGTCGACTGGCTGCTGTCAGAGTTCTTGTTTGCTGTTTTACGTGTTGAAGTAGAATAATGAAAACAACAATTTTGTTTATCAGATAAAAGTTAACAGAGAAAGTGAAATCCAAACACTGTGATATCTTAATTGGAGTTTCATTAATGAGCGTGTTTCCAGGTGTGGGAAGCGGAAAATAATTTTTGTTTTGTTTTTGAAATTTTAGTAAATTTAGTACATCTGTTTCAAAAGTTCAACATTAAAAAAGTTTCAGTAATTTTAGCCCGCCAGCAAACACGCAACAGTAATAATATAAGATAATGCCTAAAAGTTTGCTTTCGTTAAACATTTTAAAAAGGGTTGGGAGCGCACTTGTTTCCTTGAGTTTAACTAATTTAAACAAACTCAAAGATAATGGTGACTTCCAGAAAAGAGCTCCAATCATAATTACTTTTGTTTAACTACTTTAAAGTTCAGTTGGGATGTGCTGCGCCCCAAAACACTTTCCCTCATCTACTCTTGTAGCTGCTCATAATTGGTTTTAGGTTAAAACAATAAATTATTGTACTCGTATAAGGCCCAGGTAATTTGGTGCTACTTGTGCTTGCAACTAGACCAGTTGCCTAAAGGCAGGCTTTAAAAGTTTGCTGCTTAAAACTTGTCAGTATAATTTTGTATTTGGTAAGAAGCGCCACTCCACTTTCGTTTCATTTAGCAGCTCGGCGAAGGAAATATGTTAATTTCTTGTTCCTTGGCAAAATATTTGTTTTATAGTTGTGGGCTTCGTTAAGGCAGCTGTTTATTGGGGTTATAAAGATGATGAGCCACAAAAGAGAAAACAAAATGAACTTGTTATTACTTTAAGTAAATTTGCATAGAAATAATGAATTTTATTACCAGCTCACAAAAAACTTTTGTCATTCTAAGATGACTTTGAGTATCAACAAACACCCACACACACACACACACACACACACACAGAGCACAAGCATATTCCTTTCCTCTTTGTTTGCACCTCTAACAAAAACAAAAAAATAGTCTTTAAAACATTTTATCTTTTAAATTTATGCATAAATTTGTCTAGAGTAAAAAATCTAACGTATTTATTTTAATGCAAGATAATATAACATTTACTTATTCATTAAAGCCTCAATGTATGCTTTACTATACGAATGGGTAAGTAAACCCATGAAGACATGCTGTAAAATCGGCCTGGTGAGAACAATATTTTCTTTGTCTTTTTTATGTGGTCTTAATATATTTTGTGTTAACAATTCCGAAACACTTAACATGCACAAATTGTTAAAAGGGTCATACAGAAGCACAAAAAGATTATATGTGGGGGTGTGTATGTGTGTGCAGGAGTCTGAAAATGTTGAAAAAAGGTATTTAAAACTTGATGAGATAAAATTAACAAAAATTTATTTACTTATAAAAAATGTGCAACTTTGATAAGTTCCTGGTTGTAGACATGAAAATTGGAAAGCCTAAATGTAAAAATATTAAAAAATATGACTTAACAATTAAATACATTTTGGTTTTCTGAGATACGGAGGCAAGAATATTGGAGGAGCTGCTCTAAACATCTCACAAATATGCCACCGAGGATCACTATCTTCTACATGTCCTTTCTCCACCAAAAGTCCGTCCATAATATTTTTTTAAATACTTCAATTAATTCGATTCCAGTCAAATTAAGCGAAATTGTAAGGGAATGCCTGAAAGTAGTTACAGCAGATATTTAGGCATGGGAATCAGCTGAAACAATAATCACCAAATTATTTATTTAAGTTAAAATTTTAATCGAAAAACATAAGTTTTTTGAGAACGTTTTGCTTCTTTATTGCAAGTTACCAATTTAGTCTGCCTGCTTAATATGCTTTAAAATGTGTTTAAAGCAACGCCTTATTATATGCTTCAATGTATCTTCCAACAGCTTATTTTTTTCATAGCATATTAATAGGACAGCTGAATGAGAAGGAGAAGGAGAAGGAGAAGAAAAGAAAATTGTACTTTGATGTCATTCAAACGAAATGAAAACAACATTAACACAATTTCCTCAACTTTTTTCCCATAATATTTTTATATTATTTTCAATGTTTTCTTTTTTTTTTCATTTTTATAATTTATATAAATTTTTTCCTGCAACACCTTTTAAGATTCCAATTCCTGTTAAGTGCTGATGGATACTAAAACTGTTCCTTTTATTTCCAACTTGTATTTAAGCGAATGTGTGTTGGATTTAGTTTAAATTTTCCTTTTTGCTTTGCCATTGTCTATGCGAACAGTTGAGAGCAACGACAACCGCATATTTAGTTATGGCCTTTGGAGGAAAAACAAAAAAAAAAAAAAAAAATTAAAAAAAGAAGCAAAAACAATGTACTTAAAGCCACAGTCTTGCCGGAGTCAGCACGTAAAAGTAACAGACAACGTCAAGCCAATATGCAGCATGAGAGAATTTATTATTTTTGTTTTTTATTTTTCATTTCGTCTTGTTTTAGCACAGTTACGTGTTGGCTGTCTGTGGCTGTTAAAAGGCGAAGACTACTCACAGTTTTTAACACATGATAAAGTCAAGACTTATCTTTATCTCTGGGTTTCAGCTTAAATAAAATGCTATAAAATTTCTTTACTCACTCTCTGATACATCTACCACACACACACACACGCAAGATTTCATCTTGTCTTATTTCCAAAGATTTTTAATAGTTTAAGTTGGTATTTAAATTTTTGGGAATTCCTTATCTTTAAACAGCCACAAACTATTAACCGAGAGGGAGAGGAGGGTGCCCGAGTGGTACAATTTCACTCGCTTAACAACCCAAGTGTCTTAAAAAGCGAAAAGAAAGTTTCATTTGGCAACAAAAGGTGTTAAGTAGGTGAAAACTTGTATAGACCAAGTTTTTTTCAGTCTCTTGTAACTCTTGTTCTTTCTATTGTTTTATAAGCGAGCTGAGAATATCTTTTGTTCGGTTAAACTTTATTCCCTGCACATGTGCTTAGCCCAAACACTGGAGCAGGTGAACCCACTCACACACTATTGCAGTTTGCAGTTTGCAGTCGTCGTCTACCTGCTAGTAAATATATTTTGTTTAATTTTTATTTCAAAGACAGAGTGCTAATGTGGCAAGTGCAATATTCCCAGTTAGTTTCATGCCACATACATCATCATGTGCCTGTGAAAGGCATGTTGCTCTCAGATGCACATTCCCATTGTTGCTTTACATCTCTGTGTAAATCGTTGGGTTTGCCCTTTGCCTGGTTCTTGCTTCAATTGTTTAAGCCTTTAGGTGGATGCTCTTATTAAATAATAGAGTTTTCAAAGAAAAGTAATGCATTTTCGTAATAAAATGTTCAAGTATTAAAATAAACTTTCTTCTTCTTCTTCTTCTTCTTGTTTATTTTCGTTTTAAAGTGTCGAAAGTGTTCTTAATTCTTGATGCTGAAATTAACCATTTAATAAAAATATTTTGAGGAAAGTTTTAAAGGGAGTTTGTTGAGGAAAAAGAAGGATTTTCTAAAAATTGAATTGCTTTACTGTTACCAACGTTGCCTTTTTTACTGCCACTTAAGCATCTCGTACAAAATGAACTTCAGTGTCAAAATATATTTTGTGCTTAAGACCGTCGCTCATGTTTTCAAATACATACAAAGTATTCCAATCCACTTGGGTACATTAATTCCAGTACTTTGTGATGTCCTGGATCAGCGGAACTCCTATGGAAGGTGTGTCCTTCTCAGCAACATTTCAGCTTCTGCAGCAATCATTTTACACCAGACACATCCTTCTTGCAGTGGCTTGTTAGAACAGCCACCACCTTCTAAAAGTTCAGCCACGTGGCTTTTCTCAGAAGGCATTTAGCCACACTCTCCCATCTTCGTTGAAACAATTTAAATTGTTTCATATTTTTATTATGAGCAGCACTTAAAGGATGACCCCTTTTTTATATCGGGACAGAGTTTAGAGATGGAGAATTTGTTGTAGTTATTTTTATTTTTTTATTACGCTGGTGAATTTTTGCTACAAGTACCGACGAAAGAAGGACGCTGTCGGCAACCAACAGCGATCAGTGCTACTTCTTCGACATTGCGACAAGAATTAACACAACCATGCATTTATGTAAATCAGACAACTTCAACACAAACAATATTCAAGACAGAGTATTCAAGAGTGAGTAGCCAAACTCGGGATTTTGTGCTTCGTAGTCTTGTGTTAACTACTTCGGCCAAATTTAAGGAAAGTAGCTGATCGCTGAGATACTCAAATGACGACAGAAGGTAAAGATTCCTTTGAAACTTCTCATCTTTTAGAATTTGTGAATAAATCAAATGATGACTCCCAATTATCAACGTTGTTGGGACACGCCTGTACTTGTCCCATTCAAAGGATTAAATTTCTAATTCTGCAAATAATTATCTGATTCCACTCGCCATTTCGCTGACAGTTCAATTTTAAAGTCAAGAAAAAACGAATAAAAAATATCACAGTTTTGTTGTTGGATGTTGTTGTTGCTTCAACAATTACAATCGAGGAATGAGAAGAAAATGTAATTTATTCTTAAAATTTGTGTCAGCTGTCGACACATTCTATTTTTGATTTTATTTTTATCTTTTCCTATTGATATTTTGCTTAATAGTATTTTGTGTTAATCTGATTTTTTTTGTTTTTTTGTTTTTATATTTTTACAAAAAGTATTTGTTATTCTTATGCTGCAAATGCTTTTTGTGTTTTATTGGAAATGCTTTGGAAAAGGGTGCTTCCGAATAGGACCGACATGAGATGGAGGAAGTCGTTATTATGAGAAATGAAACATGAACAACGAAACCAGCAATTCATTTACTTTTACTAGAGACGGCTTGAGGAGCCAATTTTCAAATCACTGCTGGAAGTGCAGAAGTTGTCACATATTTTTAAAAAAGCTCAAGCAAGTTTTTATAAAAAGTTTTAAATTACACGAACACAAAATAATTTTTTTTGTCGTTTTCATTAGAACATCCGTTGCTTCATTTTCTATCATGTAGTGGCTTAAACGACTCCAATGATAGACACATTTTAACGACTTTCTTAAGACTGCTACAACCACAACAAACCTGAATATGTTTAGGCACTGATATGGTACACCATTTCCAAAAGCTTAAAATAAGTGGGAAAAAATATTTCAGTTTCCAACGATCAGCCATTATTATTGTTACACCCTTCAGTTATTAACAACCTTAACAACTCAATGTTGGGCTTAAAACACTTTCAACATAAACCGTGTTTGCATTTACATAATACACCCGGACGCCTGAAGTGTTAATACAATAACATGATTGACATTTATTTGCGTCATATTAATGTCACTCATACTTTATCAAGTTTCCCACGAATAAATTACCGAAAGACAAGACGAATGTGTGTGTAAATAAACATCATATTTACCATTTCGGAGCCAAAGAATGAATGAATACCTGTGAATATCGCTCATACGAGGACGTCCGTCTCTGAGTACGAGGAGCTTCCACAATGTGAGTATTAAGGACGTATTGGAGAAAGAATATCCGGTGTTAACACAGACATCTTCACAGAAGCAGTATAAGCAACTTTATTGCTTTATTATGCTGCAGCGAGGGTCGTATGCTAAGTTATGCAGCAGTTTAAGTATACGTGAAATCAATTCTTTGGTGTTTGATTTGTCTAGGCCAACAATTATTAACTGACATAATTTAAGCAACAACTTTGTACGACATTCTTTTCCCATCGATCTTCTTATAATTCAGCACACTTCCCTCGCATTATTACCGTCACATATTCTACTGTATTTCAGTTAAAATCATTCAAACATGTGTCAGTTGTCAGTAAGAAAATATACAAAAACTCAACATAAAATATGAAATTTATTTGACTTTTTATTGGTATTTTCAAATATATAAATGCACACATGCACACACATCATGCTGCCACTCAAAGCGGAAATCATATTGAAAACAACAGAAAATGTTGAAGCGACGAAAATGAGAAATCCTTGTTACAACAACTCTTAATACACTCCCATGTTTCCTTGTCTTTAAGTGAGAACGTTTTTTCTTTTTTCTTTTTTTGTTCGTATACAAAAATTTTCTAGCAGAATGCCAGCAGATATTTTTTGTTTGATATGGTGACAAGCAGGAAAAAACAGCATCTCCTAGGAAATTTCGGCAGAAAAAATAACTCCTTGTATATTTACAGTTGTTTTACATGCGTACACGCACACACGCACAAACCCATACACAAACACGCATACGTACGTACACACTTGCTTACCAACATTCTTCCTTTTGTTAGGCTGTTTTATTGCTCGAATTTAGATTTTGATTAGATTAGACCAAATATGTTAGTTGCCACTTCCGCATGTTTAAGAATATGTGCTGGAGAGCATGTCTTAGCATGCAGACATTCAAAAACAAACTCGTGTAGTTAAACTTTAAATTTCTAAAGTCTAAAAAGGATTTAAGAGAAGTGCAGCAAATTTTTGCAAGACAATTTGTCCTGTTACTGATTTTCAAAAGAAAATATTTCAAATAATCTAATCGCACTTGTAACTACTTCCAAAGTTCGTCCATTATTTCCTTGAAATTTTCCAAAAACTCTTCTAAATTCGTAAGAAAAATATTTTACAGACGTGAGTCAAATAAAATAAAACAGCATTTTGCAGGAATTGTTCGTTATTAAATTCTAACACTTTCCCTCGCAATTCACAGAGCCATTGACCACTTAAGAATTGTTTTTTTTTTTATTGCTAAACGGCACAAGTTTCTTAAACTTTTTATTCACATATTTTGCAGTTGATAAATAAAGCGTTCAAGTTGTTGTCTGTTATTGTGTGCGAGTAAACTTTTCGACGCATTTCACGTGAAAGTTGCTGCTGCAACCCTCTTATTTTCGTTCTCAAACTTCATGACTGTTATTGGAAATTTCGTAGCCATAAACATTGCCTTCATCTGCATCCGCAGCATTATCATCATCCAATTATATGTGTACGAGTTTAAAGTTGTTGCAGCATTCAATTTTTGTTTATTTTTTTTTTTAATAAAAATGTTTCCTTGTTGTTAATATTTTTGTCTGAAAATTATATGGAGCCGGGGAATAGAAACTTTTATTCTCTTTATTGAATTTCGTTCCTAAGCACTGTTGGACAAGAAATATTTTCACCGACTGGGAACTTTGTGATGGTGTGCACGTACATGTGCTTATGTTTGTATGTGTTCACTGCCTTTCAGTAGGGGATAAGCTTGAGCGGGAGCATGAAATAGCCATCCACAAAATACCTCCATAAGAGAAAATAAAAGCAAGATAAATCCCCATATAAAATATATACAAAAAGCCAAAAGCAACGCTGGATCGAGTACTTTCTTTTTATTCAGTTGAATGTTCTTTTGTAAGCTTTTCTTCCATAATAATAATAATATCGTTTCACGAATTCGTTTATAAAACACTACACATGCAAATAATTTATTTTAATTAGTTCCTAATTAAAAATGTCAGCCTTCAAAATAAAATCCTGTTTTCAGAGTAGTACAATTTATGGATTGTACATTTCACAACCTTAAATTTCTAAGACAAGTTAACTTTTAAGAATATTACTTTAGTGTAAGAGAGGTACTATTTTAATAAAAGTACCATTTTTAATAATAGTACCTTTTTAAGAGAGATATTTGTTTCAAGAAGTTATATTGTGAGAAAGATTTGAAATAAGGAAAAGTAACTTTTTTAAAAGTACTTTTTTGGATAGTCACCTTATATAAATAGTATCTTTTTATAAAAAATACTTTTCTATAAAAATACCTTAAAAAAGTATGCGAAACTATGAAATCATTTTAATACTTTATAAAAACTTCTGGTTCGGAAAAAATCTCATTAATAAATTGCAACCTCTGAAAACTTTCCAAGATACTCCTTCTAAAAGGGAGCTATTGAAACTGCCATATTATTATTTGGCGCTTTTTAGAACTGTTTAAAGCATTTTTTTAAGTGAATTCATCTTAAAGAATGCTCTCTCACAATTTAAAACAACCGAAAATATCTTTTGAAGGTCTTTAACACTGACTTGTCTAAACGTGTTATTATAGTATCTATGATAATGTCATGCTTAAATGAACAAAAAACAAGTCAATAATAAATTAATAATTCCAAGATTTAGGAAGGACTATTTAAAGGAAAGGATGCAGCATGCTGACGTTTAAAACGAGTTGTTATTTGCTTTTGTACTTTCGGATTAAGCCACAAGCGACTTAAATTTGAAATGGTAAATATAGATTTTATTGCAGCTCTTAATGCCGTTATTAAATCTATTTTTGTTGTCGATTTGACGTTGTAAGCACCTGTTCAAACTTTGCAACTGCAACTCATGCAAGTATCGCTATAACGGAAGTAATAAAATATTCCGACAAACAATCACTTCTTTCTGCAACACTTTTATAAGCTTTAACGAGTACGCACAAACACACCGTGCACACACACACAAGACAAGAGTGTTGTATAAGAATGTTGTTGTATTTCCTGCTACCTGAATGTTCAGTCAAAATGAATCTGTGTATGTGTGTGTGTGTGTTTGTGCGTGTTGAAGTGTACATTCTTGCTGAACATTAACCTTAACATTTTTGACGCGTGTTTTGTGGCATGTTGTTGTGGTTGCGTGGTTGAACACAACACAAGACAACACAAACAACAGTAACAATAAACCACCCATCAACCAACCAAATAGCCCACCTCATCATCATTATCCCTTTCAGCAAACACAGCATCAGCTCTATGAAACAGTTGTTACAAAACCACAACAACATCGTGCTCTCTCTCGTCAAACTTCGTTTTCGAATGCCAACATGCCTGCTTGCTTATCTCGTGTTCGTTGTTTCCCCAAACGAAGTTTCCTTCAGTTCGTTTTATTTCAGGGTTCGCATTGAAATGAAAAATTCACAAAAAGTTCACACACATTTAAATGTTCCACTGTCGGCTGTGGCCAATGCATGCTGTGATAAATTAGTCACCTAAAGGAATCTGCTTGCAACGGTTGTGCTTTAAAACGCTTTCTGTTTGAAACTATTTCTAATAATCTAAACAAAAAACGAAATAATTTGTTCATATTTTTAAATATAAATAAACGGAAAAATATATTAAGATGATATTCAGGAATAAAAACACGATTAAATTTAAAAAAACGTAAACTGCCGAATCTTAAGAAGTTCATAAAAATCTTTATATAAAAATATCATGTGAAGTGATCGTGTTTGCCAGCCAATTCAGAGGATACAGAGATTGTCACTAGTGACACAAGTGTCGCAAATTTAATTCAAAAAACCAATTGTTTGCATAAAGAATATTAAGAAATAAATATTTGTCTAATAAATATTATTTCAATTTATTTTGGTATTGTAAGTAATTAAAAGGTTGCGTGGTTTTTGTGAATCCTGCAAATGAGCAACTCGATCAACCATATTTTTTTAAATCAAAAGTTGAAATCAATACATTTTGAATTTATTTTTTAAATTAAATTTGATCGAAAAAGATGAGTCATTAAAATTGATGTTGACTCATTAGCACGTTCTAAGATGTTGTCCCTCCACACCTGGTCCTCAAAGGGTAGCAGTACTTAAATGTTAGTATGCCACCATATTTCAGAGAAAAGCAAAACACTGTTTGGAATGGCTTTTAGGGTATCACTGTAGAGGTAGCGAAATATCTCAGAGATTTTGTCTTTTTGGTTTATCCTAATTTCTACCAATTCTCATTTGGTAAACGAAGTTTTACATGTAAAACGAATTGATAAAGTTTATTTCGCGCCATCGTTTTCCCAATGATCCAGAATTTCGGTTGTTTCTTCGAAACAGAAAGACATAAATATTGAAATATACATTGTCCATGTTAAACTGATGGGATTTGTGTTAAACAAAATTTTAGAAGAGTGTAAGAGGTTTGAAACAATCAGGTAATTCAAAGGCCGTTATTAACTAATCCTACAATTTATCGGTTGTACCTCCTATAACTACATGAGAGGATTTACCCTACTTCTGTCAACATTGTTCTGTTGAAATATCCAGAGTCACACAGTTCACCTAATGACAGCTAATAAGGCTTCCATATCGGAAACTGTACGTGAGACTTGTTGCTTCATTTTGGAAATATTTCTGCAATTTATTCAGTAAAGTTGGAAAGATGGGCAACAAGTTGTCCCAAATTAAGCTGCTGTATTCGGATATTATCGAAATATTTGATGCCTGAGCGTCGGCTTCAATAAAATAATTTGAAACTTGATCATGATCATTTCTTAATGATATACTACGTAAATAGAAATAATCCAAGGAGGTCCTTAACCCTTAAATGCATGATTTTTTGTTTTGGATCGAAAAAAAACTTTTTGTTATAAAAAGTTAATCGTAGATTATGTAAAAAATAATGAAAAAATTTTAAATGAAAGTTTTGAGTGTATATATTGAAAAAAAAACGGGATGTTGACTTTTGGCAACCATATGCGTTGGGTACTTAAATTACTAAGGGATGAACAATAGTCGTATATATATATATATATATATATATATATATATATATATATATATATAATGGGTGATTTTATAAGAACTATCGGAAATTAAAAAAAAAGAAAACACACAAAATTCAGAAAAATGCATGAAATATTTATTTGGATTGATAGTTGGGTCGATATAATTTAATGTTTGAAGATTATTTCATGCAAATGTTGGCCGCGGCTGCGCCTCAAATGGTCCATCCGCTTAGTCCAATTTTGGCATACTCTTTCCAACATTTCGGCCGGTATCTCACGAATAATGTTGGCAATGTTGGCTTCCAGTGCGTCAATCGAAGCCGGCTGGTCGCTATAGACATTAGCCTTAACATAGCCCCACAAAAAATAGTCTAGAGGCATTAAATCGCACGATCTGGGCGGCCAATTGACTGGTCCCAAGCGTGAAATAAACTGTTCACCGAACTCGCCTCTCAATTGGTCCATTGTTTCGCGTGCTGTGTGGCATGTGGCACCGTCTTGTTGAAACCACATGTCATGCAAGTCAAGCTCTTCCATTTTGGGCAAAAAAAAGTTTGTTATCATCGCACAGTAGCGCTCACCATTCACAGTAACGTTGTGATTCGCATCATCTTTGAAGAAATACGGCCCAATGATGCCGCCAGCCCATAATCCGCACCAAACGGTTGTTTTTTGTGGATGCATTGGTAGCTCTTGCAATGCTTCTGGCTGCTCTTCACTCCAAATACGGCAGTTTTGCTTGTTCACGTATCCATTCAACCAGAAATGAGCCTCGTCGCTGAACACAATTCTTCGATAAAAAAGTGGATCTTCATTTAACTTTTCAAGAGCCCATTCACCAAATATTTGGCGTTGTGGTAGGTCGTTTGGCTTCAATTCTTGCACCAGCTGTATCTTATAAGGCTTCACACCCAAATCCTTCCGCAAAATTTTCCACGTAGTGGAGTAACAGAGGCCCAATTGCTGCGAACGGCGCCGAATCGATAATTCACGGTCATCACCAACACTGGCCGATACGGCTGCGATATTTTCTTCAGTTGATGTTGTTGGTGGTGGTTTAATGTCCAACAATGTAAATTTGGTGCGACATTTTTTACAATAGCCCGAATAGAAGCCTCAGTAGGTCGATTAAACTGACCATAAAATGGAAGAAGCGCGCGATGAACTTTCTTAACAGAGCACGCATTTTGGTAATAAAATTCAATAATTTGCAAGCGTTGTTCGCTTGTAAGACGATTCATGATTAAATTATAGACCAAACTGAAGATGTTTGACAGTGACAAAAGATACAAAACGTGCGCGAGCTGTCAAAACTAGTGTTGCCAAAAAGATAATAGCAAAAAAATCACTCTTTATATATATATGTATTTATAGTATTAATTGGTATTTAGTAAATTGGTTTTAGTTATGAAACAATGCAAAACAAATTGCAAATGGTAAAAACTTTATTTCGATGATGGCATGGTTTGGATCATCTCCAGGCTTGTGTTGAAAATTATCGTTAAAATGTATAACTGATTTGATTTTTTCAAATCTATTTAATGCCATCGTCTGCTTTATGTAATAAAAGCCATATTTACCCCAGTAAGACCTCACACTTGGATAGTGGTATACAGACATAAAAATGATAATACCGAGAAATTTGCGAATTTCTGTTTCATTTACTGGTGGGCAGTTTGCAACATTCTTTTGTACGATGTACAAATTCGTTTGCTCAAAAATAACTTTCAGTATATCATTATTTATAATTTCAGAAAATACTTGAAATGGAGTATCAAGATTTAAAAATCTTTCGGAAAGATTTGCATTACCCACAAAACCTATGCGATTTTCATTATACTCCAAACTACTTTTTTTTCCATATAAGGTTTCTATTCCGTTGCTTCCAATCTGCAATGCCAGGAATATCTGAGTCACAAGGAGCTGGATTATCTACCTGATCCTCATTAAGCAATTGTCCTATTTGCTCTTCTAAAATCAACTCTTCATTGTCCAGCACCTTTTCATCATCACTAAGGTTTTCCGATTCTTTCAACAGTTCTTCGTCTGGAAAATAGTCAATTTCGTCTCCATCTTCAGAAATATCACCATCCTCAAGAAGAGATAAAAAATTCTCTATATCTTTGTCTTCTAATCTTCTAGGCATTTTCAAATCAAACTAAGTGACCAAGAAAACAAACTAATAAATTGTAACCGTCAAATAATATTTATGTCACACGCGCATGTTGTAGACATTTGGCAACATACACTTTTTTTTTAAAAAATTTCGCATTTATTCAATAATATTGTTAAATTAAAAATTACAAGCTTATAGCTTACCTATCAACAGATGCAAAATATATTTTTTCCAATTTGATTATTCAAAATTCACAGAAAACAAATATATACAAAATTTGACTTTAACTCAAACACTGATCTATATCACTGACAACAGAAAAATGCCAACTGATTTCAAATCAAAGCAACAAGACACAAACCAAGGTTTTTTTTTTTTTTTTTAATTCCAACTCCTTGTTTGAGCTTGGCAACAAGCTTTTATGATTATACATACATTGGAGCATAAAGAAAACTAAACAGAATTGGTATGTAGACAATTGGCAACATAATGCATTTAAGGGTTAAAGGAAGCGGGTAAAATATGAGCAGAATTGTGTAGTGAAAACAGAGGAATTGAAATTAATTTAATAGAATGAAAAAATGTAAAAATACCAGAATTGCATTGTTTCTTGATTTTAAGTTTAATAATTTAACACATAAAAATGAATGCTTTCTTTCCATGTTTTATATGAAAACATCTTGCACACAGAAAATTTAGATAAAATGAAATAAATAAATAAAAGCTGCTTGTTCAATGAAATACATGTTCAAAGGAAGAATAGATTTTATTTTGTGCTTTCATTTAATTCCTAGAATTCTTCGAATAACAACCAGCAAATTGTTCCCAACATCGCCCTACGAAAAGGAGCAGAATTGTTAATCACTTTTCGACACAAGAACTTCTCGTAAATCACAGATTTCAGACACAGAATAAATCAACTATTCCGGATTTAATTTGTCAATTTCAATTACTGATTAACACGAGAATGCTTTACTCGAAGCAGAATAAATAATTGAACGAATACACACACACGCGTTTATGTACATGAATATCGTTTCGATTTCACTCAAATTATTGTTAAGTGAAATTCTCCGTAAAATAAAAAATAAAATATTATACAATTAAAAGAACATGTTTGCACATGAAAATCTAAAGTAGTTAAAGCCAAATTAGTGGTACTTGTTACGTATTCAAATTAACTGCTTTCAGCATGGCCACAGTTCAGGTATGACAAGCGAATTAGTTGATATAAAATATTACCTCGCACGCACACCAGCACAGACATATGCACACACACCCAAACACAAAGTTCATTTGAATTACTTCACTAAAATCCCGGGGCCACCAACATGATTTGCATACGGCTCTTAGCTGGGCATTAAAATGTTTGTCTTTTTTGTACAAACGCTGTCTCTCCCGTTTTGTTTTAAAGCATTAACAAATACAACCACATTTACGACAAACACACCAAAGCTAATACAGGCACTTTAATGCGCATTGGGGTAGCTCAGTGCGCACCAGTGCACATTTAAATAGGCAGCATGAAAAACAAAATATACAACAACAACAAAAAAGGACATCACAATATTATAATGATGAAAGCAATTGTCAGGATGTAACGATACAAAATGGAGGGGGAGACATTTTATGACATCGAAATGTATTTATTTACTTAAAATAGATACAAATTGCAAACATCCAACAACAACATGAGTGATTTGAAAAAAGGAATTATCCGGCCGAACCGAAGCCGTACAAAAAAATTTATGTCTCTTATGATTTACCCAAAAATTGTTAACAAGTCCACTCTCCCCTCAGATTTTTAAATTTTATTCCAGCCATTTGGGACCCGATTGTAGAGATCACTTCGCAAAATTCGCTCTCTTTGCTCTCCTTCACTCTATTTGAGTTTATTTTTTTAGCAGTTTTCAAATTTTTCGAAAATTTGTTTCTATTTTCGCATACTAAATTTCATGAAGGCGAAGTGATTTACAAAATTAGCGCCTCGATATTTTTAGATTTTTACTCATCACGTTGTTGCGGAATTTCTTGATGATTAGAATGGAAGTCAGTCATATTTTTATTTACTCAATTCTCTTTGATTAACGGAAAAAGTGTTTTATTTGGCATTTCGCAAACATTGAAATCGGTTATGAAATATCCGATCCAAATGTTGTAGCGTGCGTCACGAAGTTTTGCTAATTGTTGGAGAGTTATTTTTAATTCAGAAAGACATGATCTCACAGCATCAGATTTAACTATTCAACTTACAGAGCAGAGTAGAACTGCTGTTTTCGAAAGTACCAGCATTTTGTGTAGCTTTTTTTTGTTAGATGGATGCATTCGGAGTAGTTTATAAACAAAAGAAATAACAGATATGCAGAATGAAGTGACACGCGTCACGTAACATGCGTCTCGAAGATATCCGCCAGATTTTTTGTTCCGCTTCGGATTGAATGTCGCGAATGGAAAGAGATTTTGCTTCGGAAAGGCAGAAAATCTCTCCATAGTTTTTGTTAATCTTTTTCAATTAATTTAAATGGTTAACGTATTCAGCTGTTCGCCTGCTGAAAATTTTTCATAAATAAAAAATAAATAACAATTTCATAACTAAATATTTTACCACTCACAAAACAAAAACAGTTTTGAGTTATTTTTTGATGCTTTAAAGGCGACACAACACGAACTGAAAACTTAAATAAATAAAAGTTCAATTCTGTTTTGTTTTCATTATTATTTCTGTATTATTTTCATTCAACTGTAACACAAACTATCAATTATTAGTGTCCAACTCCAACTCCAACTCCAACTCCCATCCATCTTCATTGACACTCACTTGTACCTGTGACAGAGAATCGTTATTTAATGACATGCTGCTGTTTGTGCTTGTGAATGTAGTTGTTCGTACAACTGAGTTGTTATGACAGGCCGGCCAAGTCGAATATTTTAGTCACTAAATGCAGGGAAGTCATGGTTCCCAAGGCACTCGTCGGGTACCGCATTAAAGCTTTTCTTGTATTGACTTGGATTCCTGGTTTTTAATGATGTTGTCTGTTTCATTAGATTTCTGTAGAGTTGAAGATATAATTGAGGCAATTTTGTGGAAATGGTGAGTCTCAGAGAGAACTGATTTCAGTAGGGAACTGGACTCCATGATTTGTTTATGTTGCCGTGTTTGTGCAAACGCATGCCATTTTGCAACGTTACAATACGCATCAGTTTGTTGTGGGGAGAAAGTGAAAAAAAAACAGGAAATACTTTTTTTGGAGGTTCGTCCACACAAAAATCGTTTTGTTTGTTGATTTTGTTTGTTGTTGTTGTTGTTGTTGCTGGTTCTGTTGTTGTGGCTCATGCATAATAATGGCATGCGGTAGTAAATGAGTAAACATGTAAATGTCGGCGTATTTATTACCGGGAGCTGTGGCAGTTGTTGATTTTTGAAAAGGTCTCATGTGGTGGAGTGGTCATTGTGTCTAGTTTACGCATCATTGTAAAATATGCTCGTAGATTCCTGCATACACACACTCGTATGCAAATTACGTTGTGTGACTGTTTGTGTTTTGTTTTAGCATGAATCCATTTGGGTTGAGTGGCATATTGTGTTGTTGCTGCTAAAACAAAACTGTTTGTATGAAGTTGCAACTGTATTGTGACACTCGTACAGGTATTTGCGTTTAGTTTTTTCATTTGCTTTTCCCATGTCTGTGACATGTAACAAATCGAGCATTTGCAGCAAGAAAGTCATAACTAAAAATAAAACCGTCTGTGGGAGTTGCAAATTTCTAACAACTCAATGGGCAAATAAATAGGATTTTTGTAATAAGGAAACACGGAAAATTAATTTGATCGAACAGAGTTAGTTTTTGGAGTTATGACTGTTTTGTGCGAAACTCTAAAGTCTGTATGAAAGCCCAGGTAGTGACTATGAAAAGAAGAAGTTTCTTTGTCAAGGCTCTTTAGCAAAATTAGCCACGTTATTACAATATAAAGCCCTTGATGACTAGACTACACAGCCCTTTTCATTGGGCGCTGGGTGAAAGTAAATGAAATTTACTTTTCGACCGGGAAACGAAAGAGCACAAGTGTGTTTGCGTGTGTGTGTATTTGCATTCATGGTGTTTTAGTGCACTTTCCTATTTGTCGGCGTATCATCACTACAGCAAAAGGCATGTTGTTTGACTTGGCCAACAGATGCTGTTTTACTGCATTTGTGATGTGCGCTAAAGGGCTTTTTAGAAGAATGAGAGCATTTTTGAAATCATTGAGGTTGTCAGAACAAAAAAGTTATATTCAGATGCTTTTCAATGGGCCTTTTTTATTAACGTATTTTGTTCTTTAAGCAACATGGTTATGCAATACGCAAGACAGGCTCCAGCACACGGTTCTCAAGGTAATTTTGGTAGTCTGCTGCATCATCTGAATGAATCTGCTATTCATGGAAGAACATGTTTGACAATCCGAAAGTTAGAAAACCGACTTAGAATTTCGTTAAAATTAAGCAGAAAATTACACCATGAAACACAGAGAAATAAGTACATAAAAATATTGAAAGACACGAAGCTGGGAAGATATAAAATTTTTCTTGCTGTTATTATGCCCTTTGGAAAAAACCTTCTAAATTTCTATTTCCTTAAACGTTTGAGTAATTTGATAACTTTTTTATTTAAGACAGAAAAGTTTGGAGCAAAACATCAGAAAATGGGACTTAAAAACACAATAAAAATGGCAACAACAACTCACTGCCCTACAATTCTTTTAAAATATTTGATATGCATCGCAATAACATAAAATGCCATTATAAAATAGCAAACGTTTTTATGCACTCGTGATCTCCTAATAAACAATTCAATTTCACAAACCGATTTTGTATGAGTAGACCATCATAGACTGTATTTTAAGTTTTTTCCTGTAGCACATAATTATTTCACATTCAAAACATTTTGCACCTGCAGTCCTTCATCACATTTGAAGCCACGTTGTAGTTTTAAACCATGAAATAGTTATGAGGTTTTAGCCTAAAATATACCACAATACGAGGGCATTCCATTGACAGGAAATAATATTGTAAACCAAAAATTACAGTTACATGCGAGTCACTCGTGCACACAAACCCTTTTTGTGTTCTTTTCTAATATGTTCGTCAATGCAACATTTTCCAAATGTGTTGAATAAATGGATGGTATATGTGCCACGTGTTTTGCGGTCAACTGCAGATCAGGGTTATATTATGTCAGGCCGTGTTTACTATTTTTGAAATGAAAATAATTTATAAAAAAAAAGTTCATGTAAAAATAATTCTACTTAAGAAAACTGAAACTAAAAGCATGTGAAATATCGAATAAAAAAAGAATAGCAGCATTCTTTTCTTGTAAAATATTTTGTTGTTAAGAAAATTACAACAAATCATGAAACCATTTAGATGGATTCACGCTTTCGAATTTAACAGGAAAAGCCTTGCGGTAAACAATTAACTTTCAATACGAATAAACAATAAAAAAAAAACTCTTTTTCCTTTTCGCGTTTGTTTCCTTTTCGCGTACTTTGATTGCAACTATGGGCAACAGCAAAAAGGAATTGGCAAAAATGTCACACAAACACTTTATTTAATGTTCCTCTTCTCTTCTCCGTGTCAGAAGAATGAAAATATATATAAAACGAATAATTATAAAACCATAATTTATAAATGGTGACAAATAAAATTTATGGCCTTAATTCATCCAAAATAATGTCATGTCGTCTTACGTTTCGTTGTTCCTTTTGTTTGTTTTCTTTAAAACAAAATATCTTGTTAACAAACGCCAAAGAACAGACCACTTAACATTCATTTTCTTACCTAGACAACGTTGTAGTTGTTGCTGAGTAGCAGCTTTAGAAAATGTTCGTCTTATGTCACCATAATGCCCCGACCCACCCATCAACAACTTGAGCAAAGAAGAAGAAAGAAGCCGTGAGGAATGTTTTCTTTGGCTTAAATGGAAACAAGAAATAAAAAAAACAAATTTTCACTTATTAGCCACTGATACACAACAAAGAATAGATTCGAGGACAAAACAAGTTGTTCGCGGGGGAGGGGAGGGCTTAAGGAACAAACAAGTGGCCGCAGGCAGTTGCAAAAGGTATACAAATGAAGCAAAGCGTCAATGCTCGGCACATGTTTTCAATTGTCGCTGCTTTAATTTGAATTCGTTTTGATGTCTATTTTTTCATAAAATAATTTCAGTGTTTTTTTTTTTTTTTTTTTGTTGGCATGTGACGATGATCGCAGGCGCTTGGCTTTGTATAACTCCAAGAGCTGGAATATGTGTCGGAAATGTTAAGTGGATTGTTTGCATCAACAGTTGCTGGCTGGTAGCGCCTATTTGTGGCACAATAATGAAGATGTGGTTGTTGGCATTTTGCAAGAGTCCTCTGGACAATGTTGCTGTCTGCTTGAACTTGTCCCATATCTTCGCTAAATTGTATCTCTTTCAGACACTTTTGTAAAGCATGCAACACGTCACACGTTGTATGCTCTTGATGCCCACATACAAGATACTTCACACATACTTGTGCACATACACATGCCTAAACATGTTTATAAAAATACAAACATTCTCTGCCATTCTTCGTTCCGTTTTTCCACGTCTCTCGTGCTCCGAAGCCACAAAACCATTCGCACTTACGTTTGTTGGCTGTTAAATTAATTTGCAGCCTCATTTTGAAATCCTTTTAATTAGTCCGTAAAAGTTATACACTCAGTAGCCTTTTAATGGGCTGAATAAAAATAAACATGTTTTCATTTCACTTTAAGAACCGGGAATTTTATATTAAATTTTTAGAAAGTTGAGGGTTAAGAAAAATATAATAAATTAAATGAGTATCTGAAAGCCAAATCGTCTACTTCCCGCTGAGAAACTTAAACATTTTCAAAAATCAGCAAGTTATGGGTCTAGGTCCGTTTTGAAAAAATCGAAAAATTTTCCTTTAAAAAATTTCTTTTTCCCTATACGTTATTATGAAGTTAACTCAAATGCAAATTACTTCCAGGATTTTTTATCTTCAGCAAGTTTGGTGTTCTCGTTTCGATTTCCAAAAAGTCCCGTTGTGCACCCTCGTCTCTCAAAGGTTTAAAATGAAATTTCAATTTGCGGTTTTGCTAGTGAATCCACGTTACAGTAACTGTTTTAGCAAATGCTTGACTCGTACTTGAAGTGTTTCTGTATGGAAGTGGGGATGTGTGACTGCGGTTTACCGCGTACGGTTCGCCGGATGTTTTCTTGTTTATTTGTCGATCCTGTTGCTGTTACTCTTACTGCTGTTGGAATGGTTTGGCCTTAAAAACAAAGAGCCTACATTCATGTTTCTGTGGAGGACAGTGGCGGCGTATGTGTGCATGAGAACTTGAATGAGAATGAATGGCCGTAGAGTCTCGCAAACGTAATGAAACTGAAACGGGTGTCCGAACTCAAATACGCTTAAAGCAGTTTTAATGCCATCATAGTCATCATCCCTTTTTTTTTTTTTTGCTTTCCCACATGAAGTTGTAAATATTTTTCTCTTTTTGTTTTTATTTATACGAACATTTCGGTGCCTGTGTGTTGTGCATTGCAAGACTTGCACACATTCCCACAATAAAAGGCTTTTCAGTTAGCGACTGAATGCTTTAATTTTAATTTTTTTGTTACAATTTTGTTGCTTTACTTTCCTGTTCGTTGGTGACCTCAGGCCTCGCCAGACTATAAAGCAAAACATAATAGCAATTCAGGCATATGCCTGTATTTGTTCGTTTGTTGGCTGCTCGCTTGACTGCCTTTTCGCCGAAATTAATATTATTAAATTAAAAATTGACAGCGCACACATCGTTGCCGAATTGGGCAAAAAGTCCCAGGGGATCAAATTGTGTTGCCAGTAAGCCAATGAAGTGACCGTTAGGACTACTTGCGTCTGGCAGAGATTTTGTGGGTTTGGCGTTTTTGCCTTTGAATTTTAAATTTCTAACGCTATTCGCGTTCCATAATATTTGTAGAAGAAACTGAGAAGTTCATGAATGTACGATTATATTCGAATAGATAAACTTATTTTTCTTAGTGTCCTTTATTTTTGTTTAATTGTCAATTACCATGAGTGCTTAAGTACTGAGACAAACAATTTCTAAATCATAATTACAGGCACATGAATAATCACAAGCAGTTAAATATAACGACACATTAACTTTATAAACCAAATTTAAATAAACAATTTTAACTCGTTCCCTTGATGGCACCTCAACAAACAAAAATAACAGCAGCAGAAAGTTAAGGCAGAAGTTTTGCAATTAATTTTCATAATAAAAACATAATTTAATTGCCTTCGTTTTAAGTAAATGTGCGAGTTTTGTCAAAAGAAATACTCTCAGACATCTGCACGAAGGCAAACTCCTAAAAGCACACACCTCAAATATCTTAATTTCGAAAAGCAAACGATGGAGAGAGAGTGAGAGTGAGAGATAAATAAGAAATTCACACACCTACAAGGAAAATAAAGCAACTGACACAACCGTTTATTTAAGACTGTTTGGGAAGCCTTCAAAAAATACCATAAACCAGCAGAAGGAGCCTGTAGAATATGCGTTTAAATTAAAATCACATCATATGTGAAGCTGTTTTGGAAAAGGACACATTGCGGCGACACTTTAAATGTAGAAGAAAAACAATAACAACTCTGAAACATATTTTTAGTGCCAACTCACGCTTGTTCAAAGTAGCAGGGCCTGCTGTACTGTTTTCATTTACAGCCCAGGATATTTGAATAAGTCTGCGAATAATTATGAAATATTTTTGAATATAACAGAGCGATCTCTTCCGCATAACATAATCCCAGCAGCGGACACTGTCCACACTATTACACACGAGATTGTACACAAACGGCTCAATGCCAGCTTAAAATGCACGTTAGGCAATACCCAAACTTTAAGGTCTATATAATGAATACTTGACTACTTCAGTATCTCGTTTGCTTGCTGTGCAAGTAGATGGAGTTCCCTTTAAAAATGCGGCAACACATTTAAGAAGCTGCACCAAGTTTTGTAACAGACGATAGGAAGGACATTCAACAAGGGGAAAGGGAGAGAGGGAAAGAATATTGAACAAACTAAAAGAAACAGAATCTCAAGCAGATTAGGCCGCACACAAATTATACAGAACGAAATCACGTGCATTCTTTCCTCAATATTTGATTGCTTTTACCAGCCTGTTGCTATTTTCTAGGCTCTATACAATTGTCTGAAGGAGTCATCACTAAGAAGTCAAATAATCAAGATGGGAACACAATTGTACTATTTCGTCTTGAAGTAATTTTGTCTTTTGATATATGATTTTCTCATATAATCCTGAAAGACTTAATTAAATTTTTGAAGCCGTGCGAGGAAGCCGCTTCACGGAGTTACCAGTTTTCTGATTAAAACGTTAGCAGGTGCCTTTCTTACAACAACAGCGGCTATTTATTTACATTCGTAGCTATTCATACGAACCCAACAAACTGCATTCAAAAGTATTATAAAACTCCTAAAAAATTCGTGTTTAAGTAAGTTGAAAAGCAAAAGCAACCGTAATAAGAACAAAACAAATAAAAAGGAAATAAAGAACTGAGGCAACATAAACTTTTGCTAATCTTTAAAAGTTTATTTAATAAAAACATTACAATAAAACCAACAACAAAAGTTGTTTTAAGAAACACAACTTGAAATAAAACTCAAGGAGAAAAAACAGAAACGAAAAGTTTTAAAAAAGATCCAGCAAAAAAAAAAAAAAAACTTGCAGCAACAAGAATAATTAAACCAAAGAAGAAGACACATTGAAATTAATTGCACTCAAAAAACAAATATTTTTAAGCACATACGCACTCTTATAATTACAACTGTATCTGTGCACGTGCATGTCAGCATGTGTGTGTGTGTGTGTGTGTGTGTGAGTCAGCTTTATGAAAATTTGAATATAAAGTCGTCTTGTTGTTATAAAGAACGGTACACATATGCTGCCAACAAACTCATTAAAGAAAGCACATCACGATCACACGCAGACTCTCATTTTACATTCAACTTTTTGTTAACAAACTAAACATACGAGGGTCGGCATTTCTATCAAATAGTAAATAGACAGCCAGTTTGTATTACCTCGAGTCTAAGTAAAGTAACCTGCGGGTCAATTGATTTTCAAAAGATAACGAACCAACGGACCAACGAAGTTGTGCCCCAAACCCTTCTCACGCCATACTCGTATGTAGAGAAATTTTTAAGGATTATTTCCAGCCGATGATTGCAATATTACCTCCTCTAAAGCGCCCTTTAGGAATGCTTCAAGTTCACCCTGGAATACGAACATATAGAAATAGCTGCCGGCATTGTTGTCAAAGTCAATATGTTCCCATTCCACTCCGACTGCTTTAATCATGATGTGTGGCAAACGGTGACGATGATGATGGCAACACGAATGAATTTGGCATCATAAAAACTATTTTTGAAACATTTTGATGCAAGTGCCGAGAATACTCTGCCGCAATTTCTGTGTTTATTCTAGAGCGAACGCAAGGATTTACTACGCCACCATGTACGAGACAGAGTGTTTTAATTTGTACTTTTTATTTTTGCTTTCACACACGCTTCCACACTCGCGTGCAGCGGCTGTGAATTATAAAAAGTAGAAAGGAATAAAACAAACTTCATTCATTACGTTTTGAAAATCTCATCGGCAGCCGCGTGATACTAATAAAATGTATCTCTTGAAATAACGCGAGAATTTAATTGAGTTTTAATTTGCCACATATTGAGGAAACATTCCTGAAATGCTATTCATTTCTGCCACATTCCGACAACAACTCGAGTTGTTCAATTGTCAAGCAATTGAATCATTTCATTCATAAATTTTACTAAAATTGAACGGAAACTTCGAATCATGGAAATAAATTGACAGGTTAAGAGAAAATCTCGCCACTTCGGAAAATTTTAAAAAGAACTCAATTAACTTCAGCAGTTAATAGGATCGTAAAGGATATCCGGCCGAATATGTAATTTAAATCCCCTGTGTGGGCCGGTGCTTCAAAGTCTATTTTGAGTGCAAGAAGCTCATCGGAGACAGTAGGGTTGCCAACTCAGTTGACTTACTAGAGCATGGCCACCATGAGCGTTTTGTTTTTCTATCTCGCTGCTCGAATCAAATCAGGATATTTATTCTCTCTCATTCTTTTGTCTCCGATGAGTCAACGAATCGCACTACGAGGAAGGATCGTCTTTTAGCCGAAAAACAAACTACGTGCAGGTGTCTTCCTGCCAGCCACAATTCAAAAGGTTCCCAATAGAATATCGAAATACACCACTCCCTCTATCATCCCTTAGGCGCATTGTATTGCACGCACACACCAACAAAAACAAATTTATTTAATTATCATCAACGTTGCTCGTCTCTACTCTGTAACCATATCGATTATATGCTTTTTGCGAGCCATATTTTGCGGCAACCACTGCAAAGATTTTATCATTGACCCTAATTGAGTGACGGCAATTTATTGGAAAAAAGCACGAGATACCCGCGACAATGTCAACACGTATTGTCATACGCTGATCGAACTTTTTGTACAAATTAATTAAATCATAACGAAAATAGTTCTCCAAGTTTTCAATTGCTGCGCAAACAACAAAAGAATTTTTCTCCCAACAAAAAAAAAAAAAGGATTTTAAATGCATAATTCATATAATTCATTTTTTCGTCCCATTTTCATTCAAAATTATGCCAGTTTATAGCATCAGCTGGTCGAACTTTGTAACGTTCACAATTTATCATTTTATGTTTTATTAAATTTGTCAATTCTTGCTTTTTTTTTCTTGTCTTGTTTTCAATGCATTCATTCATTCATTCACATACTCGAACCAACCAACACAAACACACAAAACGAACACAATTGTTATATCCTTTCGAGATAAAGATGCAAATATTTCCAGTAAATATGTGTGCACGACAAATCTACAAAGTTTGTCTTTGTTTTCTTAACTTAAAGTTTTAACAAACAAACGAGTAAATATTTTCCAGAGCAACAACAAATGGAATGAAGAAATTATAGAAAAAAAGATGAAAATTTGCTATTTTGCTATTCATGCCGTAGCAACAAATCTGAGATAGTTGGGGAAGCCAACAAGCATGTGTGCATATATTTTCTTGGGGATTTCTGGGAACGAACATTATTGAATTTTAAATAACCAGGACAACAACGAAAACAAGAAGAATTGAAATGCCAGCAGGAAAATGTTCCCCAAACTATTGTTAAGAGAGTGAAATTAGTTTTGTTGCAGAAACACGTACTTTAATAAGCCTCCGAGGGCTGTAGCACAGGATTTGTGAGGACTTGGCCCAACTCAAGGTGCAAATTGCACAACAGTGCACGTTTGTGCTGTTATCTGCGCCTGTGTCTGTGCCTCTGTCTGTATTGGTGTCTATGCGTGTGTGTTCAACAATAAAACTTGTGGTCGCACACCAACAATCGTAGATAAATTGGAATTTGCTAGAGATAAAAAGTTGTTAAATTATGGTTGATATAAAATTTGCAGAATTTATGAAACGATTGTGCCAGCAACTAACCAAAAGTATGCTCGTCTTTTGCATGTATGCGTGTGTGTGTGTGTGTGTGTTGCTTGCCTATTGCAGACACAAGAATTAAAGTTAAAATTGAATATATTTTTGCCAAGTATTTAATGAGAGCCTAGACAAAATGACCTGAAGTTTATGGCAACAGGAATTTAACAGGCAGGATTGAAGTTTCCGATTTCTGTTGATTTTTCTTTTCGCTGGCGTACGAAAATAATGTTGTTGTTGCAGAGTTGCAACATTTATGGTGGTATACGGTTGTTTGCATTTCTCAGTATCGACAACATACAACAGCAACAAAAACAACAGACACAGCTGATTCGACAGCAGCAGCGGCACCATCTTCAGCAGCAGCAAAAACAAAAGCAAACAGTGTTGAGTTGATGGGCCCCTGGTATTTAATTGGGGCCCTCCTACTGCTGTCGGCAAGAGCGGGGGACTCCACAAATAATATCATAATACCGCAACAAATTGGCAGCAGCATCGTCAACACAAATATCGCCAACGGGATGCATCATCATCTGACAAAGACCACCATTACGACTACCGGCAACAAAGGCACCGTCCTCAGTGGCAACGGGGTCATAGTGGCGGGAGGTTCGCTGCATACTTCGATGGGGCCTTCATCCTCGTTAAACAGTAAGTAAACAAATTGTATTTTTTGTTTCACTTTATTTTATTTTTTCTTTGAATCTGCTTATTTTCATGCGATTGTAAACGGGTTTGTGCAGGAAGATCAACATCTGACTGTCGGTGTGTACTTTCGTGTGGCCATTAAATGTTCAGGCTGATGCCTTGTGTACTTGCAACCGCTATTTGTGGTTGTGTGAGTGTGCAACCAAACTGGCCGTAAGTGACATTTATGCAAATTTTGTCGAACCGACACAAAAAATTGCAAAACGATATGGAAACGAAAAAAGCACAGAATATTTTTATATATGAAATTCCCCTTCTCTTAAAAAAGCAAAATATAAATAAAAAACACTCGGACGTATTGCAGAAAATTGTTATATTATTGAGTATACTTTTCAACTTTTATTTGATTGCTGCATCCTTTCGTGCAACAAAAGAAATTAAAAAAGGGAGAGGGTGAGGGTGAGGCAACTATCAACAGATGCTGGTCGTTTTTTCATGTCATGTAACATACGGATTCTCGGTCAATTATTCGGCGGTTCTACAAGTTTATTTGCCAACAGAAAATTATGAATAAAATGATTTTTGTTTTGCCCACTGCTTATTTTAAAAAGCCCTTCTTGTTCATTGCGAAAACTGCCAGAAACCATATTTTGAAATCAATTAACCGGGCGGAATAAAATATTAACAAAATTCATTAAGAAGACTTCGTTTGAGAAAACTTTAATTCATCGAGCAGAAATATTTGCAATTTATCTGTTTTAATCCAGCCAACACAAGTAGCCTCAAAGTATTCTATGGCTAATTATTTATGACTAACTCACACACACACACACGCACGCACATACAGACACGCACATACACACACGCACGTACTACAGATAGCCAAAAGCCAGCAACAAAGACAAATAAAACTAAAAACTCAAACAGAAAGCAAGTAAAACTCTTGTGTCCACAAGAGTGAGTTGTTTTGTAAGCAGATGTGCAAGTGTGTGATCTAAAGGATATTGTACAGGATATGCCGAAACAAAACTAATGACAAATGCCGTCTGTGCCACACACAACACTTGCACTTTATATTTTCATATTTAAATTAGCAAATAGTCCAAGTACTGCAGCATCTCCATTGGAGTTATCGCCTCAGCCTCTCTAACTCTCTCTCTCTCCCTCTCTCTATCTCTTTCTTTCTCTGACCATCTGTCTGTGCATGCATCAGCTTCTCATGAAATCGTATTCAGGGATATGACTTTTCAAAGGAATGACACTAATTTGCAATGAAAACTCTAAAGCTTTGATTTGTACACAAAAAGACTAACACACAAATATAAACAATTTGTTTTAAAGTGGGCATGTGTGTGTGCCTGCTGTGCTTGCAGGAGTGCGGTTAAGTGCAATATAATCCTTTTGACGTGTATGAAAGATACTCGTGTTTGTAGGCAACGATGATTTAAAAGTTTTCCTTCAAATTTTCATTTTAATTCAATAAAATCTGTTGCATTGTTTTTGCAGGGAGTAATTAAAGTATAAACTTGCTTAGAAATGTCGACAAACATGACATTTGTGTGTGTGTGTGTGTGTGTGTGTGTATGTGTGGGTGTGTGTTATGCTTAACCCTGCTGTTAGGTTTGGACCATTTTGGTCAATTTTTATTTTCTTTTCGCTTTGACTACGGAACGGTTCAATATGTCAACTTAAAACGTTAGCTAATGTAGTGTTTTTATATTTTATTACTTCTGCAAAATTTTGAATCCTGAATTTTGTAAAGGAAATTAGAAAAATAAAGAATAACGAATCTTAGGTTTAGGACCATTTTGGTCCTAAGTGAAAAAAAATCAAATTTTATCAGTACATGATGAGCAAATTATCTTCCGTTGCAACTTGCATATAAATTTGTTGCATATAATGCATTTGCTATCGCACTTAGATTTGCAGCAGCTGCAGGTTCCTCGTTTTCTAGTAGCTGTTATTTTTGGTAAGCCGCTCGTAGATGCTGTACAATCCGGAGATGATGTTCTTATTGCGGTAAGAAGCTCAGCTGAAAATTTATTTGTAGGCAGCTTAGATCTTTCGGTCATATAGTTTTGAGCTAAAGATAGAGCTAACTGCCGTAAAAATTCTGCTCTCTTACGATTTTTATCCGTTGGTGCCCACGAAACATCAACATCAGAAAACAATATAAACGCGTTCAATGCGGATATGTCAATCATATTGGAAAATACAACATTTGGCCACCGATTTGTTTTTCGTTTTGTACTATAGTAGCCAATCATTTGGTCGACGGTATCAACGCCTCCTAAGAAAAAAAAATTATCAGAATAATATATTCCTGATGATAAAGCTATACAAACCTTTTGTAGAGTTATAGTAGGAAACTATTTCTGGCTTTTTCTTTTCATCGCTGCTATCGACCTCTGCAGCTTTGTGCATAGTGCTCATCAAAATAGTACCTTTATTTTTATGGCTGATATATGAAACCAATGCGGCAGTTTCATTGAAAGCAAACGTAGATGTATATAAGGGAATTTTTTTTAAAAATTAGCAGTTTAGGAGGAATAAATGTTTTATTTTTTCGAACTGTGCCAAGGTATGTCAACTTCCTTTGCAAAAGCTTTTTGCCTAATTCAAAACTTGAAAAAAAATTATCAGCTGTGATATTTTGACCTTTCAAGCCTTCAGTGAGATCCAATATGATCCGCTCTCCCTGGTTTTTTTCAGGCTGTTCATTTTTTAGTTTTCCAAGGTATGGTTGGATTTTCCATACATATCCTGACTTTGAATCGACTGCTAGCCAAAATTTGAGACCATATTTAGCAGGTTTTGATGGCATATATTGCCTAAAAGAACAACGACCACGAAAAGCCACCAACTGTTCATCAATAGTCACATTTTCGTGACAGTTGTAAAACATTGGAAGGTTAGCTTCCCAGCGATTCCACAAATCTCGAATAGGTGCGAACTTATCATCACTTTGTCTCTGTCGTCGGGCCATAGTATCGTCAAAGCGAAGAGCACTTGAAATCATATGAAAATTATCCTCGCTCATTATTGCTCGAAAAATAGGGCGACCAAAACGTGCGTCAAATAAACCATGCAGATCTTCATTTTTTCCGCGGTAAACTCCTGCTAGAATTAGTACAGAAATGTATGCGCGCAAAGTAGACGTTTCTAGATCTTTCCATTTCTTCTCGAATTTCACCGTGCCGTACTTGTTTGTATTTTCAATTATTATTTTTTCTAGTGTTGGGGGAAAAAATAACAAAAACGAATTCAATATATCATGGCATCTGGAAACGGCAAATCGTGTTGGCCCCGGTTGTGTGGATATGATATTTTCAGCTGAAGTTCTTATACCATTGTGTAATGGAGATGAACTCCATTGCATTCCATTTTTTGCGACATATAATTCTTCTACGTCGCCGATAGCTACAGCATTCTCTTCATTTTCTGAACAAGAAGAATTTCTTCCGGTGATTTCATATTCAATATCCTCGTCCACGCTACTACAAGTTGAAATATCAGAGAAGCTCTCATTTAGAAGTTGAGCAATATCATTGCAATTTAATCGTCGATTTTCCATTCTTTCAGCAAAGAAAACAGTCAAACACTGAATATAAACTGAAGTAAGACTAGCGCGAGTAATATGGCACACTAATTTTTGGGGAATCACAGATATAAAACAAACTCAACCTAGTGCTGCAATTACACACTGGGTGCATCACCAATATATTTCAACATTATAACAGGCTTACCTATAAAATTTTTATTTCCATATACCATACCTGTTGTCAAGACTTGACCGTTATTTTAAATATTATTTTTCTCTTTTTAAAAACCAATATGGACCAAAATGGTCCTATACCTAAGATTCGTAAGTTTTTCTTAACCTAACAGCAGGGTTAAGTATGAGCAAAAGGAAATATCAACATCTCTATTACAGGCAATTCAATGTGGCCTGTCATATATCGGGTGATTTTTTAGTTGCAAGACTGTTGGCATTTATTTTGTAAATATGATTTTTCCATAAGTCCGCCACGGCTACTGGTCAAATAATACGATTTGTAACTGTTTTTTGCAATAAATCTGGCCGTAAAGTGTGACTTGAATCATGCCTCCCAATGCTTTAAGCAATTCTGGTTAGTCGGCGTCAACCAAGACTTAAAATAGCCCGATCGAGAAGGGCTACTGAACAAAAGCACTTCTCGAAAAATACAGTTTTCAACAATTTTCTTTTAATAAAAACTATATGGCTGTAGTTAATGTTAAGCCGATTCAATTTTATATATGTATATAAAAAATCAGTCAGCAAGACTCAATAGCGCTGTCCATTCCCCTTTTCTTTACTCTTGTTTTCGTTCCGGATACGGAAATTTTACTTCACGCAGTCGCTTAAGCAGAAATGGGATTCATTATCAAACATAATTCTTAACTGAAATTATTTAATAATTTATTTAACTTTTTTAACAATAAAGTGGTAGAAATGTTCAATGAACTTGAATCCTTTAAGGATTCATGCTGACTGGCCAAACTTAATTGACCAGCAATTTCCAAAACTATCGGTAGCGACAGTTTTCATGCATCTAAAAAGATACCCGATACATTTAAAACTCATGCGTACATTTTAAAATGCACATGCTCATAAAAATTTGTATATCTGTATGTGTGTATATGTCCATGTGTGATACGTCAGGCAAATAAAACTTATTAAAGAATCGTCACAGAAGACTATATTTTATTGCACTCGCACATGAGAGTTTATAGGAGTTAATGTTTTTGGCAATAAAGGAAAATACTTTAAATCACATTTGAATGAGTTTTAGGAGATCCTTTTTCGACTTTCAAATCTTTAGTTTTGATTCAATTCCAGCTTCGTTAATGCTTCTGTATGCCGAATGGTAACTTGAATTCAATTATTGAGACTTATGAAATCGAGTTGCATGCAACTTCCTGAAACATCCTGCAAGAAAAAAAAAACTTCCCCAGAAGCACTTCTGAATATGCGACTTATAAAAGCGATTTTGTGGAGGGCAGCATTTAATGCCACCGATATTTTATAAAGTTTAAGATAAAAAAGTGCTTTAATTGTGCTTGTCTCCGAGTAAAATTCTGTTCAATATTTCAAGAAGCAGGGCCAAAATTAACACGAAGGAGTTTGCCAATTTAAAAGGCGAAGAACTCAAAATGGTTAAAGACTTCTTTTGCTAACTTTCGAGTTAAATTAAGTATGAGTTTTATAATTCAGTTAAGCTCCTTTACCAAGTTTTTATTTTTAAATATCAAAACTTTCGTCCCGAATCAAAACTTTAAAAGGGGCCCACAATTGTAAAAATGTACGCAATTAAACGTTTGGGAAGTGCATGAAATCAGTTGCAGTTGCTGAAGAATAAAATTAATTAAATTAATTAATAATCACGTTACATAAATTGAGTGCTTTTCAATGTCGTTCAACACAAACTTAAAAATCGCACTTTTGGGAATAAATTTATAATCGATTTTAACTTTCGCTTATTTTAAAGCGAGACAATTGAAGGTAGACTGACTCAATTGCAAATAAATAGATAAAATAAATAAAAATATTTAGTTTCGGAATTAAGAAAATATTTTTATTGGTGAATCGTTGGTCTTTAACGTTAATTGCAAATCGAACCAAAATTTTCTGTTTTTTTTTTGCAAAATAGTTTTCATATTAAACAAATCTTTTGGTAAAAATGGCCCCAACGAACTGACGCGTAGAAGCAATAATATTTTTGTTAAATTTTTAAGCCATAAAGTCCATATTTAGACGTCCATGTATTCAGGGCATGTTTTCCATAGAAGTGGCATTAAAAAATTTTATATATTTTTTATTTTAATTTTTAGATGGTCAGTGGCAACAACGTATGATTTGAGTAGCATCGCATGAGAAAATGGGAACACATGCTAGAAGGGAAACTAACAACTTCACTAAACTCCAAAGGCATCACATTTTCCAAATGCCAAACACGTTTTTCAACTGGTTTTCTGCACAACCTTTTTTAATAACGCCTCCCCAAACTATAACCAGCCCCAAAAGTAAAGAAGGGAAGGAGAAGAAGCAAACGAAACGTATTGAATTATGGCGTGTATGTGCGCCAAAAAGCCTAAAAATATATAAAACAATTGCCAGATAAATTGCCAACGGAAAAAGAAAACCTAAAACACAACTCTTGTATTCGCCACAAGTTTTCCCATGTCCACTCGTAATAACAGCAAACGAGGCTGGACTGCAAAAATTATGGTTTTTTTTGTTGCTCTATTTAATACCTGAAAGCCCAGGTAGCCGTGGATGTATGACATTTATGGAGGCAATTTTTCTATTCACGTTCAATGATAAATGATGCTTGTTGATGTGTGTATGTGTGTGAGTGTTGGGCAATCGAAATCAATTGAACATGACAAATACTGGCAGAAAAAAATTGATTAAGCAAAATAGAAAAAACCGAAAGTATAAATTTGTCATTCGGCAAAAATTTAATTCGAAAAATTGCCATTTATAACGTTTGAATTACTTGTAGGAGCAATCAAGGGATTTAGTTTTTTTTTAAGAAAACAAGAGACCGCAATTTATTTTGACCACATTTTTTTGCAAGACTCCGTTTACATTTTGAGTGTTTTGTTTATTAAAAAATTAGTTACAATTTTTTATTTTAATTCCATAATATTTATTGTTGGCTCTTTAATTATGGCTCTACAGTGTAACTACTTTTAAATGCTGAAAAGAATTTGTGCGAACTTGACTTAAGGATCATTTTAAGGAGTTCAAGATAAAATAATTCAATAAAAATGGAGCTGCATTGTTACTGTAACGCCAATCATTGGCAATTGCCGTCACAAGTAGTGACAATTATCTTCACATGTACGCATTAAAATGCATACAAACACTGCGAAAACTCACACATTCCAATCGAGTATGTGATATGAGTAAAACTAATTATTAGAGTGTGTGTGTGAATTTGCTTTTTACGGTCATAAAAATTTATAAATTTTCTCAAAGCCAAAATTACAGTAACGCAGGCAAATGAACGCACCAATACACACACACCAGCAAATATATACTGTCGACTCTTGATAGTTTGCAACTCGCTAATTATAAATATTTTAAAGAAATATCATGGGTAATTTGGAATTATTTGAATTGCATCTTGAGCAACGCCTCAAGATAAATTGAAAACTTTCAGCTCTACAAAAATTGGAACTATAAAAAGTTTGTTAGAAAATTAAGAATCTAAGCGCTTCTCTTTAGATTCTGCGTCAATTAAATTTGAGATGAAATGTCCTTTTGAATAGTTGTAGCGCAAAGAGTTGATTCTTTGCCACAATTACATATAAAATAAAATTTTATAGTTTTTCGGAAAAAAGAATACCTTCTACATTGTGAAATAGGCAGTTGGTGTGCGTTACCATCGGATTAGTATTGATGCAGAGCTCTCATTACACGTGAAAATATATTTTTAATTAAATAAATCGAGTCCTTGTTTTACTAAGCGAACGAGTTTTACGGGTCTAAACAGAGTCTGAGTTTCTTATGGCATTCTGTTCAGTACCATCCACATAAATATTATAACGATACAGCTTTTGTCAATTTGTGTTCTAATTTTTAAATTTTATTACAAACTGATTTTTATTGCCTCAGATAAGAAACCGATGCAGCAGGTAACAAATTTATAACAACAAAAGCTGAAATGTATAATTAATTGAATCCCCTCGGGAGGACAGCAAATAAGAAAATTATTTTCCTATATTAATATTTAAGCTTTGGCTTGAGCTGCCAATGAAAATTGGAAAAACGTTCACATTTACTTAAGTATAAAGTTCAAACCAAAAAAGTTTGACTTAAAGTATAATGGAACAAAAAATTCAGAAAAATGGGACATGAAGAAAATAATCAAATGGTAACACAGGTATCATAACACACAAGTGTTAATATCAGGTTGATGCAGTTCTCCGATTGTTTTTCACAATAAAATTTGTTTAAATAGAAAACTGTTACCACATTCAACTAAGCCACCTAAACAGTGGTGATAAACACAATATACACATGAGCACTGAAGATGAAAGTGTAGCGACTTTCGAAAACAGCTGTTCTGCTCTGCTGTGTAAGTTGAATAAAACTGATGTTGACTTCCTTTGTGCCTTTCTGAGATTTTAGCTAAGTTAGAACAATTTAGCCTATATAAATATTAATATAGCAAAATAAAAATAAAATCACGAAAATTATTTTCTTTTAATTTCTCTTTAATAGCAAAAACTGCTACAAGTCGATGTTTAACTTCAGCCAAAGCAAATTCACTTCAATTGGAGAATACATTCTTTGACTTCACTTGTTAATTTTATATTCTGTGCTAACGATGATGTGATATAATAAAACTTAATAATTCTACTTAAATATTCCAGCACGAATTCATAGGCCGATATAATTCAACCGCAAGTTAACAATAAAACATAAAAATTCTTACCTCTTGCACATCCCAGAAATCTGCGTTACACATCTTCTCGATATATTCACGGAATCGATGTGCAGCAAACAACGAAAAATAAGTAAATCTGCATCCGCATGTGAGGGATCTGGAATAAAGAGAATTGAATGATTCCTTGAAATACTCGCATAATAGCATTCTTCTTAAAAATATGATTTCATGTGAAAACTCCTGTGAATGGAAGTGTGCATGTGTGGGTGTATTTGTGTTTGTGTGAGAGCGAAAACAGTTTACGCATAAACCACATTTACCCAGAAACAAGATTGCTGGGAAATTGCCAACGCAGTTGCGAACTTAAAAAGGAATTATATAAAATTTAAGAAACTGAAACCGCAACATTTTTTTGACATCGAAAACCCAGGACTTTAGATTGAGTCCTTGGTTGTCGTATATGCCGGAGTGCTATCGAATCAGTTACATTAATGAAATAGGTTTTTTGCTATAAGAAGTAAACTTGGGCCATCGTTTTGTAAGTCCCTTTGCATTTATTTTAAATAAAAAAATTTAATAAAATTAAAAAAGTACAAACACTGCACAGACTTTCTTCTCATCTCCATGCAAAAGTCTCCAATGTGCAGCGTAATAAATTGACGGGGATCGACATCAATGAGGTACTTGATTATTAAGCGAAAACTTAATAATTTAAATTTTAATTCTCCAGATTTAAGAGCAAAAACAAAAATTGATATTCTCTGCTCTAAATGTGACAAGGGGATTCGCCCTCTAGTATTTCAGTTCAAAGTCAATTCATCCTCATCGATTAAAAGCTGCTGCTGTTTTGCTTTTCTTCTAGAATTTACGATTTGAAATTGAATCGTTAATCGTTCATGTTTGTATCCTTGTACTTCTTGCTAAAGACTTGTTGATGTTGTTGTTTTCACTGCGGAAATTCATTAAACACACATTCGTAACGCAACGATTTCCCTCTCAAAATTAACTGTAAATGTAGCACTTTACGAAAGTTGAACTGGATGGGTGAGAGTCAGTATATAAAATACGAACCCAAATATGTGCAAGTGTGCGTGTGTGTTTGAATGTTTAGGGAAACAAGTACGTCTGACTGTTGTACTCGTGTTCGTTTCTATTAAAACATTTAACAACATCGTTTACATATCATTAGGTTTGTCAAACACACACACACACGCACACACACACACACGCAAACACTACAAGCAAATGTCCAGACAATATGTGTAGAAGAGTTCGTGTGTGTGTGTGTGTTTGATAATTTGTAGTTTGCGTGTTTTGTGGGAAAAGTGTAAAGAGGGAAACGGAGCAACACAAACTTAAACATCGACGAGTACGTGTGTTTCTTTATTCATGAAACACGTTTAATTCATGGGCTGCATGTACGAGTACAACTCCAGGAGAAAACAAATTGAAACGGAGACGAACAAAATGTCTCTTCTTGGACCTATTGAATCAACGGTAGAAGAGAAGTTACTCTGTACGCGTATTTTCCTCTGTCGATATGAAATTTTTACAACAGTATCCCTTCGTGCCCGTTTTCAAGATTTCTTCTTAAGTTGTGGCGTTAAGCCCTGAAATAATCGGTCCTTTATTTATTATATTTCAATGACAATTCTGTGTTGTAGTTTCTCAGAAAAGGAACAATTAAATCATTCTTCAGGCTTTCCAAAGCTGCTGGTATGAATTTTTTTTACTTGCTTTATTATTATTTGAAAAGTCCTTTCAAGCCTTACCTCGTGCATAATCATGAAGTCTGTTTTGCCTGCTACAATTACTATTGTTGTTGTTGTTGTTGTTATTATTGCTGTTGATGTTTGTAGTGGCAAACATTTTATGTTTATTGCCAGTTAATTTATTAGCACAATAATTGAAATTTGATTGAAATTGATTACAAAACTATATATTATCTTAAATACAATTAAAGCAATAACGACAACAACAAAAGCCAAAATATTAAACAGCAAGCAAGCTTCCACATATTAAATTACCATTAAATTATTCTTATTATCGTTAATTTACATGCAAGTGATTGCAAACGCTTCAATTTGGCACAGTTGCAGTCCTCAAAATTTAATTAAATTAAATGAAATTGAATTATTGTGCGGCATTAAAAAAAAAACTCTTTCTAATTTGTCTTTTGCAGCAGTCATTGAAGAACCTGAATTCACTGAATACATTGAAAATGTTACCGTACCTGCAGGACGTAATATTAAATTGGCCTGTTCCGTGAAAAATCTAGGATCCTACAAGGTAAGAATAATAAAACAAGAGCAGGAGCAAATAATTAATAACTTCACAGAGAGCGACTTCTATTCTTTGAGCTTTCAAATGAACTCTTTTACAAAATCACTGAAATAGTTGCTAAAAATTAATCGCCACACAAACATAAAAGTGCAAGACAGACCAAGTTCTTGTCTAACGCCACCTCAAGATGACCTATTTCTTAGTGATAAACTTGCTCAGCTTGATGTTTCGATGTGACTCCTGTCATAAGAAGGAGAATTATTTCTTCAGTCCTATACTCGCTGAACGAACAGCCAGGCTCACGATGTCATTGCACTGGATTGCACAGGACATTATCATTTCTAATTATTTTTATAACGCAAACGGCAACGACAAATTTCAAAAATTATATGAAATTCACTTTTACTTCATTTCGTCCCACTGTTAAATCATATTTTCATTTTTAATTACTTGGCAAACCCGATCATATGGAAACGTTACATTTAATGGCCACAACCGAAAAAATACTTTTATTAAATATCAGTGTCACACAACTAAAAATGAAATGGCTTACACTCAAACACACACACACACACACACACACACTCACAAACGAACATAAAATTATTAAAATTCTCGTCAATGTCGTGGTGAAAATGACTGTCAGTCTTCATCCGTGCGATAGCTCGTACATTAATTCATTTACTCATTCATTCTCCAGCAACAAATTAATTTTGCGCTTCAATGATGGGCATTAATGTGACGAGGGCAGCAAGAAAAATTACACGAAGCGTCAAGAAAGAAACTATTGAAATCAGTTACCTTCGCAATATGCGGTGCAGCCGCCAACAGATACACAACCCCAGAAATATTTGCAGTTACTTGCATGACTGATTTTTCAGACAATTAATTCTACTATTTTTGTTTCTCCTTCCAGTTGTACTTGCAATTATTTACTCAAACAATTTAAAATTTCGATGATACACAAAATTAATAAAATGCAACCGCTAAAAGGGCACTAGACAGGCAATTGCGTGTGTGAATATGTGTGCTGTTTCAGTCATGTCTTTTATGTATTAAAAAACAATTACAAATCCCGTCAAAGTACTCGCATCATGCGCAACTACACCGTAACAATGCACTTGCAACACACAACAATCACACAATCAGGCATGCAACCGTACGAACATGTACTCTTTTGTAAATTTATTCATTTATTCTCACACTTTTTTGTTTCTTTTGTTCCTGTTTCTGTTTTTGTCTTCCCTTAAAGCTTGCGGTGGTATTAAAACAATGCCACGTTTAAAGGATGCACTAGAGAATTCAACAGGATTCATCAGTGCATTCATCATTACAATTTTTCATTCTTTCTTTGTTTTTTTGTTTTGTTTGTTGTTTTGTACACAACGCCAGAGAGTCAGACAGACAGACAGACAAGTAAGACAAGTAAAGCACAAGGGAGAGCGCATGAAATAAAGGCAATGATATTTAAGCCACATTTAACACTGGCAACAAGCAACACAAGAAATTAAATCCGACTGTTTATCCTCAAACTCTGTCATGTCGTATATGAATGAAAAGAGCAAAAAAAAAATAAAGCAACAGGACTCTATTCACTTAAGTCGAATCCTGCATACCCTTCCTCTTAAGCTACGTTCATACATATAGAATATATGATCGAAAAATCGTAGCCACTAAAAACTATGAAAAATATTTCGATTCAGTCACGTGTTTATTGAGCAAAAATGTGTCTTTGAATCCGGTGATTCTGAAAACCGTTTAAATCAATAAACACTTGTCAGATTATTGATATTTAGTGGTTACGCTTTTTGGATCAAATATTTCATAAGTGGGAGCGCACGTTTGAGTTAATAAAAATCAATATAAAATTTTTCCCACGTTTTGAATGCTACAAAATTCTATGCCGCTCACAAACGCCAACACACGCACACAATTTCCTTTGTCGCAGTAACGACAAATGAAACGATGTGCCAGCCAACAATCAGTGCCAAAAACCCGCAAGACTTCAACAACGTGCGGGGAAATATAGAAGAAAATTTTCAAATAAAAATAAAAAAAAATTAAAAAAATATTTACAACTTCCCCGTCTGGATGTGTGTGCTTTACGAATTAAGCAGTCGTCTTCCACGCGTACGTCCTTGCGAATTGTCTTTGGCTTTTGGTAGCATTCGACACGCAGGATTAAAATTGGATTTATTTGATGGGAGCTGGATTTGTAGCGCGCCGTTAATATTTTGTTTCTCTTATATATTCATCGAATTTAATTTAATTGTTGATTGAGGCACTTCAGAAGCAGTGAATTTCGGCAGTTTGGAGAAATTAACGAACTCTCTTCGGTGAAAAAGCAAATTGCAGATATTCCAAAATTAAAACGTTTACAGAGAGAATATTTCTATGGGAACGTGCTTAATGCAGAAGGACATGACAAATATTCGAAGGTACACAAGGCAAAATTTATTAACTCTACCTTAAACAACAGAGCAGAACAGCTGTTTTCAAGAGCCACTGCACCTTCACCATCAGTACTAAAGTGTACTTGAGTTTGTCACTACTTCTCAGTTGGCTTGTGGGTGTTGATGTGTGACTGGTTCTTTTTTTCATCTGCTCTACATCAACTCCTCGTTTAATTAAGTGACAGATGTCATTTGGTTGTCAGTGTCTTGGGTTGTATTTGTTTAGTGGACCTGAATGGTGTTTTAATATACAATAATTTCGGAAAGTACTTCTTGAAACCAACTACGACCACGCTTTTATATGAATTTTTTCCTTCACAAAATAGCTTTTTATGGAGTTTTCTTTCCACTTTGATTCCTAAAATAAGCCACCTTGAAAAAAAGTTATTTTTCTCAAAGAATGTGGGATAAATTTCTATTAACTAGATATTAAAGTCGCCATTTTCTATTAAAAAGAAAAGAATTCGACATAAACTGAAAGAGAGTTTTTTTAAAGAACTTGAGGCCATTTGCACATCCTCGATTTGGACTCCATGAGCACACAGACGAAAGAGCCGCCATAAAAACTTTCTAATTCCGTAACTATCTGTCGACTTCACAACCAATTGACAACAAAAATACGCTACACTTGCCTTTGGCAGCAATCGACAGCAATTTGACAGAAGTCTTGAGGGGTTTTATTGGGATTTACAACCAAGAGTCAATTGTTGACAACAACAAAAAGAATATATTAAATATTTTCATCTATATTCCATTTGGGAGTTTTCTAATTGTTTTTCTTTTATTCTAACACAAAAACAACTTTTTAGTATTGTTATCGATTTCAAAAAGATTTGCCTCAACAGCACACAAATGAACTCACACTCTCTGAATTCTTCAATACTTACAAATTCTGTTTACTTCTCGATACTATTTGAGTGTCTGTAAATGAACACGATTTCTTTGTTTCCAAGATGCAGCAACAAAAACTGTTTTTGATTTACTCTGTTATTGCAGGATAAACAAAAATAGTCCATACACACACACTGATGCAGATATCAAACATCAACACAATTGTATGTTTCATAAAAGAAATGTTGCTTTGAAACGTTTCAGTGTCAACATCATCGATATTGTCAGGAGTCGAAGACAAAACGGATTCCAATTCAATAAAAGGGTATGCGAACGCAAGTGTGTTTGTGTGACAGCCAGGCTGAATTTACATTTTAATTCGGCTATTGGATCTGCTAAATGGCCAGTAAACAAATAACTTACGGCTTTTGTCATCCCATCTGTTACATTTATGCTCGCTGTCGAAATACTAACAATCAAACAAAACAACAACCGACTATTAACTCGTGTAGAAGAACAATTTGTTGCAGTGAAAATTACAAAAGTTTCTTTTTTAATTCTTTGCGAGCCGATAAAGTTCGATATGCAAATTAAAAATTAAACACAAACAGATGCAAAAAGAAAACAAGAGAAATAAAAAATAAATCTGAAAGCACAACAAATATGCGGTTAAATAAAACCTGTTTTTATTGCTGTTGTGTCCGAAGCGGTCAAGCGCACTTGTGTTTTTGTATGCCAAAGGAAACGGCTGACGTTTGTCAAAATAAGAACCGGAAGTGACTGTTGCTTAAGAAGTTTACAGGTAAAATATGTGACATTTTACTCCACGCCGTCACAACTTTCAACAAGAAATTAAAATATTTTTTATTTAATTTCGTGTTTCACTTGTACCATTAAAAGGACCAAAGAGATTAAAAAAATAAAACGACTGGTATTGCACAGTGGTGAGTAAAGCAAAGTTAAATGAGTTCTGCAGCTCCTTAACGAGTAGTTCAATTGTGATAAAATTTCATCTGCTATTTTTCAAAGGGCTAAACAACACATATTCTACTGTATGTATTGAGCCAACTTTGTGATTAAATTGATATTTAAATTAAAAATGAAATTGTTTCTTGTTCCACTGCATTGCTAATAGGGGTACTCACTCTTCCATGAGCTGAAGCTTTTCTTTTGTAGACTAAAAACAAAATTAAAACAAAAAGTGATTAATCGATCAAACAATTAGAAAAAATTAAGTTGAAATTTAAAGATATGTCGTTATTTTGTAACGCCACGTCACGTCAATATCAAAAATAGCACACTTACTTACACCATGTACACAACAGTGAATTACTACCGACAGTTTGTGACCACCCTTTTGCTAGGCAAGAAGCTGTTGAAAGTTGTTGAAAAAGTTACAGAATAATTGCGAATTTTTTTTTTTCGTTTGGCAGAAGCGAGTATTTTAATTGTTTCTTAACTACGGACTAATCCAATGGTATAGGGCATAACAATAATAGACTTTACCCCAATTTTTGTTAGTGAATGACATAATTTTTAATGCAAATATCAAGCTTAAAGACTCTAAAATTGCAGCGCTGCAAGCCAGAAACATGTTTGGGCCACAGTTAGTCCCCCTGGGCTCTTCAATATGAAAAAGAAAATATCTACTCAGCTTTTGGCCAATTTTTTTAGAAGAAATTACTTTGTCCGAAAACAAAAATTCTTCAATTTTTTTTTTTTAAATGGAATTGAGGAATTAATATTCTGTACCAGTTTGATTAAAAGCGCCCCTCTTTGCAAAAAACCTCAATATAAAATAAAACGAGCGAGTAAAAATAATACGAATGCAAAACTGTTTAACTTCGTTTTTAAAGTTAATTTCATCAAAAACATTTATCAGCTGAAAAAAACAACAAAAAACAAGCGAAATAGCAAAAACTTTAGTGGAAAATTAACCAGCAGTTCAGACAACGTGTCTTCACCGTGTTGTGCAAAAAATTCAAGGCTGGCCTCAACCGCAAAGAACAACCAAACAAACAAACTACTTGAAGGGACATAAACGAGGAAATGCCTTGTCTTATAAGCCACATTTCATTGTTCAAGTGTGTGTGAGAGTGTGTGTGTGTGTGTGTGTGTGTGTGTGTGTACAACCAGCACACAATTTGATAAATGACTGTATGAACAGCAAAATGTCACTGTATTTCCTCTAAACAAACAAACTCACACACGCACACTCACACAACCCACTAGTACAACACCGTCTAAACACAAACTGTTTGACTGTCATCAAGAAGTTGCAGACCATTTAAGCGCAGCAGTTTTCCTTTGGCGGCAGCGTGCCCTGCTTCCAACACAAACAAAAAAAAAAATAAAATCCTATAAAATATGCAAATAATTTCCTTTTTTTCTTTCTTCTTCAATACAAAAGCAAATGGCAAACACTAGACAAGAAATGAAGGAAAGACGACGGACAACGGACGACGAACGACACTATCAACTTCAGTACATCAGCTCGAGAATAACAGCAAACAATTTACCTTTTTTCATCAAATGCGGTAAACGATACGTAATTTAGGCAATTTGTCAAAATGGGCAACAACAACATGTTGTGTTGTAACTAACAGCGAAGTTGGTGTGCGTGTACATTAACGAGACGAACAGCACACGCTGGCAACAAAGCAAAACTGCTTCATTTTATTACACAATTAAAATCCTTTAAAAATGCAGCACAATTTTTTCGTCAAAGTTTGTATTTAAAAAAATTTAAATTTACTTAATTTTAACTTAAAAGTTTTTTTTTTTATCAAGAAGGTACTTTTAAAAAAGTACTACATAAAGTTTTTAGAGGGAAAAAGGGTAGTTTGAAATTTTTTAACAAAATTGCGGCTCTTGCAGTGTAACTTTTTTCAATAAAATACATGAAAAAAAAGTACTGCATTCAGAATGGTACTCAGAAGTACTTTTTCAACAAGTACTTTTTTTGAAAATGGGTCCCGCTCAAAATAAAATGCTTTTTCGTCTCACTTTTTTCTTTTTGCATAAAATTCCTTTTGCCAAAAAATATGTTGTTAAAAAAGTACTTATTAACAATTTACTTTTAGAGAGTTAATTACTTCTGGACAAATTCATACTTGCAAAGATGTAAATGTTTTTGATATCACTGTTCGATTTTAACTCTCATAACAGGTAGGGGATTCACCAAACTTGCCCACCAAAAATTGGTAACATATTTAGGGGGAAATATTTGGTTTGCATTTTATTTTATTTATTTATTATGATTCTTTTTTTTTTTTTGTTCCAAAGTGGGAGGGACTTTTTTCCGTTCTTATGAATAGGTACTAAATTGGTACCTTTTAATGTAAGACTATTTTTAAAAACAAGTTTGAAGGAATTTGCTCTTCTGCTCCTTAAGAGTTAAAATGCCAATAATTTTGCTCGAGCAGCGTTAAACAACAAACGGAAAATTCTCGATATTAAATTTGTAATTTTTAATATCAACACCCTCATCATCAACGTCAACATTTTATTGTTCTCCTTTTTCTTTGTTCTATTTTTATGTCGCTGTTTGTTGAATTTTATTAAACACTTCTCGTTCTTAATGTGATACAGCACATTTGGAAGTAGTTTAAATTGACTCTCGCACACACACACACACAACCACAAATTGAATACAACACATTTATACTTTTAACCGTATCCTTTTTCTTTGTTTTCCTGTTTCCATAACTTCCTTGTATGTAAAAGAAGCTATTTTTTATTTTTGTTTTTTATTTTTTATTTTTTACAAACTTTATTTAGTTATTTTCCTGTTTTATTTTTGTTTTGTCATTTCATGATACGTTTTGCATTTAACATGAACATGCATGTTTTCCAGACAGAGAGCATAAATAATAAGCGTAGAGGCAATAAAAACTGGAGTAGCAAACAGAAAAAACTGAAGAAGTTGAGTGAAAATGAAATCTACATATTGTCAAGTTAGTCATTTACTTTGAATGTTTGATTTGTCATTTGTCATTTGCCATATCGTCTACATGCTACGCAAATGTGTCTAGTTTTTTGCAATTTTCTCAGGCACTTCAAAGGTTGGGCGTCAGAGTAAAAAACAAACATCATCGAGTTTATAATATTTTCTGTTCAACATATAAATTATTATGAAGTTTCTAACATTTTGCATGATTACAAGCTTGTGCTTGTGTGCGTGTGTGTGTGTGTGTGTGGCATAAGAAATGATTTGAACAGCTGTCGTCGAGTTTTTCCTGGTGATTTACTTGCTGTTGTCTATTTCTTTGCCTCTGGCCCAAGACATTTATGAACTTGAAATGTCTGTGGGAGAGGCATTAAATAGATTGTGTTCCATAAGGCTAATGACTTTCATTGTTTGTCATTGGCCAAAATTATTATTATTATTATTTTCATTATTGTTGTATAAGAGGAAATATTACTTTTTATATAAACGACAGAAAATGACAATAACAATCAAGCAGCATCTGGTTGTGCTCAACTAAATTTATCACACTCTCACGATGGTGGGGAAACGTCTGCTGGATGTTCTAAAAATAAAAACTAGATTTTCCCATTATTTACGCATTTTAAGTGCAGTTAATATACAATATAATTTATATAAAAATGTATGCGTATCCTTTGATGCATTTCATATGATAGCAAAATATCACTTTTGCCAAATTAATTGGCCACGACTGAAAATCGCTTTTGTAAGCAGCAGTTATTGTGAAACTTGTGTACAAATACCACAAGAAAGCCATGGCAGTATGAAAAAGTATTGGTAAAATAAATAAGTTCTACTCCATATTTAAAAACATCAACCAACCGGAAACGCGCCATCGAATGTGAAACAACATAAAACCAATACAAACGAAAACACACGACTCAGTAGGATTCCATGAATATTTAACTTAATATAAAATGAAATAGAAACTCACGCCTGAATTGAAATAAATGCAAAACTGACGACGGGTATCATGCAAAATCCGAACATTAAAGAAAGAAAAAATTTCACTGAACTGTACCAGAAGTAAATAAAAAATAAAAAAAAAAATATATAATAAAAATTTATAAATTCTTTTTAGATGCAAACAAAAAAAAAAAGGAAGAAGTAAAAATCTTAAACATGAAATGAAAAAGTCAACAAACACTCTGGGGAAATAATTGAATGGAGGTACACACATACTCGTGCAATAAACAGAAGTAAGAAAAATACGCACCAACTCGATAAAAGAAAAGCGACATGCATGAAAATATAGAAAAGAAGCCGTACAAAAACAAACATCACTCTTCAATTTCTATGAAGAACGTGCAAATAAACATAACGGTATATCAAATACGAACACACAACGGAGCCAGTGCTACCAACATTCCGACAACCACACACATGAACAATCAACTCAACACACTCCCAAAACAAGACATTTTTGTTTCCTTACACGAGCAGAAATTCAAATATTCCTCGTAGTTGTTCCCTTAACAATGTGTTGGTAAAATCACTCACACACACACAGACACTCCAATAATATTCTTCATTTCCATGAGCAAAAAACAACGTACACCACGTTTATTTTAACAAACTGAAATTTATATCCCCGAAAAGCCAAACGCCGAAAAAAAAAAAGAATTCTTCAAATAATATTCAAAAGTATTGCCAACGTAATAAATATGAGCGGAAAGCTCTTTACTGGCTGCAGCCTCACTCATGCATAAGGTCGAGTAAGTGTGTATGTGTGTGTATGTGTGTGTGTGTGTGTGTGCATTTGTAGTTTCATATTTGCTTTCACCATTTTAATAAGAAATATTTTGTAGTCTTTGCTTGAGTTAAGAAATGATTGTGAATGCTTTTTGATCACTGTCACCCAGAGAAGTATTTCTGTTTTTTTTTTTTTTTTGTTTTTTTATTTTAAATCTCATACGAACATCATGACTACTAAAATTGCTTGGGTTTCTGTTCTGTTCTGAATCTGATACAGCGGTAGTTTGACAAATTTCAAGTTGGTTTCCTTCCATGCAAAGTAATTTGAACCTAACTCAATGAAACTTTCAATATCGGTCGAGAGAAAATTTTTTTATAAATATGTTATATGAAAAAGTTATATGTGTAGTAATAAATGTATGAAAATACAATTAGTGTTGTAAAAGTCTTCAGTTCGACGGGGGTTAAGAATCAAATCATTTTTATAATATAACTAGTATTATTTGTTCTATCAAATCAAGTTTACCAAATAGGCCTAGAAAACATATTTTCTTTTTCACTCCACCACTTTTCTGAATCTACACTTCTCGCACAACCCTCTTGTGCAGCATATCCACTCACAGTAAACTATCAAAAACTACTAATAACAAATTGCTGCTACGGTGTAAGTGGTTCGGGATCTTGTGCTAAAAGTATTTTTTATAATGAAACCGAATCAACTTGGGAAATTTACAGTTTTGCATGTACAACAACAAATGCTTCAAGTACAGCAACAAAGAAAGCAGATAACATTCACAAGAAGCAGGCAAAGGGAAACAAGAAATAAAAATATTAAGAAAAAAAAGAAATAAAGGAAGTCTTCGTTGAGGATAGTGGCAACTTGAGCATGTGAGCATTTGTCCACAGACATTTTTTCTTCATTTTTATTTTTGACAACTCAATCTTGAGCAACATCACATACTTGCAGTTAACAAGCGAGCGAGCACTTATCCGTCTTCTCAGTTTGTAGTTCAAAAGAAACTTTTACTTATAATTTGAATTTTATCTGTGAAATTGAATACCTTTTCACTTTAACCGCACACATGACTGGCAACACAGTTATTTGACTTATTTAACTGCAGTTGCTGGGGACTCGCTTCAAAAACGGCCACAAGAAGTTGCGAGATATCAAACAAATATGCAAATAATATTTAGATATTCATTGTCAGAAATAAGTTATGGAGAGCAACTCCTTCAGGAAACAGTTTGTGTAAAATGTCAGAGCAAGCGACAGTTGAAATTCAGCGGATTTATATTTTTAAAGTTTGTAAAACGTATCAAAAGACAACTTGCGAGCAAAACATTTTCGCTTTAAAATTGATTAAGATTTTGTCGAAAGAATATTTTATGGTCGCTTTTTGGAATACCACACGGCGTTTGAAAAGGCTGTGAAACAAAATATTCCTCATATGCAACGGGCCACCTTCGCATGCGACCAGTTATTTATTAAAACAAGAACGAGAATATTTAATTAAAAATGTTTTTAACTGTTAACAATTTCGCTAAACACAAATATTCGATTTATTGTTGGAGAATTCAAATGAGCTGAATGAAAACCAGCACCAGAATCAGTTTTGTTATTCTACTTGAAATAATATTTAAGATTTTCACATTTTCATTAGCATGCAGTTTTGCTTGTTTTCTTTTAATTTTGCTTAAAGCATTAGCAGATACACACACACACGCACACACACACACACATACACACCCAACAACAATTACAAACTATAGTTTTATTATAGAATGACAACAATAGCAACTAGAAGTGGAAACAGAATGCGAGATAACATTTGCTAATAGCAGCAGGCACAGTGGGAGAAAACTGCAAAATAATAGAGCAAAATAATTGAGGAATTTCAGTAGCTTTTATCAGGGCAAATAAAACTTTGACTGCCAGCTCATCCATCGCGATTCGGATGAAGAACCTGCAGCCACGATATTTGTAAGAACTGTAGCACCCCCATACAACAGAGGGAACCGTAGAGGACGCAATGAGAACTGCAGACGCAGGCGAGCAACCTTCTTTCTTTCTTATAAAATGTATCTGCAGTATTAACAGACTAAAACACAATTTGCTATTCTTATTTTTCTAACTCTGTTGGGCACAAAAACCGTTATTGGGAATCCTTAAAAATTGAATTAGCTGACAAAGAAAATTGAATTGTTTGCTGCCCCATTGTTGAAAGCCAATAGACAAAAAAAAAATTTGTTTAGGAATTCATAAAAGAAACACAAACACCAGCAGTCACCAGAACCACTAATGGGAATACAAAACCCGAACTCTACAATAACATCTCATCAGCATCAGGCACCAAAAAGAGCACTCCAACGAAACAAAACTGCAGCGAACAAAAAATAATAAGAGAAATTAGAAAGAACAGCATAAGAAAATATCCATCGCAAGCAATTCATACGGCGTGCAATTTGTTGCTGTTGCTGTTATTTTAATATTTCCATTATTCTTTCCACATCTGCCGAAATTTCAATTTATTCCTTCCAATACACCCACTCCCACACACATTCATGAGAATTAATAGCAGGACAACAACAAAAAATTTGTTGTTTGCTAAATATGGATTAAATTAAATAGTTTTAAAAGAGGAGTAGCCTCTTCTTTTCTGCAAAATTATTTAAATTTGAATGCAGAAAAAGTTTCTTTTTAGAAGAAATTTATTTAAAAATACGGAAAAATGTGAAATTCATCAGAGAGGCGCGACGGCGCTGCAAGCCTTTTAATATTAATATTCAAATGGCAAGAACCCTGTCTTCAATACACGAGATGAGGGCTGAAAATATTTAAGGAGGTGCAACAGTTTGAAAATATTCATAAACTGACAAATATTTTGCTACAAAGGCCAAGGTAGCGCACGTAAGACTCCCTCCGCTGAATACACGCGAACTGGTTCTGGCGGACAGCCCAAAATTTTAGGAAATGATAGCAGAGATTAAGAAAAACTGCTGGAGTAACGTTCAGTACATGACATACATTTGACGATATGAAGTAACGTTCAGTACATGAAAAACATTTGAGAAAATGGTGTAAAGTGCAACATTTGCAGTGCTGGTGTAACGCTCAATACAGGAAAAGCATTTGAGAAACTGGAATAGCCTTCAATGGAAAGGAGTTTAATGCCTGAGAAACATCAGAGAAGCTGAAATAACGTTCAATGCGTGAAAAGCACTCGAAAAAATAGAGCAACGAAAATCGTATAGAGTAACGTTCAATACACGAAAACAGCAACATTGAGAAAATGGGATAAAGTTCAATACATGAAAGAGATCCGAGCAACTGGAACAGTAAACAATTGAGTAAAATTCGTGTCCTTTGAAAAACCGATAACCTTCTTCTAACATTTTAAAAAAATTGAAGTCAGCAAATTAAACAATAAAAGAAAATAATCAAGAAATTTCCACTCGAGATGAGAATCCCGTTGGCGAATTCCTATTAACTTCTTTCTATTCACAATCAGTGTTATTCATGAAGTAAATTATCAGTTTGTGTTGCCGTAGATCTGAATGAAGGTGGGCTTTTAATTCAGTTATTACAGTTGCCAACATGTTTTGCCACTTAAAGTTTTTTCGAAAAAAATTTGCATTAAAATTTCTTTGAAATTTGTTTTGTTCTATTATTTTATTAAACTAAAACATGTTTTACAAACGTCTGCGTAGATGTACTTGCATGATCAAACATGCAAAGACTAATACATGCAAGAATTTACACTCTCACAGCTACTTACAATACACCCACCTACACACCTACACACGCACCGTTTCGCACACACTCAAGTTTTATTTCGATGTTTGAAGTTATGAATACAAAATTTTACTTCCACTTTTTTTAAATATATAAAAGTATTTAAGCATAAACTTGTGTACTTGCTTACACATGTGCTTGTGCTTGTACTTATGCTTGTGTTTGTGTAGGTATTTACATACAAGACATACTACGAGTATGTGTTTAGTTATGAAAGTGTTACAACGCCTTGTGCGAGAGTGCTTTTATTTGCAACATCTACGAATAAACACTCCATTATGTTCCTATTGAAGGAAAAAATTTAAAAATAAATTCCCGTTTCCATATCATATCAAGTACATGTACGGGTGTATGTGTGTGTGTGTGTGTGTGTCTAGGGATGTGTTGGAGCGCATTAAAATGCAGCCACTGATGTCACGCATTTTATTATTCATTTTCTTTTGGGTCTTTTGCTTTTCAAATTTATATCCCGTCTTAAAATAAGCCTGCAACATTCTCTTTCAACATGAATCCCTTTTGCTGAATTTAATCAAAAACAAAAGGAAGAAGATCAGGGAAATTCATTGTTGTAATTAAAGGAGTTTCGAAAGCGAAACAAATTTCCAGTTAATTAATTTATAACAAAATATTTAATACAAACTCTCAAAGGCCAATTATACCAGTCAACATGAGAGCAAAATAATATTTAAGACAATTTAAAAAAAATTTTAGTTCAAAAGGTGAGAAAAGCTTCACTTACACTTTTAACGCGAACAACGCCAAACCCCATGATCGTCAGTGGGTTCAATCGCTTAAGTAAAAAGCGATTCTTGCAGTTTCTTTGTGCGCAAAACGCTTTGGAATATGATGCTAAATTTTGCAAAATCACTCAACAGCACACTGAAAAAAAATTTAAATGATTTTATAATGATAATCGCGCATAGAAATAATTTGTTAATGTTATTTTTCTAAGCTTTCCCAAATAACTTAATCTTTTATAGTGATTTTTGTTTAAAAACATTTTAATATATTCGGGCATGACTAAAATAGTAAGCATTATCGTGAGCATGCATGATCATGATTTCTTCTCTACTGTTGCTGAATACTAATTTACAGGGTTTTATGGCTCAAACATTTCCGCAACAAATCTAAAATTGGCACCAAGAAAATTATTTAAGAATTCAAAAAACTAAACAGAAATCGAAAATGCAGCACTAACCCAAAAATTAACATAAAAAAGGAGGAGGGTGAAGGAGAAACAGTTGCAAAGAGTGCTTTTATTGCTTTTTAAAATGACACAGCGGTTAGCTCAATCACTTAACATGTTAACTTCAAAGCCGGAGCTCGTATGATCGATCCCATGCTCGTATAATCGAATTTCAAAGATCTGTGTTAGTGCTCTCTTGCATCAGAGATTGTCTAGTAACCCCAACGACTCAACGCTGCCAACTGTAGCGCATTTGAAAATATATAAAACAAAAAGAATACCCAGCACGAGTTGAGATTAAAGAAAATAAATTAGAAACATCTCTTCCGTTTCGATTCATGTTTAAGTGTAGGGTGCATAAGTGCGGTCACATACAAATACTTTATCTGCTTTTACTCTACTCCTTTAACTTTTTTCCTCGCAATTGTTCTTAACGTCTCAACTCCTTTGGCCTTCGTCTGAGCTTCCTAAAAGGAACCCCTAAGTAACCCAGCCTCGAGCTATGAAACGTTAAAGAAAGAAATTAAAACGCAAAATGTGGGAGCAGGAAAAAAATTTGAAGTTTTTTCAAAAGAAGTTTTGCGTTGCAAACGAGTTTAGGCTTTAGGTATTTTTGCAGCTGATGAAAGGGAGGAATTTTCGTAGACTGTTGCCTCAAAAAAAAAATATTTTTTTGCAGTATTTCTTCTTGTGCCTGTACTGTCGGCATTCGAGGCTGCTGAAGGATACAGAAAGTGAAAGAGATTCAAGGCATTATATCGTAAACCGCTACACTTGACAACAAATCAAACGACAAAAGTTCTGCAAAATTTGTTAAAGTTAAGCCTTTTTTAATTTTTTTTTTAAATATAAGGCCTGGAGTGCTTAACTGCATATTCCTGTTTTAAGGCTTAAGTTTCGTTAGAAAAAAAATTCTATATGAATAAATAAATAAAAAATTTAAAACTCGTTATCCTGCCTAAAATGCCTGCCAGAATGGGAATAAACGCAAATAATCTGCAGGAAGAAAAAACCTCTAAACGGACTGACTGTAACAATTGGCAGTTATGGATTTTTATGCGAAAATGTGAGGCCCAGCCGTAGCACAACAACAATTTCAAATATTCAAGAAGAACTTTTTACTTCTTGTTTTGTTGCTGCCAGCAACAAAAACAACAACAACAAAATCAACACACAAAAAATGAAATTATTTTCTACAGTATTTATCAAAGTATGATTCGCAAATCGTTGTATGTGTTTGTGTTTGTGTTTGTGTTTATGTGTAGATGTATGGGTTGTGGTATCACTGCCTCTTCCAATTTCTTTACATTTTTTGCTCTGCAGTTTTTACTTAAGGAGCAACTCCTGTTGTATTACGATACTTAGAACTGGTAAAAAAGGAAAATCTTTTGGGAAATTCTTTAGATTTGCATGCTTCCACACATTTCGAGTTCTTCAAAAATTTATTTTTGTTTTTAAATAAAAAGTCGTAACATTTCATTGCTTTGATAAAATCCTGTTGGAGAAAAAAAAAACAAAACAAACTGACTAACAAATTGCAGCTCAAAGCCCGTCTGTCTGTATGTGGCTGTGAAAGGATATTATCCCCTGTTACAATTTCATCTTTGATAATTCAAAATCTATTTAATTGTTTGCAATTCGCTGGAATAACAAAATGTCTGCCCGACTTTAAAACTGTTTGTTTGTCGGCATCGATTCGACTGCTTCTCTGGCTTTAACTCGCACTATTTTAATTCCCCTCGTTTATCTGTTTGCCCGTTTGTTTGTTTCTCTGTTTATTTTCCTTAAATTAACTCATCAAAATAAACTTTATGTTTTCCTACAGATTTCTGTTTAGCTTTCCTCCCCAGTACGGACTCTGCATTTATGACATGTCGTTCGTTGGCCACTGGGGAACAATCGCATTGGAGTCCACTTAACCCCACCACAGCAACTGCTTCGCTTTTTTCCCCCTCTCTTATTCTTTCGTGGGGTGTTAATGTTGCCTTAAAAATCAGTACGTGCAGTATTTTAAGCGATAATAAAATACTTAAGTCACGTTCACATAAGATTCTTTTTGCTAGTTTCTATCGATTGTATGCAGAGAGGTTGCGGTTTGTTGCTGGTTTTAACTGGCCATTTAGATGAAATGTTTGTCAGTTAAGGATTTTACTTTTTTTCATTCGCTTTCTCGTTGTTTATTCGAGGAAATAAATTAAACACTGCAGACACTTGCCGCACCAAACCGAAGCAGGCGAATGCTACAATTTTTTTCAACGTTTTTGCAAGAAAAAATATTTTCTTCAGAAAGTTTTGTGTAGAAAAATAGTTTCTATATAAATTGTAATTTCAAAGGTACTGATGATAAAACTAAAGATTCAAATAGTAGACTGAAAATGCTAAAATTTTTTTTTAATTCAGGGGATCATTGAAAACTGTCCAATTCACTTATTATATTGTCATTATTGAGTTCCAAGTAAAGATAACGAGTGATTTTTTTGCTATTATCTTGTTGGCAACACTAGTTTTGACAGCTCGCGCACGTTTTGTATCTTGTGTCACTGTCAAACATCTTCAGTTTGGTCTATAATTTAATCATGAATCGTCTTACAAACGAACAACGCTTGCAAATTATTGAATTTTATTACCAAAATGCGTGCTCTGTTAAGAAAGTTCATCGCGCGCTTCTTCCATTTTATGGTCAGTTTAATCGACCTACTGAGGCTTCTATTCGGGCTATTGTAAAAAAATTTCGCACCAAATTTACATTGTTGGACATTAAACCACCAACACGCTTACGAACTGAAGAAAATATCGCAGCCGTATCGGCCAGTGTTGGTGATGACCGTGAAATATCGATTCGGCGCCGTTCGCAGCAATTGGGCCTCTGTTACTCCACTACGCGGAAAATTTTGCGGAAGGATTTGGGTGTGAAGCCTTATAAGATACAGCTGGTGCAAGAATTGAAGCCAAACGACCTACCACAACGCCAAATATTTGGTGAATGGGCTCTTGAAAAGTTAAATGAAGATCCACTTTTTTATCGAAGAATTGTGTTCAGTGACGAGGCTCATTTCTGGTTGAATGGATACGTGAACAAGCAAAACTGCCGTATTTGGAGTGAAGAGCAGCCAGAAGCATTGCAAGAGCTACCAATGCATCCACAAAAAACAACCGTTTGGTGCGGATTATGGGCTGGCGGCATCATTGGGCCGTATTTCTTCAAAGATGATGCGAATCACAACGTTACTGTGAATGGTGAGCGCTACCGTGCGATGATAACAAACTTTTTTTTGCCCAAAATGGAACAGCTTGACTTGCATGACATGTGGTTTCAACAAGACGGTGCCACATGCCACACAGCACGCGAATGGACCAATTGAGAGGCGAGTTCGGTGAACAGTTTATTTCACGCTTGGGACCAGTCAATTGGCCGCCCAGATCGTGCGATTTAACGCCTCTAGACTATTTTTTGTGGGGCTATGTTAAGGCTAATGTCTATAGCGACAAGCCCGCTTCTATTGACGCACTGGAAGCCAACATTGCCAACATTATTCGTGAGATACCGGCCGAAACGTTGGAAAGAGTATGCCAAAATTGGACTAAGCGGATGGACCATTTGAGGCGCAGCCGCGGCCAACATTTGCATGAAATAATCTTCAAACAATAAATTATATCGACCCAACTATCAATCCAAATAAATATTTCATGCATTTTTCTGAATTTTGTGTGTTTTCTTTTTTTTTTAATTTCCGATAGCTCTTATAAAATCACCCATTACAAAAATGTTACAGATTCTGTGTAAATGTTTTTTTTTTTTTTTTTTTTTTTTTGTAAAAAATTGGTGATAAATAAAAGTTTCTAAGCCGCAAACATACTTTTAAATAACCCTACAAAATTTGAAATGCAATAAAATTTCCATGGGCGATATTTTCTATAAAATATTCTACGCAAAATATTTTCTTTTCTGCACACAAATTTTATGATAAAATTTGCTATAAAACATTTTCTGTATAGAAAATGTTTAAAGAAACAATTAAGAAAAAAAATAGCGGCATAACAGTTGCTCAGCCTCTGCGTATCCACAAAATTGTTTGTATTAATTTTAGGTTAATCAGTGGTACGTGTTTGTGTGTGGTTGCTTAGCCTGCTTCTATGCAACGCACTTGTGATTCCTTTCGAGATCTTCGATATTTGTGTTTCGATTTTCTCTGTCTTATTTGTCCATCCGTTGATTTTTTTGTTTTTTGTTTTTTTTTTGTTTTTGTTTTAACTGTAGTTCTGCTTGATTGTCATTATTATCTTTCATTAGCATGGTTGTGATGACGCAGTGCGGCATTTTCGGTTAAGAACATAATCTACTGTTTTAGTTCGCTTTTTTTCTTAAGCCCAACCCAGGAAAGTGGCATAATGAGCCGCAATAAAAAGGGAACTGCCAGCCATATAATTTTGATTTAATGAAGAGTTTTCCTTTTGTTCGGCATGTCTGTTTGCTTACAAATAACTCTAAATGCGAGAAGCGTCTTGTTTGAGTACTTTTTGCTGATTATTGCATCTGGAAAATTTGTCCTGCTGTGAGCTGCTTTTAATTTCAAGCCAGCAAAGATAAATAAATATGTTTATGGCAACGAAAAAAAAAAAGAGTTTCATATGCGTCATTGCCAACAATAATTCGTGAGAGAAATTCCGAATTATTAACAATCATGTGTGAGTAACTGAATATAAAAGCCTGGTCAAGTTTCATGGGGATAGAAATAAAAGATGTTAAATGAAAATAAAATAAAATAAAACAGAGAGATTTCACATGAAAATCGCAATTTTCAGGATACATTTGAAATTTAAAAATAACAAAATTCACAGGAACTTTTTAAGCTTAAAATGTGCACTAAAATGCATTAAATACACCATTTCCCTCTACTCTTCGATTGCACTCTGTGGCAGTACGCGATTTAAGCTTTTAGCTACTTTTTACATTTAAGCCATTCGCTAACGTGGTTTCCAATTTAAATTCTCATATCCTGCTACTCACTCGTACAGAGTGCCCGACTACATGTGAGCTTTGGGTGGAGAGAAAAAGGAAACGTGCAAATGTGTGGTTGAAAAATGAAGCAAAATCTATAATAATGCCAAAGAAAATCCGGGAAAAAGCAACAAAAAAACTAGTAGCAACTGCATAATGGTAATAAGTAATAAAAACGAGTAAGACAACAAGCAATTTTGCTAACAAACATGGCAAGACTAGACGTTTTTAGCATAACATTTTTTTTTTCTCTTTCCGTTTTCAGTTGTCACTCTATGAAATAAGAATGTAAGTGGATGTCTGTGTTGATGCTTCACAGTATTAAACATTATCTTTAAGTGCACATATCGTTAGGAAATGTTCGTTAGTCAGGAGCAAAAGAAGTCTTAAGGACACAATTCTTTTTAAAATTGTTAGAGGAAAAGTGTTGTGGTGCTGCTGGTAGCACCAACTAAAAAAGAAAACGGGCCGCACACAGACAGCATTTCGTGATAACAAGAAAATATTTATAGACGTTTTTAAGGCGACATATCATATGAATGATATAGTTGTGTGGGTGTGGCACTGCCCAGTGTTGTCCTCTGCATGTGCCTTTCTTTCCAGCTCAATAGCTGCGCAAAATTCCACATGATACGATTAAACGAAAGCATCCAAAATTATGTCATATTAAGCTGATAACATCTCCTTGACATGTGATATCTAATTAACCCTAGAATACTAACGCTTTTTTCGATTTAGAAACTAGTAAAATGTGGCACCGTGTGTTTTATGTGGGTTAGTATTCTAGGCTTCAGATTAATAGGCTGAGATCCGTTATTGAGGGTTATTCTAGGCCAAAAAAAAAGAGCGGAGCATTGCTGCTGTAATCGCAGTCCGCTTCACTCCCAGCATCAGTACTCATGAGAATTTTTATTTATCAAGCAGAAATAAAATGCGAAATCTGCGTCAATACTAAACTGATGTGAACACACGCTGAATCTCTGTGTTGCCGTTTGATTATTTACTTCATGTCGCATTTTAGGAATTTTTTCCCAAATTTAGTTAAGTGAAACTCTTTTGGTTTGAATATTTACTCCAGCATATGTGAATACATTTTGTGGGCTTCGAAACTTTTAATAGATGTTGTTATTATTTCTTTAGAGTTGTATTTCCTTCAGGTATTTCTTTGACCAGAGCTGTTTCATTACACACGCACACACACACATCATTTTGTTACATGCTTCTCAGCACTTTCTTCTTTTGCCATTTAAAAGGAAAAAAAAATTGACTCCTTCGTTTTACTTAAAGTTCATTTTCATGGCTTCTTCTTTAACGCAACAAAATTAAAAAGTTTAGATTTCAATACATGGAAGTACAGCCCCGCAAACATTTTCTGTGAGAGTGATCACCGTTATTTTCAGCCCCAAGTGTGAAAAATTTTTTATCAATAATGTGGGAGGGGACTTGATTTCCTTCCAATGCCTCTGAGTACTTCCCCCAGCCAGACAAAAGTTGGCCAGTTTGTTTTTGCTAACTGAACATTTTCTTTCGACCATTTCTCAGAAGGGTCAATGAAGTGAAACCTATTGCCCACAAGCTTGAGCGGACACGAAGAGCTGTTTTTGCTGCAAAGTTTCCAAGCATGTGATTTTAGTTGCTTAAGTGTGTGTTTCCTTACTTACACATTTACAACTACTTACGGTTGCATTTCATTTCTATTGTTATTAAGTGAGTTGATAATAAATTTCTTTGCTTTTCTCATCTTCACTAGACGCATCTTTAAAGTTTTTTTTTTCTTTTTTGTAACATTGAACGATATTCGACATTTGTTGCATTCTTCACACGTCCGGCAGTGAATTTGCCACGAAACGAGTTTTGCTTTCCGCTCATCATCAGCAGTTTTATACGATATTTAATTTATTTTTATATTAAAAAACATTAACAGACATTGAAAATATTCAGGTTTTGTAAGTTGAGTGTTTTGGCTGCTCCAGAAGCGCTTGGAAATATTTACTTTGTCTCCTCTTTAGTTTTTCAAATAATTTATATATTGATAATTTTCAAGTTTTGCTCCGAAAAGTTTTTTGTTTCAAAGTTCATTTTTATTTAACAATATTTTTACTCATTTTTATACTTTTGTTATTAAGTCTGCTTAAGTATGTTTGACTTCACTACTTTCATATTTTTGCAGAAGCACAACTTTATACAGAACCTTAATAATCAATGACAAGAAAATGTGTTGGCATAACTTTAAGTGTACGAGTAGGTACGGGTGTTTGGGTATGCATTTGTGAGTGTGTATGAGTGTATTTAAATATTGAATGGTATCGCCTTCACAGGAAATACTTGTAGCATCCTTGAATGAATTGCGCCAAGTAAAACTCCTTCGGAACAAAATATAAAGTAAATAAAACGTCGAAAGTTCCTGTTTCACATTCGGCAACGGAAACTTGAAAATAAATTTACTTATTCTTCAATTTGAATTCATAAAAAGTGCTCATTCTAAAACAACACATTCATTTTCTTTAACTTTTTATTTTATATGTTTAGCAAAATTGAAAAATGCTATTTTAAAAATTAACTTTTAACAAACTATTCACAAGCAATTCTCTGTAGTTTTCAAAATGTATATTCGACTATACAACAACTCTCTGAAATGTTGCGTTGCAAAAATAACTTGTGATATTTCAAGCCTCATTTTGCTCTATCGAAAAACCCTTTCAACTTAATAAAACACTTTGCCATTGTGTGTCAGCATTTCCATTTCATTTTCTCAACTCATTTATTTTTCATGCATCTTGTGGCAAAATCAATCATTTTGGCAGCGACAGAATATGATGATGGCGCAAAGCAAATAATTACTCGTTAAATATTATTCTTTCATAATTGATTGATTTCATACAAACTTATTTGCCGCACTCCAAGTCAATTTCTGTTCAGAAGAGTATTTCAAAATGTTTATTTTACAAATAGATGGGCGCAAATTTGCTAAAATAAAACAAAAAAATGGCCAAACAAATTATTATGATCTTGATTCATGTGAATGTGTATGCAGGCACGTATTCAGGAGGACAGGAAGAGGGACTTCCCCTCTCATAAGGAATTGTTTTTGTTTTTTTTACAATAAAAATATGATAAAACTGCTTTTGTTTTTGTGGCAACAACTAATCCCGATTCTCTTTTCCCTTCGTTACAGGTAGCCTGGATGCATTTCGAACAGTCTGCCATATTGACAGTACACAATCACGTGATAACACGCAATCCACGCATCAGCGTGACACATGATAAACATGATCGCCACCGCACCTGGTATTTGCACATAAACAATGTGCAGGAGGAGGACAAGGGCCGCTACATGTGCCAAATCAATACAGTTACAGCGAAAACACAGTTTGGCTATTTGAATGTTGTTGGTAAGTGTTTCGTACACGCTTGCAGACATGCTGCGGCATGTTCGCAGCATATTAAAAGTCAGTTAATTGAACAAACTCTGAACTAAATCGCATTTATGCAAGACAAGGATGAAAACATAATAAATGACACACCGAAATGAATTTAACTTTTGCTCGCTGGTTTTATAAATAAATTAAAAACAAATTTATTCATTGAGGCGTGCCTGGAAACTAAATTTTTTTCTTTCAATTTTTCTTAACACAAGAAACTCCGGCTGCTTCCGCTATTTTGCGTTTTTCATTCTTCAATGAAATTGTAAATCAAAGCAAACGTCTTTGGGGACGAGCGCATAAAAGGACACAACAGAGAGAAAATGGAATGTTAACGGTATCGGCAACGGCAAATATCAGCTAAGAAAATTTATTTAAGCTTTAAGTTCTTAAAATGATGCTTGTATTAAATAAAACGTTTCAAAAGTTTGTTTCTTAGTCAACCACTTAATGAAATAAAATAACAGCCACTTCTGCATTCAAACGATTAGTTCTTTTCTTGTTAACACAAATAGTTGTTGCGTTTTAAGCCCGCTGCTAATGATATTAAACATTTAGTCGTATTTGATCTCCAGTCCTGCATGTCAGGGAATTTAAAAAGAGTTTGCAATAAAAAACATATTTTCTGTTAAAAAGAAAATAGTTTGTTTCACTGTTGTATTTGTTAATTATTGGAGTTTCCATAAGCCTATGTTAAAGTTGAAGTTTTTTACCTTATTCCAAATCTGCAACACAACGCAACTTTCAAGGGGAACTTGATAACTACTAGGCAAACAATTACTTGACAAACTGTAGGCATGACTAGTCGCATGTTGAGCGCCTGAAGAGCTCTTTTAATTCTCCTAATTGTTTTCATACTCAAGTGATTGTATATTTTGGGAAAATTAATCTTTTTAATTTTCATAGCGAAGAAAAACTATAAATAAATTGCAGCAGAGCAATTTTTTATTCCCTATGAAATATGAGAGCAATTTTAGAAGTGCGAAAACAGATTAATTATAAATAATTTTGTATCATGTAGGAGATACTCGAAGATGTCCTTTTTTTTAAAGTTTTAAGTTTTAATTTTAAAGTTTAGTTTTAAAATTTACTTTTTATTTATATATACGTTTATTTTCAATAACAAATTGTGGTATAAGAGAAAATAAGTTTAATTTAATTTTTTTCAAAAAGAGATCCAGAAATAACTTAAATTACCTGCTTCAATCCCTGATGTATTCATTTACTTTTCAAAAACAAACTTGAAATTTTGGCTGGTAGGCACTTCAGACAGACTTAAGCAGACACCGCTGCCTTTAATTTATAAAATATCTTCTTGTAATTAATAAGTTTTGTAAAGAAATTGAGATGTTTGCAATTTGTAACAATTTGAAAACACTACAATCTCTGCTTCACCACCAACTGACACTCAAACCATGAATACCCAAGAGCCAGATTAATTCCTATTGCCAACTTGTTTTATGACAGCCAAACGACCAACTGCGGTAATTAATTTCTAAGAACTAAAAGTTTTACTTTCAAAGAAAGTGAAATTATTGACAGCGTTGCTTCACTTAAAAATAAGTTACAGCATCGTTATTTTATGAACGTTAGCGGCAGCTAATAATAATTAACTCTTCCGCTTGACAAGACAACATAAAGAAAAGCTCTTTTAGTTATACTTATGGATGACTATCCGTATCACTGACAAAATATTTTTAACAAAAAAAGATAACATTTTGAGGCAGCAACTTCGACTTGAAGTGTCAGATGCCAAAAATGAACATGAAGTGAACACTTTGAAGCTTTTTTTCTGCAAATGCCAGCTGCCACAAACGCTGTTTTAAATCAAGTCTATGGTGTAGACGGCCTCTATGAAACCTTGAAGTAATATTGATTGTTGCTAATTCTAGAAATAAATTTATATAGTCTTTATATTTTCTTGCACTTTATATTCACAATAAAAGTAGTTCTTTTTTGAAATGCTGGGCTACCTTCAATTTTCCATCTCACATGTTGTGGTCCAAGATAAAAAACTTCTGTAAAAATCTCGTTCCATTATTGCCTACTTCTCTTATGAGTACGAGGTATTGCGTTTGAGCAAAATTATTGTTTACAACTTTTAGATGAACAATACTTTGATCGAACATCTCCTAAAGAAAAACCAGAAGCCCCTACACGTGACTGGAGTTTGCCTCTCTTGTGTAAAATTGCAATTCTGCATGAAACCAACTCCATGATCCTTGAAATTATCTTCTTTATTGGCATCAGCATTAGCAACAGCAGCAGTGGCACAAGTTGCAAATAATATCATCTCTATTATTAGTTTGTAAATAAATGAGTCAGTCATTCAAACTTCTATGAAACCACTCATTTGCTTTTCTTTTTATATTTTTTATTCATGCATTTTTTACTTGTCTTGTATTACTTGCAAGTTCGTTACAGTTATTGTACAACAAGACGTCAAGAGAGTAAGTGACAGGCTAACAAGTCAAAAACTCATTTAGCCTCTTGGCCAAATAAGTAAATAAACAAGTGTTTCTTTCCTTTAGATTTTTTAAGCCGAAGAAGTTTTCTTAATGTTTTCCTCACTTACAAACTGAAGACAAAATACTGCTGCATTATAAGTAGGAGTATGTGTGTGTGTGTGTGTATATATTTTAAATTTGTAGCCTCATCATCATCGTCGTCATCGTCGTCGTCGTCGTCATTGTCGTCATCAACATCTTGTTTACTTTTTAAAACAAACCAAACAAGTGGAAGGTAATTTCAGTCCTACAACAACTAATTCCCGTCAACTGCTACGCCAAACACCAGCGTCTTTATCTAAAATACACTCGACTACAAAAAAAAAAAAAATCTACTTTATTACCTCCTTGGAAGCACAGCCAGAGTGATAGAAACACATCTCAAGAGTCAACAACAAACACACACATAATTATTTAAGAAAAATAGCAACAAAACAAGTAGGGAAAATAAATAAAATAATTTCAAGTGTCTATAGAAATGAAGTTACAATTAGCCAAGGATTTTGATTCAGGATTCATTACTCGTACCCTACGGGCACAATAAAAGAGAAAACCATATCACTACGATGCCCTTGGAGTGCCCCTTGAGGTTGAGTACAGTTTCCATGCCAGCGTCTGTCGAACTGACTCTTTGACTGACTGTTTTATTTAACTAGAACGATGGAATACTCGCTTTTGTGGTTTAATGAAATTAATTCAGTTTGTGTGTTAATTTACTTGCAGTTCCACCCAACATTGACGACTCGTTGAGCTCCAGTGATGTGATTGTTAGAGAAGGTTCAAACATTTCATTACGCTGTCGTGCCAGTGGCAGTCCCAAGCCGGCCATAAAATGGAAGCGGGACGACAACTCCAGAATAACAATCAGCAAAAATCATATCGGTAAGTTAGAAATATAATAGAGAGCAGCATATTTAATTTATTTAGGGTCCTCCGCTGAGGCATGCAAAACATCTGCTTTTGTAGTTTGTGCAATACAACCTTGCAAGTCCGAGGGTCGTGGATTAATTTTCTGCCAAGCGCCCTGGTTGTAGTCGCTTCGTAGTTTCTGTTGTGTTCATAAAGGAAACTTTTGCAAAATTCAGTGCAACAGTGGCTGGCACTTCCACGGACTTGAGTGCATTCAAAGTGTTCAATCCCTTTCAGGTCATTTTGAATATCCATAATATATTTTGAATATTCCTTTCCGTTACAAAGGGAATATTTGTTTTGGTAGTAAAATCTCTTTACACTTTTTAAATTTATAGAGAAAGAGAATTTTCAGTTTTTAATTTTAAGTCATAAAGAAAGCTGCGTGCTAAAGATAGATTTACTAGGATAACAAATAAGTGAAGAAAAGAAATGAGAACAAATTTTTTTGTTCGAAAATAAATTTAAAGTTTCCTTCAAGCCTACACGCAGAAATAAATAGTTCTTTTTGTGTTATTTCCAGTAAACGAATGGGAGGGTGATACTTTGGAAATAACGAGAATATCACGACTGGACATGGGCGCTTATCTCTGCATCGCTACGAATGGAGTGCCGCCAACGGTTTCAAAACGCATCAAAGTTAGTGTGGACTGTAAGTAAACTATTTCTATTTAAATAATAATTTTGAACAACTGCCGCAAAGTACTTTCGAATAAACCTTAAAGGCGATTTTTTTCATAATTTTCAACCTGCACCTGCACCTGCACCAACTAGAACTTCCTTAGCAAAAAGCAGAAACAAAAATAAAAACCAACACTCACTCGTTATGACTAATATTTCAGAGGCCTCATGGCTGAATTGCCACTTGCTTTATGCAGCAAATCTCCACTACACGCCTCCATATCACGTTAGAGAAATACACACTTTCAATTTGTTCTGTTTCAGTTTCACAGAGGAAACAAATCAACGTTGGCCAGATTCATGGGGAAAAAAGCGTTCTAAAACCGGTTATGGAAACAATTCTCAACTTTCAAAGCAAGAGAAATGCGAAAATAAAAACGAATAGAAACACACACAAAAAAAATCTCATGCTCGAAGCAAAAAAATTTCAAAATTTGCAAACAGAAATAGATTTTTGTGTTCTTCCCTAAAAAAAAGAAATAAACGAGATTTTGTAGGTTTTACAAGAATCCTTAAATCAAACACTCTGAAGCAAACAAAAACATAAAACGAAAACTCGTGGCTGAAACATTCCAGAGTAGCAGCGCCTGCAGATTGAACTGGACAAGACTGGAAGTTTGTTTTACAAACATCCCATCCATGCCAGAGTAGACAATTTATTGAAAGGCCTAACAAACACTGTTCTTTTTTTTTAGGAAATTAGAAAATAGAAACAACTCAAATTGCCAAAACTACTGTCTGGGCGATTAATCGGCTTAGGACAGTCAAGTGCCTTTTGACTAATCACGACTTGCTAGAGATCAGGCAGGCATATCAGGCAGCATATCATGATATCATAAAAATCTCAAATAAAATAACAAGTAACGATTTTTAAGTATCGGACAAATTATATTGAGATTCCGTGGTTGCTGGTTCAATGCGAACAATTGGAGTCAGAGTCAATAGATTTTTAAAATCTAAAAATGTTGTTTGAATATATTTTGCCAGCAGCTGCCAACACGATTTTGTCTATACGCTTTTATAAAAGCGGAGAAAATAGAGGAATAAAAATTTTTTATTGCTCCGACTTCCTTCAAACAGGTTTGATTTTTATTAAATTATTTTTTATTAACGCTGAATTTATAAAAATTCAATTATGATAAAGTTTTCGGTCACATCATTATTGAAATGTTTCGCAATGCCGCACATGAGGATTTCTCTCTTTAAATTTAGTGGGACAGAAGTTCAATAATTCAAACATTTTATTTTTTATTTATATGATTAAACAACTTGTTCAATCTTTTTTATAAAAAATACTTTAAAATGTAGTCGCGATCTTAAACGTTTCATAAATAGCGACAAAATTTCAAGTCTCTTCTTTTAAACTGAAGAACACAACGTTGATCGTTTTTCCATAATATTTTTTCTTCTTTGGCTGCAATTTTTTTGAAAACTTCAAGTTATAGAGTTCAAATACAAGTTGATGTTTCAATTTCTCATTGTGTATTGAGGACATTTTGATGCAGCTAAAAATTAATTTTTTATCACAAAATGTCCATAAAAACACAAAATTTAAATCAAAAATAAAAAAATGCTCAGGGGTAAGGCGCACACTGGGGATTTTCGTATGAAGATGAGGAATAATATATAGTTTTCTTTATATACAACTAGCGAACCCCCTGCACACTTCGTAGTGCAAAAAAGAAAATATAAAAATTAATTCGAATTCATTTAAATCAGTGATAAACTGCTTTATTGTAATACTCTGTGGTAAACAACATTTGTTGTTTTTGCATTTTCGGTGTAAATATACAAAACCGATGGTTTGCCAACGCGCGAACAGGTTACATACAACTGTCCATGTGAGAAAACTGGATACTCTAAATTCACTTCACAAATGTCTAAGGATTGGCCTTGCGCCTTATTAATGGTAATCGCAAATGCAAGGCGAACAGGAAACTGAAGTCGTTGAAATTCAAGTGGTATATCAGAAGGAATCATTGGCATGCACGGAATGAATACATCTTCGCCTTTGAATTTTCCAGTTAAAATAGTAGCTTCAATTATGTAAGCCATCAATTTTTTAATAGAAAGTCTTGTACCATTACACAAACGTGGTTGACTGATATTGCGATGTATAATAATAGGGACTTCAACTTTCAATTGGAGATTATGCGGAGGCAATCCTTGTAAGTCCAACGAATTCAAAAATTCTGTTGGATAATTCACAACATCTTCTTCATTGGTAACAGTATAGACAAACTTGCGCAACACCACTTCGCCAGGAATCATTTATTGTATAGCCATGTTTAATTCAGTGACATCTTTGTTCTTTGCCGCTAAAAGCGCTCTGGCACTCAACCATGCATGGCATGTTTATTGTTGTGCTATGTTAGTGAAACACATTCAATCAAATCTTTTTTTGACTGTAAGAAACGGCAAAAATCATTTGGCAGTGTTATCAATCCAGTGTCATCAACAGGCAATTCACCATTCCCAATTTTCAGCAATTGCTTAGAGAACTTATCAGCAGATGGATCATTCCATAAATATAAAGACTTTAAGCAAGCGTTAATTTCATCGGCAGCTGTTGATCTAGAAATGACGGGCAATGTTTGCCTAAAATCGCCTGACAATAAAAACGCATCACCAAACAACTCTGAGTTATCTCGGAGATCTTTCATTGATTTTTCCAAAGCAGATTTCTTATTCGCGTACTCATGCATATGACGTGGGCTGTGCATGATGTTTTTAAATATTTAAATTTTTAATGATGTATTTATATGGAATTTATTTCATAGATCCCCGAAGTTGTGATTTAGAATAGCTAAGTATATAAATTGAATTCATGGTTTGACTAAAATTGAATTGTAATGAATTTAAAAATGAATTGTATTTCAGTTTTTCAAAATAATAACGCAAATATTTCGAAATGATTGCAGTGTTCACTAAGATGGCTATAACTCATAACCAACACACATAAAAACCATATATACTTAAAAACCTTGGTATTGACGTCACTTTTCATATAAACTTTGCAGAAACAAAATCCGTTCAGGCATTCCGGAGAACATCAATTACTAACACGATGCAACTTATTTTTATATATATAGATAAATGCAAGACACCAACATTATTTAAAAAATATTTGTTACTATTCCAATAAAAAGGAGAAATTGCAATCATTCTCTTTAATCTCGACATCTCACCTAAATGCGTATCCAACGTATGAAACTGTCTCTTGCGGGCCACTGTGCCGCCTGAATAAAATATATTCTAGTTTTCAATCTTAATTGATTTATATGCAGATGCAAATGAGTAAAGGAACGTGTCTCTCTGCATGACAACGAGTTTCTTTATTATGCTGCAGTGATTTTCTCTTTTATGAATTGAAACTGTTTCCATGCTGACAACTAATTACTCTACGTTATTTCGTAATCCTTTACAGTTTACAGTTACTTTTGATCATCAAGAATATGTGACAGTTGCTCCATTGCAGAACATCTTGTGCGAACATGTGCACAAACATATTCCGAATATAGTTTTGAATTCGATATGGAAAAAGGAGGACAAACCTCAAAGAGCATCACGGCAAGCCGCAGGTTATTATAGTCACACCAAAAAAAAAACAAAAAGAAGAAAAGGGGGAAAATATGTTCTCATATTTTTTTTTTCTTAAACGTTTGTGTTAAATTATGTCTTCAATAAAAATCAGCCACATTTTGTTTTGAGCAACAAACTGTTGTTGGTTCCATATTTACGATTATTTTGCTTTTGGCATTGTGGCTAATACGCCATTACGAATCTATAAAAAGCAGGGGAAAAAAAGAAATACTAGAGCAAAAGAAAGCATAAATATGTGCGAGTATGCGAGTCACATCAACGCATACATTCACGTTAATGCCACAATTCGTTAAACAAGATGTGACAGCTGTTGCAACATGTCCTTTTAACTGACCACGTTTGTATGCTTCATTTTTATGGAGAAGATGCTGAGTCTTTGTGTGCTTTAGCTTTCATGCGACGAGTATGCATGTGTGTGTGTGTGTGTGTGTGTGTGTGTGTTTGGACTTGTGTTTTTTAAATTTAAGCCAAAATTAAAAGATATAATGAAAAACAAAAACATATATTTGTTGCTAAAAGCGACATCTGTGTTTTGTTTCGTACAAACTTTTTCTTTATTTATTTTCTAATTTCTTTTCTTCTTTTTCTGAAAGTACGTGCATTTTTTACCAACCAAATGAATCCAAAAATCCTTTTGAAAATTATACAAATGCTCGTTTGTTTGCTTGTGTATTTCATAGAGAATAGAGAATGTTGTATTTACGGCCAATACATGTTGAACCGGTGTACGAGTGTGTGTGCTTGTGTGTGTGTGTATGTGTGTGTGTGTGATCCTGATGGTTTGTTAGATTGCATACTGATTTGTTGCTTTTGTGCAACAAACTGATGACACATGTTATTTGCTAACTCAGCAAACAGCATACAAACAGACACATTTCGACGCAAATACCCGTGCATGCACAGACATGCCAAACATCCATAGAAGGCACGAGCTTCGAACAACACAAACACAAACATGCAGAAGTATGAGATGCATTGAGAAATGAAAACAAAACAAGCCATTTGATTTTTATATGTTGCTTTCTCTTCTGTTCTCTGTAACGCTCCTTCTTCGTCCTTATCCCCCCCTCATCCCTTTTCTGCTTGCTGGTGACATGGCTTGTTTGTAAATGTCAGTTCAAATGTATCTGTTGTATTGTCGAGCTAATGTTGCTCTATTACTCTAAAAGTCGTTTTGTATTCACATGACATTTGCGATGTACGAGTATTTTTCTATTTGTTTTGTTTTTGTTTTTGTTTTTGGCTTTTTTCCTTGCACAAATTTTATTTATAGTTCTTTGTTGTTTTAATATGTTTAGTTTTTCCATAAAAATAACCATAAGACAGGTTTTATCCAGCGTATATTGATTTAGGAATGCCAACAAAAAAAAACTCATCTGAAATATACAACCAGCCAAACAGCCAGTTGCGTGCATTGAAAATGTTGCGGGCGAAATTAGTTTTTGACAAAAGGAGTGGAAGATATTGTGTTTGGAACAATTGTTATCCTTCCACACTACATGCTGCCATCTGTTAGTCGTGTTCAGCTTCCACTGATAAAACAGGTCACGAACAAGTTCTAGTTCTTCATCATTAAAATATATAAATCTTCTTTCGTTAATAACATTTGAATCAAAAACGGAATTCCATTCAAAACTTTAATTGTACGAATGAAAGAGTTCTTTAGGCATCGTGAAATCGGCAGTAAAGCTTTTCATTTGCGTCTTTGTAAAAGAAGGAGCTCTGCGGCAACAAATCAACATTCCACGAGGAAATAAAACAAAGTAAAATCTGCATAAAAGACAGCCACAAAAATCTTTTTATATTCGAAATTCTGTACTAACTAAAATATTTGCTTCTTTATTTAATTACCTGCTTAAATGTTGCCATCAATTAGACAAACCTTCAACGCGAATTGGCCTCTTAACAAGAGGAGCAAATAATCGATAATGGCACCATTAACTCGTCTTCATTGTTCACCACATTTGCGGAAGCAAAATGAAGAAGAAAAGAAAGAAAATTACCTGTAATTTTTTTTTTAGCAATAAACACGGTTCATTAAGTCGCTTTTTGTAGCACGCAAATTGGCCAAAGGAAATTTCGTTAGCAAATATCTGCTCGTACTTCATCATTCAGTGCAAATACTCTCTAATAATCACTCCATTAAGACAATTTCAATATTTAAGTGCGAGACGAGAGTAACAATGAAGTGTTACACAGAAAAAGGACGTGTAATTTGTAGACAAATACTCACGCGAAGGATACTGACACATCCTGTCAAGGCAAACAAACGTAAACGTTAACGAAACGAGGATGTGACAGTCTCGATTGCTAAAATTGTCATGTGCCACTGGAGGGAGACCGAATGGAAGCATGAAATTGTGTTAATAAAAGTTTTTCTATCGTTTTCTTTTTTCAGCAGCGCGTTATTTAACCCCTTTTTCATCGATCTCAACTGAAAACACACATTTTTAATACAAAATATTTAACGTAAATGAAAGAACTTTCTCCTCATGTCCGGTTGAGGTTGAGGGGCGAACGAAGAGAGTGCAATTTGTAATCGAGCACTGGAAGTGCTGCTTCTTTCACCTGTCCCGGTAGTGGTTTTCGCATTTCTGCACTGCCTGAATATGCCATGACACAAATGTATTGTTGCAAATGAGGGTTGTACGTTGTAAATAAATATTGTTCATGCCCTTCTTGAACTTGAAACAAATAGAAACTTAATTTAATGAAAAGTGCTCGCATCCTTCATCAGTAGTGATCCTGCGAAACACAAATCAGCGTTAGACAACAACAAAGAGGGATTGATTCAAAATTATGACATAAAACTAAAAGCTCTGTATTGTTGACGGGAAGCTTTCTGTCGTATTTTTAATCAGAGACGATATTGGCAAATGCTTGTGACAGCATTTAAAGGGTTAAACATTAAAATTTCTCAAACACCTTTTCTATAACACTTAAAGCAAACCCGCACTTGAGCATATTTTTTATCTTGTTCGAATTTTTATCTCTTCTCCTGCTGCTCTTTTCACTACCAGAGTCAATTGTAATTTAAATCAACGTTTAAGTGGTCTTCTACTGCTTGACAAGCCGAGCAAATGGTCATTGTATTTAACAAAACATATAAAAAGGAAACTGGAAAACAAGCGAACAGATAAAGAAAGCATCCTTATTTGAAAAGGACATTTAGATAAGAAAAACATACAAATTCCTACAATCCCTTAAGGACATAAAACAACATTTTCCTAAACGGTCAAGTAGTTATCTCTTGCTGGATCAGGAGGAGCTTAAAAGTTTGATTTCAGTTGGAAAATTATAAATAAGTAAAATGCTGAAGGCTCTTGTCCCTGCAAGCAGCACAACAAGTATTCCGAATTGGAAATTATTTAGAAATTTTTGTTCTTCATCTGAGTTTTACATGATTTTTTATAAAGTTTTTCTCTACCGCAAAAAAGAAACGAAATAAGTACTGATTTGTACAAAACAATCGCTCAACCATAAAGAAATTGATTTTCAACAGATTTTACTTGTTGTACAATAAAAACGACTGTTCTTGTTGATCGCATACACACACAACCACACGCAATCAAATAAATCCTACCATGAGCACATGCAAATGTTTGTGTGGGCTTATGCAGCAAGAAGTACATCTTACAATAAACAACTGCTTAGCATATCCTGACAACACACCAACACTCACGCACACACACACACACACACACATACATACACTTACGGTTTTGATTTCAAATATTTACAGATGTATGCCAGTGTAAGTGTATGGTATGATAATGATGTGTTGAAATGTTATCTAATATGTTATACACTTAACACACACACACGCCCACACTCACATGCACACGAACCCTTGCAGAACTTGTAGTATGTTTGTATATGTAAACATACATACACTCACAACATGGTTATAGTCTTTTCCAAACACACATTGTAAATGTACCACATTACATATGCATTAAATTCATCACTTTATAAAACACACACTCTCACACACTTACACACACACACACACACATAAACTGTGTAGAAAACTGCACTCGTACATTCTTGTTAATGTGTAAGAGAGTTTCAACTTTAATATAAGAAGATAACTTTCAACACAATTCTGCCATTAACTATTCATTCATATTGTTTAGCAACAATGCGAGAGAAAATAGTTCAGACTATTTTTGGATTAATAAAACTAAGTGATTTTAAGAATTGTATGTGATTTTATTTTTTTGAACATTTTTATTTTGCTATATTAATATTTTTATAGGCTAATTGTTCTAACTTAGTTAAAATCTCAGAAAGATTTTAAGAATTGTTTACAAATCAAAAGCACTAAAAATAAAATTATTAAATTTAGTTAAAGTTGATAGTTTTTTTTTATACAAAAATTTGTGTAAATCACAACCGTTTTCACATCCAACTGAAACATTTAGGCCGTGGAAAAAACGAAATGAAAAGTGCAGCAGCTTTCGAAATTACCACTGTTCTACTCTGCTATAGGAATAGGAAAATAAATTGATGTTGGTTCCTCCATTCAAGCTCGGGCTATTAACACAATCCGATTAATTATAAATCAAATTTGATATTGAGAAGTTTTAAATAAATCGCTAAAATTAATTCCTGTTATAAATACAACAGTTGGTCTCGAGAGGTCAGGGGACTAGAATTCGCTTTATATTTGCCCTGTTACACATGAAATATCAGATAATTTTTTTAAAACATTTAGAAAGAAATTTTTTAAAGATATTTTGGAAAAATTGCGGTTCTTCAATGAAATATTTTTTATGAAAAGATCAATAAATTCTTCAGACAATAAACACTATGTAACAGGCTGAGAGGTTCCTCCACTTATTTTTCAAAGGAAAATTAATTATGTTTTTATTTATACATCCAGTGGAATCTCGAGAAATTTAACCAAAATTTTTCAAAAACTGTTAACTTGTTTAAACGTTTTTAAATTTATTTTCCATAACATTCACTACGGCAAAGCGATTTAAAAAATTAGAGCCTTTAAGGTTTCGCAATATATTTAATTTAATAATTTTATTAATTTCAAATTTAATATTTATGCTCAAGTTAGCGCATGTTGTGAACACTTTTCTGACCCACTGTTCTATATCAAATAACTTTAATGAATATGTGAATTTGTATTTATGGCGAGCAGTTTATTATCATCTTTTACTACACTTTCCTACAGCTACTCTATTTTGCAACAACAATAGCAACAAAATGAAAAAACAAGAATATCAATAAGCAGATAAACAAACAAATAAATGATAGTGTTTGTTGTTGCTATTATTGTTAGTCTATAAATGAATCCAATACAACACAAATATAAACAATAACCACCCGGACAATAATCACACAGAATGAAGCACCAGGGTGGAGGAGTACAAAAAAACACACAAATCAAAGTCATTGAAGCAAATTCTAGCAGACTAGAATTTATTTTCCAGAGAAAAAAATTAGTGCTTATATGAGCTGCACTCACACGTAAGCATACAAACAAGATGGAACTACGCTAAGGATCCTTAGATTTTCCTTGAAAGGATGCGAACAATATGAAATAGAAGAGAAATAAAACAAATATGATGAAAAGCAAACAAATAGAGTTTCGGAAAAAAATATTTACAAATTTGAACAAACAATTCAACCAACAACAGACAAAATAAACAAATAAAAGAAGAGATTTGAAAAGATTTTGTTTACTGCAGAGTGAAAAATTTTTAATACGAATACTTTTTTGCTTCTGTATGTGATTTAGAAAATTAATTTGCAGTCGCAACAATATGGCTCGAAATTAATTTTAATTTGTGTTCGTGTTTTATTGCAAAATCGTTATCTACTTTAAACATATTTTAGCATTCAATCCATTAAATTCCATTAAATAAACAGTCTACTTCACCTGATTACACAGCATTTCAATATTAACAAAGTCATAAAATAATCAGCATGAATTCAACGAGAAATTCCTTTCCATCTGGCCGGCAACCAAAAAATGGACAACAGAACATTTTTCAAAACCACTTAACAACAATTTTGTTAAGCAAAAAAAAATGTTAATAATTAAACCCTTTTTTGTTAATACTGAGGGGACACTACTCGAGCATCGCGCTGTGGTAATTAGACGAAGAATCCTTCAAGGAGCACGGAAAAAAGACCTCCAAACAGGCTTTCAGTTTATATTTTTAATAAGTTTCGTTTTACATTATCATTGACGGAATTCAACATCATTGTCCTTTTTTGCGTTAGTATTGGTGCATAATTATTACTGTCAAACCATTTTCAACCAGGTAATAAAGTTAATGAGAAAAAATCCGCTAAAAACGGAGAAAAAATCATAAAAGATTCACAGCAAATAACTCGTGATAAACAAAAGCTGTTTTACAAAAAAAAAAAATATAAATAAAAAGGAAAAAAAAAACTCGAGGCAGGATAAAAGCGTTGCGAACAATAATAAGTCTTTCGCTTTAACTTTGCATTTCTGTTTTTCAATCCGTTCATTAATATTTTATGGTTAAAGATTAAAAAGCAGAGGTTAGATTGCAGAAAACTTTTCCACTGCTTCCATCCTCTTAAAACACTGGAGAAGATGCTCTTGATGTTTGTAGGTGACAAATTAATTTGTTAATTAAGAATCATGTGGCGCAGAAGTATCACACTTTTTTCCTTCCTATCCTGCACTCGTCTGCCTGCTTATTTTGATTATAAATAATGATAATTGCCAACCGTATCTACAGTTTTTACTTGAATTGCACTTGACTATTCTTTAAGTAAGAAAAAATGAAAAAAAGTTTTATTTGAATTTTGAGGAAATTTTCACAAAAATAATACGCGTTTGCAACTGAGTTGAATAAATTAACCCCTTAAAAGCAAAATAGTTTTTATTTATACTGGTGAGAAAAATGCAGCGGCTAATGAAAATTTGGATAATCAAATTTTGAATTGAAAATGAGTTCTTCAAATGGATGCAGGGTTTTGCAGATCGGTGGATGCACACAGTTGCTACTGACGACAATGAAACACACTACAACACTTGATGGCACACATCCGACTTGACTAAATATTTTCTAATACTGTGATCGCAGTCATAAAAAAGAATTATGACTTTCTATCTAAAGAATAAGTGGGAGATGAGTGCAACTTATCAGCGCAGTTTCAGTTCTATTTACAACACTTTGGGACACTCTGCTGTTAATTGTAGCGAAGAGTAGGTTTACGGACAGGCAGACATTTCCTTCCAATGACAGTCGGCATGGATCTTGATGGTATCATTCAATAGCCTCCTGCTGATAAATTATGTCTTCAACTGGAATTTCATAAAGGATATACGGTTGCAGAGCTTCTTCATGATAAAAAACAAAACTCGGTTGATGCGATGCGCAAAATATAAAAAGTAAAATAAAAGGTACAGCAAGTCTTCTGTCCTCATCTGTCCTCTAGTTCCGGCACAATGCACAGCAAATGCAGGAGTCATCCCCTGGATTCTGGTCCAACATCATAAATTTTCCATAATATTCTAATCCAAGAAATAAAAAATAATTGCGAGAACCTGCACTCATTCATAGACAGTAAAGAAATGCCACTGCAGAGCTGGCCAAATAGTAATTTTTAATTATTATTTTCTAATGCTGCATAAATCTCCAAAAACAAAAGATGTGCTAGAAAATATTGGAAAAAATTCCAGGGATGGCACAAATATGTTCCCACACATTTTTAATTTTAATTAAGATATTCCTAATAACTCCCAAAAGGGTTAATTGTTACATCTTCAAACAATTCATAACAACATTAAGGAAGGCCTCACATTTTCTCCCGCAGCCCATACACTTCGTGAAACAGTCAACAAAACTTAAGCCAAAAAGAAATAACCCACTGAAGAAATAAGGCCAAGACTTACTTATGAATTGTAAGAAGAGGAAATATTTGTTGTGCAGCTTTCCGTTAAGTAGGGGGGTTTTTTCTATGGTTTTGTCTTTCGAGAATACTTTTGCAGCTTAACAAGAGCGAAAGAGCAAGTTTGAGAACTACACGGCCTAAGTATCTGCAAATGGAGGTGCAAGTGTGAGCAGATACATGAGTGCGAGTGTAAACAAGAGGGAATATGTGGAAAAGAATTTATGCAAAAAATCAAGGCGCTTATTTAAATGAAACATTTCTTTATTTCCACTTTTTAGTATGAAAAAAGTTCCTAAAGCCGCCGTCACACACACACACACACACACACCCGCACCTCCTAGCTGTAGTAGTAGGAAAACTAAAGACACTCCAACTACAAGTAAAATGGAAACGAAATTCTTATTCTACAAAAGTTGGTTGGTTGTTGTTTTTTTCTTTTTTCTTATTTTATGGATCTTAAGAAAAGTTTTGCTTTTCTTCTGCGGGGATTTTGTTCAAATCTTTTTTGTTTTTATAAGCGTTGGGAAATATGGAATGACATGTTTTTCATTTGGAAGGTGCAGAAATAGAACAAATAAATTTTAAGAATGTAATTTCCATAATTGATTCCACGAATTTTTATCCCAGAGAAAAGAAGAGATATTAAAAAAGAATTTTTTATTGCAGAAAATGCGTGGGTAGTTTCTTTGTGGTAATATTGTTACTAATGAATTTATGCAGAACTGATTTCTGCAATTTGTTTAAGCTCATTCGTTTGACGCCAATAATTAAAAAAGTGTTGTTGAAATTATTTTCAGTTCCCCCCATGTTGTTGATACCCCATCAGTTGGTTGGTGCGCCTGAAGGTTTCAATGTAACAATCGAGTGTTTCACAGAGGCCCATCCAACTTCCCTGAATTATTGGACCAGAGGCGAAGGTCCCATCATTCACGATTCCAGCAAATACAAGTAAGTCCGTTACTTCAAAATTTTCAATTTTTTCAAACCATTGGGAGCACTTTAATTGTTTACTAATTATCTTTTAAAGTTGTTAAAGTTACAACCTATTAGTTATTAAAGTACAACCCTATAGCAAATCAATCTTCCATATCCTCAGGATATGCTGCAACTCCTATTGTAGCAAAAGTCTGCATTCTATAAATATGTATTCCACAAATAATTCAATGTTGATTTAAATTCCAATTTAAAAGTATTAATTAATTTCAAAGCATTTTGAATAAAATTGAGCACAAACAGTTGATTTTCAGCACAAAAGAAACTGCTTTTGCAAACCAGTTTAATAATTATTTTTCTTCTTCCAGAGTTGAATCCAGTATTGGCGTGCCCGTGTACAAAACCCATATGAAATTAACCATTTTGAATGTGGGCAGCGGTGACGACGGCATTTATAAATGTGTAGCGAAGAATCCTCGTGGCGAAACGGATGGCATAATAAGACTTTATGGTAAGAAAATTAAGAAAAAAGAAGTGTCATAATTGATTGCAAAGGAATTTGATGATTGATTAATATCCTTTGGCTATTTACTGGCAGGATGTTTGCCCCCTGGGAAATGCAATTCCGTTTGACCTTTCGTCCGATGTCGGTGTGTTATGAGAATTTCTTATTTCATTTTATTCCTGCATTCCCATCAAAAGTCTCTCATTTATTTATCATTCTATTAAGTCTTTCGTTAAATGGTTTAATTTGCAATAAAACGAAATAAAGTGCGCTGCGACGCTCATACAATCAAGTGATAAATAAACTCGAAAATATTGAGCAGTCGAAACAGCAGTCATTTCCTGGTCTTTTTATTAAACTTTAAGAACATATTTGTTTTTCAATTAATCTACTTAGCAACTAAAATTCCACAACTTATTTTGCATGTAAAAGATACCCGATATATTCTCAAACATGGAAGGACTTTATTCATGAATTTTGAAAAGTCATATATATTTTACATGTCTACACAAAAATTGCTATCAAACTAAATACAATTAATCAATATTGATGGACGATAAAATAAACAAAATTGTACCACAAAAACATGAGCTGGGTCTGTCTGGCAAATTTACCAGAGAATACAGATAAACCAGAGTTCTTTTATGTACGTGATTGAGTCAACAGTTGTTAATAGTACTCAGTTACAAATACGATCGATCATTTAAATGGGCATGACAGCAATTAACTAAAAGAAGCACCAAAAATAACTGTAGAGTTCGAGACCGTATTCCTGACAATATACGGAAAGGAACTCACGTTTTATAGTATCCAAGCTTTAACTCGATATTAAGAATTTTACTCATGCGAACTATTTTAGCTTTCAAACACAAACGTAAAAATATCTCAATTATTTGTATGTTAGAAATACTCCAGTTTAAAAATGTCTTAAGTAACTGCTACTAATGAAATGATAAAGCTGCAGAACAAATATTTCCTCTTCTTATAATTCATAAGTAAGTCTTGGCCTTATTTCTTCAGTGGGTTATTTCTTTTTGGCTTAAGTTTTGTTGACTGTTTCACGAAGTGTATGGGCTGCGGGAGAAAATGTGAGGCCTTCCTTCCTTAATGTTATGAATTGTTTGAAGATGTAACAATTAACCCTTTTGGGGGTTATTAGGAATATCTTAATTAAAATTAAAAATGTGTGGGAACATCTTTGTGCCATCCCTGGAATTTTTTCTAATATTTTCTAGCACATCTTTTGTTTTTGGAGATTTATGCAGCATTAGAAAATAATAATTAAAAATAACTATTTGGCCAGCTCTGCAGTGGCATTTCTTTACTGTCTATGAACGAGTGCAAGTTCTCGCAATTATTTTTTATTTCTTGGATTAGAATATTATGGAAAACTTATGATGTTGGACCAGAATCCAGGGGATGACTCCTGCATTTGCTGTGCATTGTGCCGGACCTAGAGAACAGATGAGGACAGAAGACTTGTTGTACATTTTATTTTGCTTTTTATATTTTGCACATCGCAAAATTGTCTGTTAATTAATATTTTATTTCTGCAAACCATGAATACGGAAATCGTTCATTATTATTTCAGATTTATTTGCGATTAGAGATTGAAGAATTTCGGAATTCAAGCCCATTAACTGCAATTGACAAACATTAACTATTTGGCTAATAAAAGAAATTTCAAACGGGTATCACACGAGTACTTAAAAAAAACATTTATTGACTACAACTGGGTTTTGATGTTCTTGCCAACTTAAATAAATGAATTCCTCTGAATTCTCGTTCGAACTATGATTTTCTCTTGGTGTATGAATTTCTTTTTTATTTTTTATTGGCAATTCATCTATAAATATCAATTTGTATTGTATCACATAAAAGTAGTTGCATATTAAAATGAATAAAATCTCTTCAACCACAAAAAAAAAAAACTGGAAATCATATAAATTTTATAGATTTTTTATTTTCATTGTTTGATCGATGCTGGTGACTGTTTCCCCTGCACTTGGCTTGACTTGTTGTTGAGAAAGAAATTATATTGAAAATAAGAATGAAACTGTGTGGGAATGTGTGTGTGTGTTTGAGTGCATGTTTGCATACATACAAACACACTTATGAGGGATGTTGCCATTAAATTACGTTAAACAGCAACGAGCAATAAAACTTTTTGTATATCCAATACGAACTAAAAATAAAATTCCAACAATCCAACGACTACGAATAATTCCAACATACAACCGGGGGGCACACACAAACGGATATGGTGGAGTTTGGGGCGAAATGCCAAACTGAACTTATTTATGCTCAAAGGCCTACAACCAGCTAAAGGCAACTAGACGACGCTCCGTGAGATAAAAATAATGGAGGGGGGACGAAACGCAACTGCAGTCGAAGTTGAAAGAAGGCCCAGTGTAGTTGCAGTTGTAGTTGTACAATTAAAGATTTCAAGATATCAAACCATTAAGTATTTACGCATCCAAACACCCGTTAATACACACAAACTCATGCGACCATGATCAGAAATATTTGCCTTGAGGGAAAAGTGCAAACACCCAAAATACTCCCACATGTTGGTCGCGTTTTGTGGATTTTAATGAAATTCATGAAATTGTTGTCATAAATAATTAAATTGAGCAGTTCCATGCAAAAGAGCAAACAGGCATATTTGCCACAAACACATACATCTGCAACCCCACAAACTTCTATGAAGATGTGCATGTTCATGAAATCATTTTAGTTCCAAAGGACTGACATCAGCCGAATTGCACAGGGCATTGAAACTCTGTTAAAGAAATATTTAGTGTTTGAAACTCAATTGCTACACGACTATAACTGAGATCCTTCCTTACGGCCTCATACACAATATGTATATCGATATCATGCACATTAGCCCGGTTCATGATACTGCACATTCATGCCACCTGCAGTAAACAGATTAACAACACGGGATGTCGGCAATTTGCGTACTGCCGCTTGAGACAGTCCTACGCACTCAGAACGAAAACTAGGTAAACGAAAACGTATTTTTACGGCGACCATAAGCGCAACTTATAGTTGTAGATTAACCCTGCAACTGATGCCAAATCTGACTTCAAGTCATTTTCGGTTTTCACGACAATTGTAAAAAACTAAAAGAACCCGATGTGACAAAAACTCTGTTTTCAGCTAAATCTGCAGTATTTTTTATTGAAAATAATTTTAAAAGGTGGCGAACTGAGCAGAACAGAAGATCTCGAAAGCCACTACACTTTCAACATCAGTCCGCGATTTGCTGAGTCTCTCTGGCAAATTTACCAGAGAATACAGATAAACCAGAGTTCTTTTATGTACGTGATTGAGTCAACAGCTGTTAATAGTACTTGATGTGACAAAAACTCTGTTTTCAAAATAATTTTAAAAGGTGGCGAATTGAGCAGAACAGCAGATCTCGAAAGCCGCCACATTTTCAACATCAGTCCGCGATTTGTTTAACATTCTCCTGAAGAAGAAAAAACAGTTTTCGATTAAATTTCTTGTAAACGGTCTTTACTGTGTACGACAGTTTGTCTTCGATATCATTCGAAACTTGAGGCTGAAATTAATGTATAATTTCAAGGAAACAATTGGACTTCTTAAAGAGAGAATGAAAAATCATAATGTTTATCTTTTCTTCATATTAAAACAAGTTCCCGTTTAACAGCTTCCGTTTAATATTATATATTGAAATATCAAAGTGTTTATTCGATTGCATCAGAGGCACTCAAGTGCAAGTCCAACGTAGACGACGCGGCACAGAGTTATTAACTATTATTAAAGATCCTGCTATTGACGCTTGTTCTCCTGCTCCTGTTGCTGTTGAGGTTGTCTATATCGCACTGCTCATAACTCCCGTTAAAGTTTCTGTCTATTTAAGCTCGCAACAAAAACAGCAACATCACAAATCTGTTTTGTGGCAAAATATGAAAACAACTCGGTCGTCTTTCATTTACCCACAACGAAAACAAATTTCGCAAAATTGGATTTTCAACTCATATGTTCCGACTGTCTGTCTATCCGTCTGTCTATCAGTTCATATATCGTTGTTTTATCTCTTTTTTTCTTTTTGTTGTTGTATTATTGTTTCTCCACACATACTAGGCTTTTGTGTCTGTGTGCAACATGTTGGTTATAATGGATTTCGTAATTGTATTTTAAATGCAATTTACTAAATCTGCTAAGTTTTTTTGGGGAAAAAGTTTTTTAATTTTGCCACGGGTGCTAATAAAAATACAAATAACTAACAAACTTAATTCTACTTGTGAGCATAATTTCAATAACAATCTTCATAATGCGGGCAGCAAACAAATTTGGCTATTAAAAAATTAATTCATTTGTAAGGATCGAGATAATTGGCCAAAAACTAATTTTGTTTTAGAGAATTAAGGCGGACCCCAAACTCTAAACAACAATTAAATAGTTAATCAACTTTTAGTTTAAGCTCGTGCAGAATTTTTCAAAGAATATCGTTCAGGAGAATCAATATAAAATCGAGGAAAATTAAATTTCCTTAATATCTAAAACACCACTTTCCAACACATAAATCGTTAAGAACTCTTTTGTCTAACATTCGAACCTGCTGTTGACCAGAGACAATGATTGGATGCTGTTACTGGTGCATTTCCGGTTTGGCTGAATAATGTTTGAGATTTTTGGCAGGATCCGTAACAGTAACGTAGACTCAATATCCGTTCCATTCAGTTCTTCCAAGGTCGACAGTGATTACGAAAATATTAACTCGGCCTGAAGGCTGGACAGTGGCAAAAAAAATCCCCCTTGTCTCAATGTCATCCATGCATGCTCTGCCTTGATTTTTACGCCATCTTGAGCTACAGAGACTTTTTAAACTCAATAGCCTTTAGTTATTTCCCTCCGGTCACGCCATCGTATCCTCTGAGCCAACTTTTACGCATTTAGTAACTCAATCCTTACTGCCTGGAGAGACTTTGCATTAGTAAAGCTTTTCCAATCCAGAAAGAGTCTGTATGCTGTCGTTGCTAATTACCCTAACAGCCGATTGGCTGTCCGTTACATGATGAAACCAGTAGCCCAACCCACTTTAAGGTAAAGGGAACGTTAATTTTAATCCAACCAAAATCTTTCTGCTACCGTCAAGCCATTCATGTAACCGCGAATCCCCAATGGTGTTTGTTCTAGATTTCGATTGACCCAGGAGTACTTTTAGGCTACCAGCATCCTGAAGTCAGTTGCAGCCCGAGTCTCACATTCGCGGCCAGACACCTCCAATGTTTGGTTAAATGAATACAGTGACGCCCATAAGTACTGTTAGTATAGAAAGCCCTGCTTATTTCTATTAAAAAAAAAACATATAAATCGGTAAAAGGCTTCTTTAAAAAATAAATACCGATGTGGGATTGGTAAAGATGCTTCCTTTTTACGAACGTCGTGGGTTCGCATCCCACAAGGGCCATCTTATTGTTAACCTAAGCTGACAGCCTTGCAGCCTAAAGTCTCCATTTTCGGTACTCTAATTTCTAAAGAGCGCGAGGCCAAAATTATGTCAACCACTGACTGCTCTACAACAAAAATTTAACAGCTTCAGTTTCCTGAGCAGTCCTGCTTCGTTGGAAAACAAACTAAATACATAAAACACATCGCTGGTGTATATGAATTTCATAAGACAGTGCAGTTAATTTAATTTATATCTGCTTTGGCCAGCAAAGGATCAATGTAATCAGCATTTTGCAAAATTATGCACCATGAGAAAAATCGGTTAAGATAACCCCTGATTCAATAACAGTCAACCATTGAAATTTCCAATTTCCCAGACTGTCTTATCACTTTCAGTATTGCAAGAACGATATTTTTAAGTGCACAACTGAGCCAACAACAGTTTAAGTGAAGTTAGACTACAACGCCGCTCTTGTTAATATATAAACTTCTGCTTTTGTGAAAGTCCAACCGATACTTGTTGGACTATTGTGGAGCACAATAGCCAACACTTTATTAAGGTTAAGCACAGCGGCCATCTGACCAGGTGATTTGCAACCAAACGTAGAATAAAGGCAACAAATTTGCTGCATAATCTAACACTGGGCAAATTTACACACACACACGCACACACACACTCCTCCTGAATGCAAACACAAACTTACTTAATTATCTGTCGACCGTACTCACACACACGCAAGCAAACATTTCCCTGCAATTGAAACGAGTTGGTTGGAATCGTCCACACCGAGCGATTGTCTCATTGTTTAATAGACAAAACAACAAATATCGAGTGCACGAGTCAGTATCGAGAGAGAGAGAGTTATTTCGAACTGAGTTCGTGGTTCCTTCTACCATTCCTCAATATCCTTTTATACAACGAGTTGAAACATTTTCATTGTAACTTCGTTATTATTGTTGTTCTAGCTGCTGATGCCCGGAGTCATTTTCAATGGAACAAAGAGTTTCCATTTCTCTCTGCAAGACAGTACTTGTGTAATCATGTGTCTGCATGCACAAGTTTGATTATGCAAACTAATTCCCTTAAATGTGTTTTCTATTTTCAATAGGAGTCCTTATTGAGTCTTTACTGCCGTATCAGTACACAGTTTGAACAAAACAGGAAGTAGCCATTTAATCTAGTGCTGCCACGGCTCCTCTACGTAAAATGATGGCAGCAGGACTCCTGGCCACCAGAGTACAGCAACAAACTGTTTCTTTCGTGGTATTTCTTGTTAAGATAAATAAATTATTGTTTTCATATTAATCAAAATATAACAAAAGGTCGAGAAGAAATTGTAGCTGCAGGACATTTAAAACTAAACAATTTGTTTAAATTAAAACTTGCCTTAACTTAAGACTTGTTGTTTTTGCATATTTTGCCTCTTCTTCTTATTCTCTCTTCTAACCCCCTGTTTCTTTTACAATAAATTAACAGAACGAGTACGGTTGATGCAAATTGTTTGTAAATAAGGGACTTTTGTTTGTTCCTTTAAACAAAACAAAAAAAAAAAGAAACATCTCGTCATCATTGATATACAGTTAAAATTGTAATTATATTTCCTTCAAAGTTTGTTCCTTTAAGTTTTGAAACACGGCGAAAGAGTAGAAGGAATCTTTGATTCATTAAAATTCGTATCAGACATTCACGAACTCGAATTCGTTCAAGGAAAATTACCGAGAAGCAAGTGCTGTAACAATAAAAGTGAATCACCATCGAAAGCTTTCATAGCCACACTATCCCCTCTCAACACTAACGCTTTTACGCGAACGACTCTGCCGGAAAAACAACGTACGCCCTCTACTTTACCCAACAGCCAGTTTTGTATGAAAAGAGCAAAGTAGTCATTAAGTGTTTCTAAAATTATACGACTTTAAAATTAACAACAACACATTTCCCTAGAACGATCACGTAATTTATCAAAAAAAAAAAAGCTTAACAAACACGATCAATTTGATTTAAGAATAAGAAGAGCAAATAGTAACATTTTTTTTGCTCTGCTATTTATATCTTATTTATGACTGTTCCGTCCTCAGTGGGTTATTCTAAAACATTATTTTTTATTAAATTCGCTAAAGTATCGTTGTATCAGTTACCCCTCTTACGTTAAGTTAACAGCATCCGTCGTAACATTCTTAAATCGATCGGCCAACTGAATCTGTAAAATGTTGTAACTTTTTGTTTTATATGCTCGAATATATAAATCAACGTTTACAAAAGTCTGCAGTTTTGCTTTCTTGTAAAAACCCAGTTGGCCAAAACGTCGAAATGACAGAATGTACGACATGTCGTCTATTGATTAGATATTCTAATCGGCAAATTTAAAGCAGATTGTTGATTGCGATTAACTGAAAAACTAAAAGTGATTCAGGGCAATCCAAAGAGCAGTTAAAGTTCAAGGACTAAATGAGCGACATTGTTGCTCATCTCATCTTGTATGACCTCGTCGTCATTTCTATGACAACAATGTCGACGATTTGTGTGGAGTTCTCTCGAGTATGACTTCTACGACATACTTTTGTCGAATCGTTAAAGACGTCTTAAGAACGTGGCCAACTGGGGCATACATTTTTTAGCAGTCACGCACTCCCATTGATTCATTATGTTACCATTTTTATTTTAATATTATCTGTTGCAGAAATTAGGACGCCAGCAACATATTATTCTCCTATTGCATGCATTATTTCCACATGTTGCTTTTATTACAATTCTTCTTATTTCAAACGTTGAAAGCAAACTTGCAGCTGGTAGCTGTTGTATTGGCCAACATGTCAAATATTTAAAAGACGCCTGCAATAATTATTACCCTCATTCGAAGAACAAAATGAATATCTTGAAGAGAGTTGATTATGACTAAAGACTAAACCAAACTAGACTCTATTAGACTACACTAGCATCGAAGCTGTTTCAACATGTCTTTGGTCTTTGTTGTGCCCCAGTGGGTTAAAGCAAACTTTTTCGTGACTTTTCAAAGGCACACGTTTTATCGCTTATCAGTATTTTTGGCTTTTTTCCTCTTATCACCATGGAATTCCTTTAGGATATTTTCAGTGTAACTAAGAACACTTTAAAATCGTAATCAAGCACGCACACACACGCACATGTGCTCCAATATTCGAACCGGGTACAGAAGCACTTCCACCTCAACTACACATGAGTTTGCTTGCGAGTTACTTTTATTTTTATTACTTAAACCCACGTTGTTTTTAATTTTTTTCTTGTTATCGCTTTATTGTAACGCCAGAGATAAGAGCGAGTAGAATTTGTTGCAAATTTATTGTTTTGTGTACTCCCGATATAAAAATCAAATATTTCACTGATATTTCATTTGGTTTCATAACTTGAAGCATTTTAGTTCTTATTTCAATAGGGATTTTAATTCGGCAGCATGTACGCGTAATTGGGTCGCTTGTAGGTTAAACATTTTTCCAAAATATAATTTAAAGACATAGAAAATCTATTCACTTGTTTAAGTTCAAAATTTTTCGTTCTTTTCTTTGTTTACCAAAATATTGGCCAAAGTTTTCATTTATATCATTAAGTTTTCTGGCTGCTAACATTTCTTTTTCTTAAATAAATCTTGTACGTTTGCTGGTTTTAAAACCAACAAGTCCAACCTTCATTGCACCGAGCAAACAAGTCAAAGTTAACAGGACACGAATATCCAGCCAACGTCTCTCAGAATTGTGTCTGAGACCGGGAGAGCTGCATTTTGGCGTGCGCTCTACATGCGATTGAGATTTTAATTTTTCATTGTGTTTTCTTTAAATCCTTTCTTTTTTTTTTTGTTTTTTAAGTTGGCGAAAAACATCGACTTGGTCACGTAATTACATAAGGTTACGTGATTTCAACTTCTGCAGCGTGTTCTTGTTATTTCTTTTTCATCCCAAACTTACGACCAACTGAATTATTTTACTCCTGCTGATATCCAGGATGAATTGCCATCCATATTCAAGATTAGATAAATTAACATGCGGTGTTTGCAGTGGAATAGCGCATTTGAATGCTGGCATCCATCGCAAACAAAGAGAGTGCAGCTAGTCAAGCTAAAATAATTGAACAGCAGACTAGATTCGATTTAGCTGCGTTCTGCCACTTTTGCTGGAAAGTAAAACAAATATAACAACAAACATCTGCGCCTTTCAAATGACCAGTTCTGGTCATGCTGGAGCATGCACACACATGTGCCATTTGTTTTAGTTTTGATTTAGGGCTTCTCTATTAAATCCAAAGAATAACTTCTAGATTAATATTTTGTCCTAAATATTTTACGTGTCTTTTAGTTTTCTGTGGTCCATGTTTGAAAAGTTTCTTGTTGTTTATGCTGCTGCATTGGGCACGACTGCGAGAAGGTGATGCGACAAAGGGGTGCTGCAGCTTTAATAGTTGATGAATAAGCACGTGACTATTCTCACAAAAAAAAAACTATCATCCAACTCCAGGTGCATACAGTCATTTAAAAGCCTTAAGAACTAACTAAACACTTTAACGAGGGATGCTCCAGAAGTTTAGAGACAAATGGCTTTGAACTAAGAAACTGTTAAAAAAAAAGACACACGCTGCAACACATTCTGAAAAATTTTCTCTCACATCTGGCATTAGAAACTCACCCACTTCGCACATTCATCCATCTCTATGACCACTCCGAACATCATATGAAGGTGTCCAATTAAGACATTATCGATTTCCATTGAATAAAGAAACAAAGAGGAGAGAGAGAACAAATGAACCTGAAATGAATTTATGTTATTGTATCTCCCACCGCACGACCGTTCATCACACAACTCCACAACTCTGCAATCAAAATGTATGAAGAGCAGAAGAAAAAACTTTCCTTCAAACGAGTATTTGGGGTTATTTTCAAGTTAATTTTTGCCATTTGCTCGTATTGTCAAGTGTGGATGCGGATGTGCAGTCGTATTCAATTCAATTCAAGTGGGTTAAATACACATTGTTTTTTTGGCAAATAACAAACAAATTTATCATGAATACAACTTAATTGAGTTTCACCAGAATAATGGCGTTATTATCTATTTTCTTTCTCTTTTCCATGTCACAAAAGCCATAAATTAAAAGATGGTTTTCAAAGGAAACAAAACGAAAATTATGACACAACAATCATTCCAGCAAATTAACAATTATTTAAGTTTTAAAATTAAAATGGATACTCTTATAATTCTGATAATTCAATAGTTGCAGAATTTATATAAAATTTTGAGAACAACATTTTTATATAGATTTTTGTTTTTTATGCAAATCATGTGCACGGGCCAAGCAGTTTAAAAAATGGGTTCTTTTGCAAGTCCTAGAGAACTGAAACAAAGAAGTTCGATTAAACTTGATTTTTTTTTGCCGTAAACTCAATAGCAATATTATTTTACTACAACTATTCAATAAGAAATTCGTTTAATGTATTCAGGTCCACGTAGTTCCGTTTCCTTGAAAGTTTCGATTGCTTTTTTGCAACGGAATTGATGTTCGTAATTGTCTGTCAGCCTTGTAGACATGTTACTTCCAAAAGCGTTAAAGCAAAATATGCGCCTGAAAGAGTTGAAAAAGTGCTTTGGGATTAAAACTCCCTTTAGCTCTTTTTCCATAAAGCGGCGCTTCAATTTCCCCACTCGGGTTTTTTTTAATATAACCACCACTCACGGGAATGACTCCTTCTAGAGCTGAAGCGCTAGAGCTGAGAGGACAATTCCAGAAATCATGCCTTTGCACTATCCTGTATGTGACTGCCCAGTTTAACATCGATTTTCTTAATCTTATCAAAACTCATTTTTAAATTGCAACTCATTTAAAAACTCTCCGCAGTTTGTATTAAAGTTTGTCATTAGTTGGTCGATCTCATTTAAAAATCTTTATTTCAATATAAAAATACACTTAACATTTGTGCTGTACCCCAAAGCTCACATACACTCACACACGCTCTATCACACACACACACACACAGTTGTATAATCATTAATGCACTCGTTATATCAATAATACCGAAGGCAATTCGAGACCAAATTTCAGACATAATTATTGGCAAATTTGCCAAATGCGTTATAATATGCGCATTTCCAAATGAATAAACTAATGCGAAGGCTGGTTAAATTTTCAATTTTAAAGCAATTAAATACACTCAACGTCACAAAGTGAGGCCCCATCAAAAAAAAAATTGCTTCACCACATCACCCTGCGACGCAACACAATTTAAAGCCAATAATGAATTAAACATATAGAAAGAAATTGAAAATGAGACCGGAGGAAAAACTGTTAAACAAATATTTTCATAAAATATCCATGACTGTGTGTGTGTGTGTGTGTCAATATTTAAGCTAAACAAGCTCGTATAAATACAATCGTACATAAACAATTACTAAACGGCTCATCCCAGGTGTCAGTGACTGTTGCTTAGGCAATTGCGTTTAGTACGCAACTCCTGACACAATCTTCTGTGCTGCATTTCTGTAACGGATTTGAGAAGTAATCGCATCTTCACAGATGCCACAGTGATCAAGAACATCGAATATGAGAAAAAGTAGTTCAAATTTCAAATTGACAATTTTCGAAGGCAAATTGTTCGGAAAAAAAACTTTAATATTGATTGAACACTTCAAGAGCTATATTAATATTTATATAGGCTAAATTGTTCTAACTTAGTTAAAATCTCAGAAAGACATGATGATAAATATTCCTAGGCACAAAGGAAATGGGACATGAAGAAAATAATCAAATGGTAACACAGGTATCATAACACACAAGTGTTAACATCAGCTTGATACAGTTCTCGGATTGTTTTTCACAATAAAATTTGTGTAAATAGAAAACTGTTATCACATTCAACTAAGCCACCTACTAAACAGCGGTGATAAACACAATATAAACATGAGCACTGAAGATGAAAGTGTAGCGACTTTCGAAAACAGCTGTTCTGCTCTGCTGTGTAAGTTGAATAAAACTGATGTTGACTTCCTTTGTGCCTAGGAATAGTTATCATCATGTCTTTCTGAGATTTTAACTAAATTAGAACCATTTAGCCTATATAAATATTAATATAGCAAAATAAAAATGTTCAATAAAAATAAAATCATTTCAAGAGCTGTAAGATAATCTCTCAGGTAGTTTCGTGGCATTCCTGACATTCGTTATGACAGACTCGTTGCTTAATCTCAACCAGCAGCTCAAATGACTGGCTCAGACATCTTTTACTTCATGGGTAAATAAATCAGCTTGTGTAACGATTTCTTCCGTTCAAGATTCCTAATGGACTGTTCGCCGATTGAAAATGTTAGCTGGGATATTTGTTTGCATGCTTGTCAACTCCTCTCCACGACCATGACCATCGATACTTTTCATGCAACAAACACACTCGCATTTATACTTAATTGACATATTATTTTAGATGTTTGATAGTTAGTTTGGCTTCAAAAAAAATACACACACATATACGCACACACACACACACACACAGATACACATGCAAATATTTATAATATTATTATTTTATAGACATAATTGGAATTTTATTTGAAGTAACACACTGGCCAACAGAAATAAGAACTCATAGTAATAAAGAACTTAACAACGCAATTGAGGAGTACGTTTTGACAAGCTGCAGGCTGCTCTTAAGGGCCACTTTTCAAACTATCGGGATATTTAACTGTTTTTACAGAGACATTAATAAAACAGTCTTCTGACATTCAGGCACTTGTAAGCAGTCTGGGAACTATTGTTCAAAGAAAAATATATTTCCAATGATAAACAAAAATTCATTAACCGATCTCAACTAAAGTTTGTGAGTGCGTGTGTGCTACGCTTATTGGATGGATCCAATGTGTGGCTGAATACAAGTATCCCGCAGTGAAGAGGATATAAAAATATATTAATTATTCCAGATGTTAATTATTCCAATCAACAGCAGAAGAACCATCAGTGCGATACTCTGCTTGTTAAATATAAATAAGATTCTACGGTTTAGATAAAAATGACTGACGAATCAAATTTTAAATTCATATTGCGACAGTGTGGGGGATTCAAATGATTGTCATAAAGTCATGTCATAAAATAATAACACGAAAATATATGGCTCCTGTAACCAGCACGTCTTTCATTGATGTGCTTCGGAGCACTTTTGCGTGTTATTATTTTACAACATGATGTTGTGACTACCGTAAAATAATTTATAGAAATTAATATCATGATTTAGTTTTGCTTATGGGTTACGTTTACATTTTATTGTAATAAAACTGCGTTATAATTTATTTGAAACTATTGTGCCAGAGTGCGGAATGCAACTGATATGAGAATTGTATAATATATGACCCGCTCAAGTCAAACGGTCAATAATTATATATATTTGGCTTGAAGTATTTGTGTGTACTGACTTTTACTGATGACTGTTGTAAAAATCCAACCATCTCATTCACGCAAATTTTAAACTAATTTTCAATGTTGTGCAAATGATGAACGAGCAAATATAACAATTATTAGATACAAGTACACCAACACACACATGAAATCCCAAGTATCAAATTGTAGGCGTTGGATAAAGCCTCGACTTACGGTTCAAAGTTGTATTTGAAAAGACAATTTCTTTTAAAGTACTTCTGACGTAAAGGAGTCGAAGAGGAGTTCTTTTGCAATTAAGATCTGATTCAATATCCTACCAATTTATAATGCGAGTATATTCAAAATATTTTCTCTTTGCGCATAAGACACAGCACGTCTGTTTATTTGAATAGAATCCTGCCGCTTATGTTTACTGGGATTGATTGAATATGAAAAGTGCGTGTACGAGCACATGTGGGACCTTAAATTTCATTTGCTCCAATTCAATTAATAATTTATTTTCTTAAACAAAATATATAATAATAATAATAATAATAATAATAATAATAATAATAATAATAATAATATTCTTCTTCTCTTTTCAGTCTCATATCCTCCCACCACAGCATCCAGCGGGATTTATCAAACCGATTCCAGTAGATGGGATAACAGTCATGGCTCTGATTTGTCCCACAGAAATAGTTATCATGCTTCAGATAAAAGTAGGTTTTCAGGATGTGCAAAATTATTATAAAAACATCATCTGCAATCCTCATTTTTTTTCCACAAATTTAATTGAATTTTATTTGCTTAAAAATATCATATTCCCTCCAACCATCCATCTAAAACGCTTCTTAATAAAAAATTTCTATACAAAAATCTATTTAACAGATAAAACTGGCAGTGCAAATATGAATGGTGCGAACGATGTCTACGGCTTGCCCGGACAAGGTGAAGAGCTTTCCAGCAGAGCTGCTCGCCTAACAGCTGTCATTTACAAACAAACCCCGCTAAACCCGCTTCTACTTCCCCTTCTGTTGTGGCTGCGTATCATTTAAGCCGCAGGATATTTTTGTTTTTAATTGAAAATTCAAACCAAAGCAGTGATTCACATAATTATTAAATAGATGAATAAATTAGTATAGAAAATGTATATTTGAAAATGTATCCGTTGGTCCCTTTTAGCCAGAATTTAGCTTTGATTTCTTTGTTTACAAATACTTGCATGATTTCTTATAAATCGTATATTTTATGAAGATATTTTATAACTTAACAATTTATATAGAACGTTAAAAGGTCAGTTCGAGCACTGCAAAATCAACAGTTGACAACTTTCAATTTTCACAAATTGGCTCGTATTCGTTTTAGGCCAAAACCAAATTGCATTTAGTTTTTTTGTGTAAAGCGAGTTCACCCCAAGTCAAGGTTTCTTTTGATTTTCATTAATTAAAATTTTACTGCAATTTGATTAGTGGATATCACTTGCGCAACAAGATTTTAAAGTCAGATTTCTTTTGCACTGGAAACGTCTGGGCAAAGTATGAATTAAGCTGATAGAAAGATGGGCAGAGAGAGAGAGAGAGAGTGAGAGGGGAATATATCATAGTGCTGCTTATCTGCTAGCTGAATTAAAAGCTTGCGAAACACTAATTCTCATTGTAAAAGTGAAACTTTTGTTTCAGCAGATTTTGTTTTGTGTGCGAGTGAAGAAATGGAAATGGAGACTCATTGTATTTTCACCTCGCACTTTCTCCCTAAAAAGTAAGAACAATTAGAGCAAAAAATCTGCTGTGTGGATCACAGCAGGGAAATTTCTTTTTGCAAAGTTTTAATTCAGCTGGTAGAAGAATGGAGAGAGACAAAATATTCATCTCCCTGTCTTTAGCTGAATTAAAGTAAAATTTCCCGGGGAAAAGGGATCTTATAAGAAGAATGGTAACAAACACAATCAACTCTTGTTTATTGACGATGCTGCCAGACTGCAACATAATTATTATCCCTTAAAATGTGGGAAGTTGTCAACTAAAACTATAAAAGTTAATTGTCTGTCAGTTGCTTTTAAACTCAATTTAAGTTCATGAAAACGGCACTTATATTATAGCAAAAAGTTCGAGATATAAGAACTTAACTTGCGTCGGAGAAGTTAAGAATATTATTTTTAAGAATTTCTGTTCAAAGTAAATATTTTATAGTCGGTAATATGTTGAGCAAATATTTTTAGTTTTGCTGATAATCAATCATGTGTATCAAAGAAACGAAATTAGTTAATACGTTGAAATGTAATCAATACTCATGTAATATATAAACACACACACACACACACACATACACATACATATATATATATATATATATATATATATATATATATAATTAGCTAAATCTTTATATAAAATATTTAAATAAAAACACCTAGAAACTAATAAATCAAACATAAAATACAATTAAAACAAATCAACATGCATCCACATATCGTCACCTAAGATCCCTACGGACGTAACTAATAAGATATTCAAAACAAAATTTGACTAGGAAGTGTTTATTGTGAATTCACAGCATAATCTGTCAAAAAGTTGGATGTTTTTTTTTTCTTAGTTACGACGTTTTGTATCTCAGGTGACCATATACAATCAGGTGTATACACAACTGTTTTGTGACACAAATCATTTAGTTTTAAGGCTTAACAATATACGTAAATTGCATAAATATCAATTAATTATAAAGTCAACAAGATGGAAATTATAAATTTTTGATTAGTTTTGACGCGTTCTTCCATTTAGAGGCGGCCCATGTCGGGAATAAAATATATTTTATATGAGCGAAATGTAGCACCACTGCTATTGCATTCCTGCAGAAATTTAAAAACAATTTGTTTCCTATTCGTGGCATGTCTGATTATAATCCTTTGCAATGTGTTTGCACCATTAGGTTGGTAGCAAAAGAATTCGATACTACAAGTGAAATGCAAACGTCCTAAAGATTATGCAGAAGCTTTAAAGCTTCTTGGCGACTTTCTTCAATTAACATGTTGAGGAATCTGATAAAACTTTTCATATACTGAAAAGGCCGAATATGCCTTTTCATTCACTTCATTCTACTCTCTAAAACACTTTATCAACAGGGGCGTGAACGATTTCCAAGTAGCAAAATTTCCTCCTGTTTCAACTTTAAAATAGAAACTTTTTAACTGATTTTTAAATTTTCATTCCATAATTGTAGTTCTGTAATCGTGATTTAAAATTTCGACTTTGCTGCCTATTTTATGATGTTGAAGGAGTTCTTCTTTTCGTAAAAAAATTTATGAAAAAAAGCCGCTGTCCCATCCCTGATCAATTAGTTTATATCATCTACTGGGTCCGCCCTACTACATGCGAACAAACACAGATTTCATTATTTCAATGGAATTTTTTGTTATATATATTTCAACTCGTTAATTGTCTTTTGTATTTTAACTCCTTCTAGTACATTCGCAAAATGTTTATAAGAAAATAATATGAAAAAAAAACAAAAGAAAAACATGCAGGGTTCATTTTATGAAATTATATACAAATTAATTAAAAAACGAGTATAACATTTAAGAAAATATATGAATTATAATATAAATAAATACAAATTATTCAAATTATTAGCAACAAAAATATATATATTATATATACATATACCAGTGCATACATTCACACATACATACAAAAATATATACACAAATTAGGAGGAAAATTATTGCAAACAGTCGAAGTTAAATCAATCAGTTTAAACGATATTTTTCATTCAATAGAAAGCAACAACAAATGCCACACTTTAAACAAAAGCTTAGAAAATAAGGGAGAAACACGCACATATTCTTGTGCATGCATGCACACACATGCACAAACAAGCAGGCACACAAGCTCAAACACACGCAGGCACACAAAGGAATAGTCAATTCGATTAGAAATTAATTAATTAATGGAAATGCTTAGCAAATGAACAGCCTTAAAATCAATTAAGAATATAAAATTTGCAAACAAAAAGATGTTAATAATTCAATTATAATTAATTTAAAAACTACAAGTGCAATGCGATAGCGCACAATGGGGCATTATGCGAAAGAGCGATTTCTAAGCTCGGACATAATATCGATATACGATTTTGTATGGAAAGATAATCTTTCATTTCGTAACACTTAGAGTTCCAACCACAGTTGCCACTGTGGTACAATTGATCCAAAAATTTTTGTTTTTTTTTACATTTGGTTCGCTGGTTCATTTTTGTTTTTTTCTTTTATGAAAAGTTAACGATTATAATATAATTGTTAATAAACTAATTTTTTGACATATTGTCATTGTACTATTATAATATATATCATATTATAATAGTACAATGACAATATGTCAAAAAATTAGTTTATTAACAATTCAATTGAGATTTTATTTTTCATTTTGCCTTATAAATACTTTCATTGTTATCCAAGGGATTTCTAATTGTATAAAGGTATAGAAAAATAAAATAGAGTCGTATCGAATAAAAGTTGTTTGTTGGGTTTGGTTTGTATAAGTTTCATAGCCTGCTACACTTATTATAATGTGATTTTTTGAAATTGTTTGTGAATTTGTTAATTTATTTAACATAATTCTCAGATGGTTTTTGGAAGTCTTTTAATAAGTTGCGAAGTTTGGAACTTTGCAAAACTGTGGTTGAAGTCTACTGACGATTTGGTAAGAAGCACCAATGAAATGCATATAGACATTGCTTAACCACCCAACAAATAAATTTCATATTATGATTATAATATAAATAAATTTTGAAAGTTTTATCATGCCCAGTAAAAATGTACTTACGAAAATTATTACTCTTCACATAAAGTAAAAGATTTGATTCGTTTACAACACTTGATGGTAATCGATTATTACCTACCCACAGTAGTAAATCAAAAAGCTATATTGGCAACACTGATCGATTGTTACTTTTGTTTACAAGTCAGAAATTGACAATTTGACTTCAGTGTAAAAAGTATTGCATTATGCTGGTATGCAAATAAAATTGAAAAATTGGTTCTTCTTTTTTATTTTGGTTCTTTTTTTTATGGATTTTGGTCCCGAAGATAAATTTAGAGTGGCAACCGTGGCTCCAACTGAAGATACAAATTGCGACAGGTAAAGCTATTTTCATCAGAATAAAAATCAATAGTGAATTGGGACTTTTTGCAAGTACTAAATGCCTTCGTGAGCGATTATGGCCAGGCGACAGATGAGCCTTTCAAGATAATCCCATTAATGTGTTCAAATCTTCTTGTATCGACGGCCATAGAACCGATCTGCGACTTTCTGTTGCTCCCATATAAATAGTAATAACAGATAGAACTTTGCAGTTTCAGCATTTAGCTGCTTTTTTAAAACCGGTGATGAGCAACACTGAGCCGAATATTAGCCAAAGTAATATTTTAGTATTTAAATTCTTGCAAAGAACTACTTGTTCAGTTTACAGTCTTTCTTTTTTATTCCTCTTTCTTTGAAATAAATACAGACGAGCAAAAGGTGCAACTGCTTGAGACAACAAAAAACAATTGTTATCAATATTTCATCACAACATCATCTTCGTCATCATCGTCATCATCATCAGCAGAACACAACGAGTGCTGCATAGTAAATATAGAAAATCGGAAATCAAATCAAACTCATACTCATACTCTCATGCATATCGGCCCACATATACAAATAATTATACTAGATAATAATTTACCAAACAAAAAATTATTTAACGCCATGACTTGAATACACGAGCAGAGCAAATGAATTAAATACATAAATAATTTGTTTCAAATGTCATATATAATCGTGTATTAAGATATTAAATAGATAACAAATAAAAGCAAATACTAAAACAAATGGAATTATATAAAAACCCTATTAATACTGTACAACTGAAAGTGAAACGAAACTGAGCCCCAAAACACAATTAATAAAAATGTTTGTAAAAATTAAAGCGAAAAACGTTGATAAAACAAAATAAAATCATCAATAAAAAAATACAATAAAAAATTATATATAAAACACGTTTGCCAGCAAATTGTTTTATTCAATTAGCCAGAGTGACTTTTAATGAGTTTGAATCTTTTTCCCCTCCTCTCCCTCCCCTTCTTGTTTTTTCTTCTGCCGGCCCCATGCACGTTATTTATTCATTTATAAATTTATTTAAACGTAATTCTTTCAAATTTTTTCTCTTCTTGGAAATTCAACTGTTAATGTTGATGCATAAGCTCCTCTGCCTTCAACACACCAACAGGCACACAGCCAGGCGTGAATACATTTAAAATATTTTAAAACGTGTGCTTAACTCTGCCAACAACATTTGCATTATTCACTCGTACAATTCAATATTTATTTAATATTAATGAATATTTAATTAATAATTTTTTAATGTTAATATTTCATTGCTATTGATTTTTTTTGCCCCCACTGTCATTTACATAATTAGTGGTCGCCATTCAGCGGTTAATTTCATGATTTCAAAAGATACACACACACACACATTTACAACAGTTTCCACTCGTTTGTAACATTTTCAACGCAGACATGTAAATAAATAACTGCCTTTTAATAGTCATTAGAAAATAAGTAAATCGGGTATTTATTTATTTAAATGTTTTGTTTCATGGTGGCATTAAGTTAATGGTATTTCATTCGCAACATTTTTAATGCATGAAGCTTTTGGTTAACTTTTCAATATATTAAGAGCAGCACAATAAGTGCGCCTCCAAATGGCTCTATTAGAGCTACATGAGGTCTGTTCGCTTAGTTTTTCGGTGTTGCTGCATCTCGAACTTTTAGTTTGGCATGAATAGGGCGTTTGGAAGAGTCAGTAAAGTTGGAAGTATGTTGCGTGTTTGTAGATTTTCTATTCTTGAATAACTGGATCAGAGAATTTTCGTGCACTTTTTATAAAAGAAAAAAATGGAAACAACTGCTTAAAAGTCCTTGAAAAGTTTTTTGTATTTGAAATGCGATTCAGAAAACAGAATCAGAAAAATGTTTACAAACTCTTCAAAGAAGCCGATGCAAATATCGGCAATTTGAACAATTTTTACTTTTAAGAAGCCTCGAATCACTATGAAAGCAGCTGCTGAAGATATCGGGGTTTCGGTTGCATTTGTTTGAAAAATGTCGGACATGAAGAGTTTTGCATTTGCATCACTACAGCGCGCCTGCTCACTTGCCTCTGCTTATGTATTTTTCTTTTTTTTTCCCAAAATCATCATGTAACCAAGACTTCTCTCACATCTTTTTCCTGTTTCCAATATTCAAGAGATTCATGAAAGGACGGCGTGAGTTGCACTGTAAGCCAGCAGGAAAAAATCGTTTGATTTCTGATCGTCGGCTTGAAACAGTTGCACAAGAGTTTTTGGCGCACACTTTTCTCTTATTTTCGATATTTCTTTACCAGTTGAAAATTTTGCATACAAATTTAAAATGTCCTGAAATTTGCTTCTGAAAAAGAAAACATTTTTTGCAGATAATTCAGATAATGGGGGCGAAATAGCGCTTTAGCGCGGTGCTAAATTTAATTCTCATTTCATAAGACTTTTAGCTTCACAAATCCGTTTCATACTCTCATCACATTTTAGTTTTTTTTTAACTTCTTTTGTAAGTTGCAATTATATCAAAAGTTTGTTAAATTTACTTGTGAAATAAATCTAAAAAAAGTTTCAAGAATCCGCCTGCAGCGTGTGCGTTTGCAGGCTTGAATTGGAGTTGCACATAAAATGCAAAGTAACAGTGTCTTTAGGCTGTGCTACCACAATTATTCGAAGCAATTGGCAAAAGAGTCGAGGAGGATTTTTCTTTTAAACACGACCGCCACTTAGTGGGTAATCCCTGGTATGCCATGAATTGTTCCGAACAGTTGAAAAAAGATGAGAAGAGAATTTGTTGTGATCATTTCTAATTTCTTAATTCGCTGGAAAATTTTCGCTGCAGTATCGGACGTTGTTAATCGCTGGCGACAATGTTAAAGATCAGAAAAATTCGATAATCAATCTCTGGGTCTTAAACTTCGTGGTCAGCACCATCCTCAAACACTTGATCTTCATATAACTGAAACACTTTTTTATATACGGATTTCGTCTTTGAGTGTACGCCTGCCTATAAAACTTTGCTGTATTTTAATTTAAATACTGGCTAAAAATTGATTCGTCGTATAATCGATTCAATATAAATTACACTTCTTTTATGGAGACTCGCATACAATTTTATTGTCAAATTCTGTGGAGGGCAACCTCTTCCCCTGCTCAAAGCTAAAGACATTAACTGCACGATCTCTTCTTTGTTTTTATTTCGAAGAATGTTGAAGTGCTTTATTATCCCAATTGCATTTCTTGCTCTCTACCGACTCCTTAATTAGTTTTTCATATTTTAATCTCGAAATTCCTCTTCCACTCCAGGCTATTGGAATGTCATCAACAGCACTTGACTGTAAATAATGTCAAAATGCATGATGATATTTGCATCATAAATTTTGCTTTTCTAACAATTTCATTAATATTTCTTGTGTATTCCGTCACTTGTTTCAGTATATTTTCTTAAAACTAAATCAGCGCGAATGTACTTGTAATAGGATTTCAGTTTTTCAATTCATTTTCTATAATTTTATTTTTTTATTTTTGTGTTTCTTCTCCGTTGATTAGTAATCATTTGTATTCAACGTTTGGCATAAAGTTCACACAACAAAAAAACAAACAAAAAAGCGCAACGGAAATTAAATTTCAAATCGAAGCTGGAAAGGAAGACATACAACTGGAGAAAAAATGCTCGCAAACAATTCAGCAGCGAATGCTAATGAAGGCATGTTTGCTTCTTTCTTTTTTCATGATTTTTTTCATGATTTTTTTTGTTTTGAAAGGCAAGACGAATGTCAATATCATTAAAAATGTAGAGCCAACAAAGCAGAGCGCAACAATAATATGTTACAACTGAGTAGCCCCCTCACACACTTACACACACACATACTCTGATAGCTTTCCTATGAAGAAAATTACATTAAAAACAACTGTTAATGTCCTGTTGACTGTTTATCCGTTTAACTGTTTTTACTTTTACTGTGTTTTTTTTTCTTTTGTCTGCAAAAGCAACAAAACGACGGCAAAAGAGAATGGAGGCTGATCCCTACAGTAGCAGGACTTGCAAAGCTGCTTATACAGGATGGTTCATTGGGCTCAAAGGCAATTCAGTAGATCCAAAGTAGATCGATTACGCCTCATGGTTGCGAAATTTATTCACTGACGATCGAGTTTTTCTTGTCTGCAATAGTGAATAGTTCTGATAATTATTGTTGAAGGCAAAGCACTTGCACTCAACGTTATCAACAACGATTAACACCGTCAGGTACTAAAAAGCACTAAAAAGTGCTGTAGCGGTACTGCAGCAGATATTCGATGGCGAATCAGGAAAAATATATCGTCACAACATATTCAGTTTCTTATAATTTTTTCTCATCTGTCCGGCACAATGCATGACATAAGCCAGGCATCATCCACTGAGTGCCGCCGGTCCTGTTTAAAGGAGAAAATCCTCATCCACTATTTTGTCTACTGGTTCGAACAATTGTTGTACCACAACCTCAAGACAGCGTTTCTTTTAATATTCTCTCTTCAACTCCAATTCAAACCTGACCACGTACACGCTCCAAGCAAATGCCTTAAACTTTTCTTATTATTTATTTCTCAAGTAAATTTTATCAACTTTTAAACAAAATACAATTTACAAATTACATAAAAATATTATTTATGCATTAAGAATGAAGGGGAGAAAAAACTAATAATAATAATATAGTTAAGGAATATAAGAACTTAAACAAACATGTCCAGCTGGCAAGAAAGCAAACGGAAAAAAGTATTCTTAACAAAAAGTTGTTGGCGAAAGTTTACCAGTGCCTCGCTATGCGGCACAAACGTCACCAAAAACACATAAATGCGGCAAGAAGTTGCCATGATGCTGAATATTATGCTTAGACAAGCTCAGAGAGGATACTGAATTCGTTTATGCCAAGAGCCGGAACCCGTCGAAACCCAACCTTTTATGTTGCAGTTTACAATTGTGGACTACGAGTATATGGCAAGAGAATTTCCCACATCAAACTTCAAGAGCTGTTGACGCACTTCAAAACAGCTTGAAGTGTTGATTAAATTACACCGCCGTAGTATTTTCGGGATGCATATAAAAGTGTAGTTTTTAAGAAATGAACAACACAAACAAAAAACAACTTTCTGGCACTACAACTGCAATCACCAAAAAAAAAACTTGCAAAATTACTCGTATTCAGTTGTAGAAGTCATAAAATGCAAATAAAGACAAATTATATTCATGAGACTTTTTTAGAGTTTTACAAACACAAAAAATAAAATAAAATAAAGACTTGAACTGAACTGAACTGAAGTAAAAACTAAAAGAAACACAACTTCAAACTTAAACCAGCAGATGCATGAGACACACACACAATTTCAAGTCACATAATAAAAGTTAGAAGAAAAGTTTAAAAATTTCTAAATAAATTTTAATTTATTAAACTGCTGTTGGTATGTATGGAGCAGTTCTTCCCCTGTTGTAAATACTATTTGAATTTTCAGTCTCTTTTGAGGGCCAGCACAAGTGTGACAGATAATTCAAAGTTTTGGCTAAAACTTCAAATGAATACGCCCAGTCCCAGTAAATCATATCTAATGCAAATTCCTTGTTGCCAATTAGAAACGTTTTGTCGTTAATATACTTTGCGGCGTACAAACAAATTAAATAACACTTAACTAATAACTCGTTTTTAATTATGCACGGCGCGTATTTGCGTAAAACTTTTTCAACTTGAGATAACTGCAGCTCTGGCTAATTGAATGCTAACGAAAAGAGAAATAAATTGTCTTCGCCTGATCACTATTAACAAACTTTTGAGAGAAGATCTTTGCTTACTTCCATACAAGATTCAATTGTTGCAACCATCAGCGCCAGCGGACTGTCAATTGCACCGAGTGTTTGATTGAAATATAGGAATTTAAAACAGATTTTTATGGCCAAATTGTCTTAAGCGATGTGGCTCATTTTTCTTCCAATTGGGCGCGAAAACAATTTAGCCGATTGAGTGCCCTGATGAACAGAAAATAAACCTTCATCTGCACCATTCCGTGGGACCCTGACCGAACTTGCAGTTCTTGTTGCAGCAGTTCTTAAGTTTGTTGGGGGGGTGCGGTACACAATTTCATGTGCTCTGAAATTCCTTATTTCCAAATTCAGTACAAGCAATTCCGAAACGAACGAAAAGAGTTGAATTGTGCATCTGATTTATTTGTAACCCTGGTCACACTAAATTTATCAGGATGACACCGCACAAGTCTGAAAATATGACTTAACACGAAGTTGTTTTCTTATTTTACCTCACAGGATAATAACTCCCCTTTGACCATCAGAGCAGTTACAAGATCTTTGAAAAACTTCTAAGATTCTCAACTCGCAACAATTAACTTTTTCACTTTTTAATTTCAAAAATACAGACACAGAAGCAAATGCCTGATTGTTTCTTTTGTAATGGTAAAGGTGGATGGATGTTTCTTAGATTTCCCTTATGGCAAAAGCGATTCGGACAAAAGCAAAAGTAAAATGTATTCAAAAAGATACACTCTGCTTATTAAATGCGTATTTTTTCTCTTATTTGAAGTCACACCCCAATTTTTCACATGCTGGAATTTAATAGCAGAACCAGATAAATTTTAGTTCATAAGCGGCTGCATATTGAGTTGACCGAAACTTTATGGATAACGACATAATTATGCCAAGTTACTCCGACTTGTTGGCAAAAGAAAAAATTGTCTACTATAAAATTATTTAATCCACAACAAAACTTAAACCGTTTAAATTGCATGTCTTGTATCGCAGTCTCTTGGAAATGGCAGAGAAATTTAAAATAAATAAAAAGTACAATAAATATTTAAATAACCAATTGATTGCTAGCAAACGAACAATAAAATCTGGAAAAAAAGACAGTAAAATAAAAGAATGGCAGCATGTCTTTCGAGCGTTTTATTTGTTGAGATAAAAGATTTACATTTTTTTTCTCCTCTACTCTGTTAATTCATAATGTTTCGTTATTTGTTAGGAGTTTGTAGTCTTGTGCTTTTTATTTGTTTTTTTCTTTTTTTCTATCCTAAAGTATTTATCCACGAAATTGCTCATTTATCAGCAGCAACCCATCGTGATGGTTTTCTATAAAAGAAGAGTGGAAATCTTGAAATTCGATTTTCTTCATGATAATAATCGGTTCTGTTGTTAGAGGACAACAACAGGAAACAGACTTAAGCCCTGAAATGCTCACATGCAAGTATCCTTGTTATGAAAATTGATGTGTTTTCTTCTTCTTGTTATTCTTCTTCTTCTTCTTCTGCTTTTAGTATAAAAAAATAGAGATAAGCATATTGTGATATTAAAATTTAAAGTAAAAATAAAAATAAAATTAAAAGGCAAAAGAGACTCTTAAGAGGGCATCAGCAAGTCGAACAATTTACGATAAATTTCTTGTCTTGCGTTACACGTTCAGTAATAAAATTCAGCTGGAATATATTTTTCATTTAGAGCACATTTTTTTTTCAGATTTAGCGAATTCGAAAGTGGAGCGAAAATAAAAGAGGGATTTAAATCTTAAGGAAATCACTGATGGGCCATGTCTTGCCTTAAAACAACTTTAATATTATAAAAAAAAAAACATTTAAATTTAATATTAAAAAACTCAAAGTGATGAGTGAAAGATTTTCAGCCAGTTCCTACAGTTATTTAACTGCAGCTGATGCGTCAGATCATCAGCGATCTTTTAGCCAAAATATTTTGAAAAACAATTCAAATACTAAAATTTAGTAAATTGTTTGAGAAGCCACAGACAGATTTTTTAATCAGGATTTACATGAACAATTGTAGACTCCCAAATATATAACTCAAATATATTTTAGCAGCAGTTCTGCCAATTCTAAGGTCGCGTATCTGGAGAACATTATTGCACTCGATAAAGTTAGAAATGCCCATTCAATTTCTCTTGAAGTGCCATCATTTTCCCCTTCCTGCATCTTAATGCCTTCTTTCCAGACATGTTTTATATAAAAATTTTATTTAAACAATTTTAAATGCCCTGTTGCCCAGTGTTGAATTTCATATCAATCAGCACAGGGACACGCACGACTTCTTTCCCTGCGTAGCGAAATTTCAAATTATGTAATTACGAAGGCTGTCTGATATCTTCGTGACTATTTGAAATTCCCTCTCAGTAGACTGAAATACAACACTGCTGTCGCGAAACATCATGTATTAATTTGACAGCCATTTCGAACAGAGAACGTCGTGAGTTTCTAGACCACGAACTCGTCTAGTCAGTGTGACAAAAAACCACAAAACCCTGTGACTATTTTCTTCTTCCCAACCTGAAGAAATAGATGGCTGGAAAGCGATTTGGGTCGAATGAAGAGGTCACAACCGAAACAAGTGCTCTGAGCAAGCCTGTTATTTGGTAAAAGTAATAAAATTGGAAAAAACGCGGGACTAGTTGTGTTGATCTAAAAGGAGATGACAAAAAGGTTACAAGTTGAAGAAGCAAAAATTATTCAAACAGTCACTCAGACATTCAAAGTTGTCAAAGCAGCTCTTGTATCACGTCGAGGTATCACAAGATTTCAAACTGGCTTTTATATATTTAAACTATTGAAATTTATTTCATAACTGAAGCTGAACTAAAACAACACAATTGAACACTCAGCGTTCATGAGGCTGCTGAAAACCCCTCAATTGATCACTTTGAGCTTTTTAGTAAGATTTTGGGGAAAAAGAATCAGCACAAAATTAAAATTGAAGATATTAATATTTATATAGGCTAATTGTTCCAACTTAGTTAAAATCTCAGAAAGGCACAAAGGAGGTCAACATCAGTTTTATTCAACTTACACAGCAGAGCAGAACAGCTGTTTTCGAAAGTCGCTACACTTTAACCTTCAGTGCTCATGTGTAAATAAAAATGCTCAATAAAAATAAAATCACATACAATTTAAGCTTTGGCTTGAGCTACCAATGAAAATTGGAAGAAACGTTCACATATACTTAAGTATAAAATTCAAACCATAAAAGTTTGACTTAATGTATAATGGAACAACAAATTCAGAAAAATGGGACATGAAGAATATAATCAAATGGTAACACAGGTATCATAACACACAAGTGTTAACATCAGGTTGATACAGTTCTCGGATTGTTTTTTCACAATAAAATTTGTGTAAATAGAAAACTGTTATCACATTCAACTAAGCCACCTAAACAGTGGTGATAAACACAATATACACATGAGCACTGAAGATGAAAGTGTAGCGACTTTCGAAAACAGCTGTTCTGCTCTGCTGTGTATGTTGAATAAAACTGATGTTGACTTCCTTTGTGCCTAGGAATATTTATCATCATGTCTTTCTGAGATTTTAACTAAGTTAGAACAATTTAGCCTATAGAAATATAAATATAGCAAAATAAAAATAAAATCACATAAAATTGAAGAGTTTTAAACGACAATTCCCAAAAATATGCACTAATTTGAAAATTGTTTTGTAATTTAAATTTTTTAATTTTCTAAGAAAATAATTTTTAATCCAGACACTTGATTGGAAATCAGGGCGTTGCACAACCAGCGCACCCTTATTTACACCAACCAACACAATTTATTTAACGTTTCAACACAATTGTTTCACAATATCAATTATTATTCATAACACTCTTGATCCAGGGTAAATGAGAGGCGACAGAGGTGAAAATAGTTGGATAAGGTTTCTTACAGAGGGACGCAGAGATCACTCCAATAACGATTCTCTCGGACTCCAGCACTAACGGCCCGCCGGAGTCTCCACTGCAGGCTGAAACGCCACCAGTTGAAGCGGCGCAAATCCCTTGCTGCGATAAATTTGCGCCATAAAATCGTAAACAAGCTTTAGTACTGATAACTGTCTGGCGACCCCATCTCAACAGAGAATCTGACTTCAAATTACGAGAAGTTCTGCCCCAACCAGCTGTTACAGCGATTTTACCCGTATAGCTTGCATTTTGCTCGGGAGGCAAGTTAGCAGCGTAAATGTTGGAAGTGAAATTAATGGCTGGTATTTTTATTAATGCAATATCGTGCAAATTTTTTACTGTTTTACCACTCGCGTGGGCAAAAATGTCCTGAGGCTTGACGACAATATGCTTTTTGCTTTTCCGAAAAATATTGTCACCCAAATATACTTCGGCATTAGCTAAGTTTTTTATGCAGTGAGCAGCTGTCAGTACCCATTTATTGCTGATTAAAGTTCCGCCACACTTTGTGCGGTTTGAGTTGGAATACGTTATATAGAGGCCAACCATGTAGGGCAACTGACCAATTTGAGCGTTCTTTCCATTTGATATACGACCTCTTGGAATAACTTCATCCTCTCCTAAATGGAAACTGGAAGCGGCAATCGAAGTTAAAGCAAAAGTTAATGCAATTAAAACGTTCATGCTGTTGCTGAATTTAACGCGAACTACTGATATTTTCTCAAATGATAGTCTGCTTTGTTTAGAACTTTTCAAACTTGATTACACCAGTCGACGAAATTGCAAATTTCTAAAGAAAAGCTGGCGACATTACAAAAATTCTGTACTGGACTGTGACTAGAGATCATGCACTCAAAAGTTCTGGACATTAACTACGAATCGCAATTTCTATTTTAATTCGAACCAGCACTCAGGGAGTGACCACCACACATGCAGGGCATTGTGTCGGAACTGAAGAGGAAGAGAGCAGCGATGAAGATAGATTTGTGGCCATTTGCGTTACTACACAGTTCCCATTTTTCCTACTAAAATTGAATATCCATTGAAAAACATTTTATGAAATCCCAAATCATTTTCTCTAACCCTTTTTTTTTTACTGTCGACCAGTGTTGAAATACTTAATTTCAAAGTTTAATGCCTAAACTTATATCTTAGATAAGATAGCAGCTCATGATTTCAAACGATAGACTTCTTTGTGATTAGATTTTAGGAAAAATGTGTTTTAATTCAGATACAACATTTGCTTTTTTCAACACAATCAAAACGAGCAAATAGATAACAATTTTAGCCTTTAAGTCAGCGGCAAGAATCTCTTAACATCTTCACACGTTTTTCATAAATCTTCTTCAACACTACAACAAGAATTTTAAATTATAATTGCAAAACTAATTAATGTTTCATGTAAAGTTAAGTAGTAAAATTATGCGGCGTAAATTTTTATTAATTCCTCTTCTGCCAGAATCGGTTCTAAAACTGCTATTCTTTTTCTTTCTTTATTCGTGACATGGTGGTTCTAAACTTGAGGCCAAATAACAATTTCAAGGGCCACACAGACATTGCTTAACCACCCTACAAATAAATTTCATATTATAATAGTACAATGACAATATGTCAAAAAATTAGTTTATTAAAAAAAGTATCGAAAAAATAAAATATCGCAGGTGGCGAATGATAGTGGATCCATCGGTAGGGGATACTTCCCTAACAAAAATCCATTAAGACCAGAAGCAAGAAGTATGTGTGCATGTGTATGTGTGCTTTATTGTTTAGCCACTAAAATGGCAGCAAAAGTCTATTGAAAGGAAGATGAATAACAAGAGATTCAGACTGTTTTCCTAAAACGAAATCAATGAAATTTTTGTCGTGAAGGCGAATCAATTTCAAAAGCAACCCAGCGAATCCACAATGAAGAATTGCAAGTGTTTGTATGATTTTACAGGGACTGAAACACGGCCAATACACGGAGCAGTTTAAGCAGGTATTTAGAAGTTCTCATAACGACAACAGCCAAAAATATGACACAAGATATTTATTTTGTCAGAGACCCCTTTCCCAAATGGTGTGACATGAGTACGACATGCTGACGTACTGACGAATGTGACGAACAACTACTCGTTCAATTGTTTTGGTAACGACATAAATGTCTTGTATTATAATCGAAATGCTTGTGAAATTCGTAGTCATGATTTTATAACTTTAAAAACAGCTTGACTTTTTGCCCATTTAGCTGTTTAAATTAAAATGCTACCAGTGGATATCTCTGCTACTCAAGACTTTTTATTTTAAATTCTTCTTTCCTTTAAAACTTTATGACTACTACGCGTTTATTGCTACTGTTGCTAGAATGATTGTTGTTGTTATTGCTGTAGTTTGTTATACATTTGATAAGCTGGTATTTGCCTTCTCCTCTTTTGTAGTGATAATATTTGATTCGAAAAAGCACCGTCGTGGAGCTCCCTCAACACAATTGATACTCTCAAACGTTATAAATACACGAAGAGAAACAATTTATGTAAAAAAATGTTTTCATGAAATCTTGCCAAAAGCAAAGAGTTCCTGCAATTACTTCACATCAAAATGTCTCACCTTCAAGTTTTCTGATTCATTTTAACTTCTTCTAATACGCTAAACAACGTCTACATTTTTTTTTTCAAAAAGTACTTTTCAAAAAGTTTCTCTCAAACGCCACGACGACGATGAATATTTTTTTTTCTTGTTGTATATTTTTCTCAAGTTTACTTTTTATGTTACACTTCACTCATCTCAAACTTAATTTTTTAAAAGAACTGCTTCACAATATCAATTATTGCTCATTGTTTTGTTGATCCAGGGTAAGTGCTCTGCGACAGAGGTGAAAACAGTCGGATAGGGTTCATCACAGAGCGACAAAGAGGCCACTCCAATAACGATTCTTTCGGACTGCAGCACCAGTGGCCCGCCGGAGTCTCCATTGCAGGCCGAAATCCCACCAGTAGCAGCAATGCAAACCGTCTTTTTTGGCAAAGGCGAATCGTAATACGGCGAACAGTGTTTAGTTGTGATAACTCTCTGGTACGCCCACTGCAACATGGGAGACAGATCTGACGTGGAACTAGTTCTACCCCAACCAGCTATTACAGCGTATCGACCCGTATAGACTGCGTTTTCGTTGGGTGGCAAGTTAGCAGCGCAAATGTTGGATGTGAAGTTTATGGCTGGAATTTTGATTAGTGCAATATCGTGCGGATTTTCACCAAAATTATAGCTCTCGTGGACAAAAGTGTCCTGGGGCTGAACGACAATACTTATTTCAGTTTCCCAAAAAATAAGGCTGCCCAGATGTACTTCAATATAACTCAAGTTGCTTAAGCAGTGGGCAGCAGTCAGTATCCACTTGTTGCTGATTAAAGTTCCTCCACAATGGAAATATTGTGAATTGGAACGCAGTATAAGAAGACCAGCCATGTAGGGAAATTGACCTCTTCTAGCGGTCTGTCCATGTGAAATACGACCTCTTGGTACAATTTCGTTCCCTTCTAAATCAAAAGGTGAAGCGGCAGTCGAAATTAAAGCAAAAGTTAAGGCAACTAAAACGTTCATGCTGCTGTTGAATGTTGAAAGTGGACTGCTTTCTTTCCAAGTAATCGCCTGCTTTATTTAGAATTTTTCAAATTTGATTACACTAGCCAACAAAATCCAACTTTCCGCCTCAAATCCGCCGACATTTCAGAGACTCTTTGTATAGTTTCAAGTATCGTGCACATGCAAATTTTGGTCATTTTCCATGGATACGCTTTAATGGCCAAAATAATTTGTGAACGCGATTGCAATTTTCCCTACTTAAATTAAAAATCTACTGAAAAACTTCTTGAATACGCAGCGAGAGTTATTCATTGTTTGCTTGAATGAGTGTAAAAGGGCCTTCACATATTTTGATAGTTTCCATTTTGAAAACAAATCCAAAGAAAAGATTAACTGAAATACAAAATGATTTTTCAGCATTTTTTGCTTTCGACTAGTGTTTTTGTCGAAACAATTTCAAAGTTTTATGCTTGAACTTTAGTCTCAGATAAGGTTCACTTAAACTCTTTTTCTTATCAGATTTCAAGAATTAATTGGATGTCTGTAAGAGCAGATATATTTTTTGTCAAAATAAACAAGCAGACAATAATTAAAAGCTTTGACGCTGTTAACATCTTCGCATGTACGTGTTTTTCCATAAATCTTTTTGTATTTTATTCAAAATCACCAATAATTCAATTATCTGTCTGCGAAAATACTTAATACTCGTATTTGCTGTCTTTAAATTTTGTTTGTTGATAACTTCAACAACAATTTGTTGTTTCAATTTGAGGTCGCTTTATTAACTGAAAACAAGGTTTCATCATCTGATTATATCGGCAGGAGAATATTCTGAGAACTTACAAAGAATTTAGAGATGTTTTTTTTAAGGAAAATGCTAAAATAATAAAAAAATTTGGAAAAATATTGGCTACAGGAGGACAAAGAAATATTTTGCAAGTTGTTCTGAACGTACCCGATCCATGGCTGGCGAAAAAGGGAACGGTGCAAGAAGCTCCGGATTAGCGACTGGTGAAAACTAAAATAGAAGTGCTAACAAAATTTCACGTATTTATAGTCGATATATTTAGGACGGTTTTTTATAAGACCATAATTTAAAGTGGCGCCAACTGGATAAGTACATAAAGGTCTTGATCCTGTCACAGAGTATCTTAACTATGTCCATTGACTCCTTCCAAGAGCAACTTAATGTGAGACTTAACGTTACTTCACATATAAAGTTCCGGAACTCAAACCTCAGAGCCAGTCATGTGGCAGCTTCTCCTCACCCCAGAGAAGGCACACAAGACTCAGTTACTTAGAGAAATTGTATTTTTATTGTTTTGCAATTCACAAGGTCACGTGTTGTATGATTTTTATATTTGTGTTGATGATGAGATTTTACGTTTGATAATTCAGGAAACAATTCGCAGCTCTCAGCAGCAAAACTTGTTTTTTTTTTCTAGAAATCGTTTTCATTCTACTGCTCCTACACATTTTTGTGTTGTCTGGACATCGCGATTAGTGAGCGAATTGCTCTACTGTGCGCGCAAATGGAATCAGAGGAGCTCATCTGGGAACCGAAGTGAAGCAATCAAAATAACAAAATTAAATCAAGTAGGAGCGGGAATAGCTTTGAAGTGTATTTTATTCTTTTATAATACACAAGTAACGGCGGCTAACACACACTCTCGCCCGCCGTCTTGACTAAATATTTTCAGCCGCTCGATGCAGATCTCGGGAGCTATTTTGTGATAAAGCGATAACACAACTCCAAATAGAACAACAGCAGCGTTTTTCTACTGTTCTAAAATAATATGACTTTATGACAATATGACCGAACAGCACTCTGTGCGAATATGCGAAATGTTTGTTTTCAATTTCGGACCTACTAATTTGTCTTTTGATATAAAATAATATTCCCATGGATCCCTGCTTTGTGCTACTTTTTAAGAAATGTTGTCAGCGGTCACCCTGTTTACGTGCTATTCCGTTAATATACGAGTTTATTAAAGTTAGTTAAAATATCGTTGGTTACCAAGCTGACATTCAAGCGTAAAAAATTGCTTATCTAAAATTTATCGCGTCTAACAAAATACTCAAGCCTTTTTTTTAAGTTTAGACTCGCTGTACATCTCTTGTGTCTATCAGCCATTCGGCATAAGAAACTAAAAACTTAAGAGGCCAATAACGCTGTTTAAAAACTGATGAAAAAGATTTTGAATCTATTTTGCTTCTTGTCTTCAGTTGCCCTCTCTCTCTATCTCTCTCTCTCTCTCTCTCTCGCTGTCTTTGTTTAATTATACGAGTATTTATCAATGCAGTTTGTGGCCTTCTGTTGTGTCCCACACCGATTGCTTTGCTTCAGCAAAAAGTACACTTAATAAATTGGGATTTCTTACCCCCAGGAATTTTAAGTAATTTAACGCCAGCCTTATAGAAAAACATTCTTTTTTCATTTATTGTGGCATTACACTTTCTTTGTATTTGTTTTTTCGGTTTGAGTTTATACGCTTGTGGGGCGAAGGAGACCATTCTGCCGCATGTAGCCACACCGAAAATATCTACAAGTGCAACAACGAAATTATAGAATAGAAAACACATTTGCCTCCAGGCATAATTTTTTACTTTACTTTTCTTGAGAATTTAGGTTCGCTGGAGATCTCTTTTTTTATTTATTTATTTATTTTTTGTTTTTTTTTATAACTTTAATTTAAGCAACAATAGCTTTTTAAAGGTTTCCTCACTCATTCTCACACGCCTTGTGCTCGTGCTAGCCGCAATAGTTGAAATTAGTTTAAGGTTTTAGGGCTGTTTCGTTTCTATTTTGGCCACTGCCGAAAGTAGAATAATAAATATTAAGAGTAAAACAAAAAAAAAAGTTGGGTCTCATAAATACAATTTTCGAAATTACCACCACAGTTTTGCTCAAAAGATTATGCAGTCTATTTCCTTGGCAAATAAAAGGATGCCAACAACAACGAAAATAGTGCGAAATGTTGTTCATTTAGATTGAAGCAAACCACGTGTCCGAGTGCGAAGTTTCTTTCACAATTTTTGCAAGTCGTGTCGTCATGCTGGTGAAAGTAAATATCATATTTTCCAAGGCAAGTAAAACTTTTTCAGTTGCACGCAACGCAACGTTTTCATTGAGATTTGTGAAGTCTTAAATATTTCGTTTAACTCACTTCATGATGATGGTCATGATGATGATGATGATGATGATGATGATGATGATGATGATGAAGATGTACACGGTCTACAACTGTCAGGCAGCTTTTTCATCTTCTCTCGCACAAAGATTTGCGGAGCATTTATTTTTTACACTCTTTCACTAGAGTGACCTTGAAAATAGTTACGAATCAAATACATGCTGTTTCATTCAAATTTCGTTATCTAATTAATGCTTGTGTTGTTATAAAATAATAAAAAGTTGCTTCTCAAAACTACAGATAACCACAGAGAACATAATTTTCATGTTCTTAACCTGCTAAGACCATCCATATCTTTTATATTCTTAGAAAAATTTTAATTGTGGCACTTTACGACTACAATGAATTGTTGGTAAAAGTATTTAAATTTGTTTTTTAGTTGAGATAAGTTTAACCCTTTCGGAACTAGAGTTGGAATTTAGTTGCTCAGAAATAAGCCGCCGCTAACTACAAAACTAATTGCTTTAAATTGGTGAAACTGTTCAGTTTTCCCACGAAACGTCCGCAGTACGAATCAGTTCGGCAATCACTCTGCATCTCTAAGAAATCAGATGAATTGCATAAAGCATGAGTGCACTAGGAATTGCTTCCGGACTTGTTACGAAACATTTTCCTTCCATATGGCGAAATGACAAGCTTTGTCAGCTCGAATGGGAGTGGCACCTCAGCCCATGTCTCATTAGATTTTAACCAAAAAATAATAATAACAAAATTTGAGATGTATGAAGTTTATCTGAAGAAAGAGAAGAACAAATTCATCAAACTTCACAAAAGAGTCTGCCTACCTACTAAATTTCAACGTCTATATCTCAGGGTGAAGTCTTGAACATGAATTCTATCAAAATTCTGAGAGTGTGCGTTAGCCCAACTCATGTCTATTGATAATAAATTGCAACAAGAAAATAGTCCCACACACCCGGCTACTGTTAACTCGACTGCCATTTTATAAATTAAATAACTCCGTTTACAAGCAAAACATCCTATATTGTGTTTGTGTGGATAGAAGTAATTTACACATTTTGTGTTGATTCAATGTTTTTGCACAATACATTTGCAGGCAGCCGCCTGCTGTATTTTCCATTTGTTGCTATTGTTTTTTGCATCTTGTGTTGTTTAAATGATTATTTAATGCTCTTATTGTTGTTGTTTGTTTATTATTACTATTTCTTTTTTCTCTCTCTCTCGCTCTCTAATACCAGAAAGTGTGAAATGATAAATGTTCTTGACAAATAGGTTTATAATAGTTTTGTCTAAGCCATGAGTTTGTAAAAGTTGATTTAGCTCTATTTATGTTCTTGTTGGTGTTGCTTTTACAAGTTTTAGTAACAATTTCATTTCTGTATATGGGAGAGTGTATCTGGTTGTGTGTGTGCGTGTGGGTGTGTGCAATGGTTGGGTTGGATATATTTGATTATGATTATGCTTAAGCTAACTACTTTTTAAAAAGCCAAAAGGAACATAGAGAACAGTTTCGATACAAAATCATGGGCTGAATGAGAATTCAAAACACTGTAAGTGTTAGTTTCTTTTATATGTATGAGAAGGTTGGCGATATAAATACTTGGCTACTAACCCAAACACGTCACACATGTTTTTGTAGTACATTTTTAAGTATCTCGTTGTCCCTCAACACTGATAAAACTTATATGACTTAAACGATATTTATGAGTAGACATGCAGAATATATATAATTTTTTATTTTAAGCATAAAATTAATAACATTTAACACAAAGTCTATATATTTCTTGTTTCTTTTGTACTAACAGACAAATATTGTATTCAACCTGCCAAAAATTATTCCCAGAATTTGAAAAGTCTTCTGAGGCCCACGTATAATTGGATGCAGCGACATTTGCCATCCACTTGACTGTTCAGCCAGTAGTCGAAAACAAAATCACGCTGTTTGTTTCTTAATTCAGCGCAATAAAATCGCTGGAACAATGGAAAAATTTCGCATATTTTTTCCCCTAAATAAAATACAATAAAAACAAATCAGGTGTAAAAGTTGTAGCTCGCGCAACTGCAGCTACTGTTGAAATGTTAAACATGCTTTTAGTTTAATCTTTTCTAATTTTATTTTTATTAAACTTTTATTTTTCCTGAAATGTTTTCTGTGACACGACCTGTTTTTCTTTAAGCTTTAAATGTCAAGGTGGTAAAATTTCGACTAGCGGCCGATCCCAAGAGAAAGTATAACCCACCGCAGCGGTTGCCACTACATCAGACAGCCGGGCTGCAGTCCAAAGAATTAAAATAATAATGCCTGCTAGGCCTGTCCATAAATACAGGCATACACAAACACATATGCTCGTGTGTGTGTATGTGTGTGTGTGTGTGCATTTGTTATCTGTTTTACAACCAAAATTAAAAAATAAAACAATCCAAATAACACAACATTTACACACTAAAATTACAAACATTTTGCAATTGTAACACTGAGATTTATGAGTTGAAAAATTAAATTTTATTCTGGTCTTAAAAGGGAAAGACAAAAAAATGCCACAAAAACTGATTTATTACAAAAGTCATAAACTTCTTAATATTTATTTGCATGTAAACAAAATAATCTGAATATGAAGTGCCAAGAAATAATAATTTCATAACACTCATACGCCTTCATGCCAACACACACACACACGCACACAAAGTAATTTTCTAAAATATTCTTCGAGTGTTTATGTGTGTTCTGAAATTATTTAAAGTGGATTTAAACAAACATTTAAAGTACGAAACACTGCTAAACTGATTTTAAATGATTTTAGAATGGAAAAAACTAACAACAATAAAGTCAGTTAAGACTGGAATGGCAGTTTTAATGTGTTGGGCCAATTGTTTTCAAGATTTAGTTTTGGAAGTTGAATTAGTCTAGTGGAGCTTCTCCAAAAGTAAAATATTCATCAACTTCCATTTAAACGCGTTCTGTGAAATTCATAAAATAATTTTCTCTTGACAATAGGTCATCGTTACGTTTATGTGTTCATGTATTTTTGTTTCTGGAAAATATCTCGTTGCCCGGAAGACCTTGTCCTGCCACAATTCGCCGCCAACAGCGAATCTTTCGATTGTGATGTCAACTGGCAGAGAATCAAATCATAATGATTAAGTTTTTTTGTTGCTGTTTTTGTAGTTGATTCGCTTTTGTTATTGTAGTTGGTAACTCACATATTTACAAAACTTAAAGCCCCTTAAAACCAAATAAAACAAACTGTCAAACAGCGCAAAATGTAACTTTTATATTTCGTTATCTGTTCAGCTTTTAAATTAACGCAAACGAACTCTTTTTTCTAACTTCAGCTGCTTAAAAACTAAAATGTGGTTCACGCTTTTCCATTGCAGTTTGAGAATTTCACCAAAAAAAAAAAGAAATTATGAATCAAAGCAAATCTTATTCACGGTCTTCGTTGTAAAAAGTTTTGATATTTTGTATGTGCTTTACGTGCTCCTGAAAGAATGTGGAAGCTTAAACGAGTTCTGTTAACTCTGCTTTACACTTTCGAACACTTAAACATTTTCAAAGCAACAGAATGGAGAAAAAACTAAGCGAGAGCAACAACAACACCGGCGAATTCGAAACAACAAATGCAAATAAGCAAAAATCATTATCTGGCAAAATAATCAAGTTACGTTGCTGACTAAAAATTATTCACAAGTGCTTCCCCACACACAATCATGCGAGTATTTGTAAAATATAGTGAAGCAAGCACACACACACACAAACACACGCTGCTACGTTTCACAGACACTCTACAAAATATAGCGAAACTTGTTCATACACCTTTCGGTTGGAATGGGTGTGTGCAGTTCGCCGGGGAATTGATGACTAAAAGTAATAGAACGCTACAATTAAATTCGAATAGAAGTTCAACTGCATTTTACAATTGTGGCATCAACAAATTGTTGAAAAATATTTTTTCCAATTCTTATTCGTTGGTGCTTATGGAGTTAATAACGGATGTGAATTAAAAAAATATTTCAAAACATACTGGGAACAGTGTTTTTAAGCCGTCAAAATTTAAGAAAAACTAAGTATTTTTTTATGAATAAGAACACTAACATTAATACGATGGATTGCGCTTTGTTATGCTACCCTGTAGGTTGAATGGTCGTGTTCTCCATTCCCGCCCGATACCCCGCAGGTATTCAGTCCACAGGCCGCCTACTAGTGGCAACATGGGGACTCTGATGCTGCTATCTGATCTGATAAAATGACTCCAGAGAATAGAAAATATAGTATATATTATTTTAGTTTTTTTAGCTTTTAATTATTTTATATTTAAGATAATAATATCGAGCTTTAGGCTTGTTTTTTATAAAAATAATAATTATGTATTTATTGATATCAATATTTCGATATCCTCTGGATATCTTCTTCAGGATAATAAACAATATTAACAATTAATAATAACAATTTTTTTAAACGTTTAAATTTGAATATTTTTGTTGTTTCGTTTTTTATATATTAAAAATATTAAATATAAAGAAAATATTGTATTCAACCTGCCAAAAATTATTCCCAGAATTTGAAAAGTCTTCTGAGGCCCACGTATAATTGGATGCAGCGACATTTGCCATCCACTTGACTGTTCAGCCAGTAGTCGAAAACAAAATCACGCTGTTTGTTTCTTATTTCAGCGCAATAAAATCGCTGGAACAATGGAAAAATTTCGCATATTTTTTCCCTAAATAAAATACAATAAAAACAAATCAGGTGTAAAAGTTGTAGCTCGCGCAACTGCAGCTACTGTTGAAATGTTAAACATGCTTTTAGTTTAATCTTTTCTAATTTTCTTTTTGTTTTGGAATATGTTGTTGTGAAGAATGTAAAAATACTCGCACATGCCCAGGGGCGTTTCCATGATGCCAAGCACATTCAAGATAAAAGCAGCTAAAAAATAAAACTGAGATGTTACTTCTTTGTAACATCAGAGAGAGATTTTGAGCAGCGACATTTCATTAACAATGCCCGCCTTTAAGGATCTTGTCACAGCCAGACGTGCCAAGGACCTGTTCAAATGAGAGGAGCTGCCCTTCTGAATTCGATTTTGACGAAATTGGTGATGTGTACATGTAAAATTGAATGTGATTGATTCTTAATAGAAACATAATACAATAAAGATTTTCAAACTTTATTTTTCTTTTTTTGCTGTGCATGGAAACGCCCATACATGCTTCCTACTAAAGGAAAAGGCAGTATGCAGTCGCACAGCAATTTGACTTCCGCTGTATGTAAATTTAAGTGGCAGCAGAATGAACTAGAAACGCTCGTAAACAAATAAGCGAAAGTGGCAGTGCGGCTTTTTGCTGGCTTTTTTTTTTTTTTTTTTTTTTTTTCTTTGAAATGGTTGTTAAGGCAATAAACAGTTAGCGGAGTATGTGCTCTTTCTTGTGCACATCGTCTAAAAATAATAAATAATTTTTCTTTTATTTCTTGTTGCCGCTCGGCAGTTGGTTAACGAAATATTCTACAGCACGCACACATTATTTTTGTTGAAGGAGGAAATTGCGAAAGTATTTTTTTTTCCTCCAACTTCAGTTTTATACTCTATTACCTTTTCTGCTTTTTCTTTGCTGCCCTTCAAGTTTAAGGACGTAACTTCTGTATCTCTTTTGTGTTTGTGTTTATAAATATTCCAAATATTCAAGTGTCATTTAGTAGATTTCTTTTTTTCCTGTTGGCTTATTTTTCCATTTGCCATTATGGTTTATTTCTGTTGTGAAAGTGTTAACAAAAATATTGGTTACCATTTTTTGTTTTTGTCGTCGTGTTCATTTTCTACCCACTGAAACCACTTTAAAGGAATTTTATTTCCATAAAAATTCTCAACTACAGAGAAACTTTAGTTCTGTTTTTTTTAATGCATTTTGCTTTGTTAATCATGATAAAATTTGAATTTATGGCCATTTCGGTTTCTCTCAAGACTTCAAGCAGCATAAAAAAGCCGGAGCGAAACAAGCTCGCCAGCTTTCCTTGCTACTGGAGGGCAGTGGGCAGTGGGCAGCAGCATGTTGCAAATATTGAAAGAAGACATTTTGGTTTCATTGTTCCTTGTGTATTGTTTTCGAAACTGTATTGTTGTATATTTTATGGCTTTGGCTTAGTTTTATATTGCGACGTCGTTAAAATGGTAAAAATGTTAATGGAAATAAATTCGCTGAAAATATTAAGTTACTAAATGAAACTAGAAGTCAATTTCAAACTCATTTCAAAGTTTAATGGGTTTTATAGTGGCCCTTATGCTATAACTAGTTGTCAACGTTACACAAAACGGCCTATTGCTACTTGCAACGCCTTAGGAAATAGTCACAGACTGTCGTCACTAGTCGATTGTTGGCCACAACGAGTACTTGAGAAACAATTCCAGAATAAAAGATGTTGTTTGATAATGAATTTTGAATATTGCGAAAAAAAAAACATCCTCGCAATTTTATTCTCTTGACGAAAAGTTCGATTTTAAACTCCACAAGTTCACTTGTTCTTTTAACATGAAAACATTTTAATGGAAACATCAACCCAATACTTGGCAAACACTATGATTTTAGCTAAAAGGACAAGTTAATAACCCGCAAAAGATATGAAAACGAACAACATCAATAGAAATTGTACAAACGAAAACAAGAAAAGTGCCAAACCAGCCATTGTTGTTCGTTATTACAACTTGTTCTTGTTCCGCTTGACATGTTTCTCGTTGTTTTTGCTACTCTTGCTTATGAAACTAATCAGACATTCGAAATTCATAAAATATTGAGAGAAATCAAGTGAAAAGTGCAGAAAGGAAATGCAGCAACAACAAATGGCAGGGATAAAAGCATTTCCAAAACAAACTAGAGAAAGAAAATAGAGTAGGAAAAAGTTATTTTATTGATTGCAAATGGCGGCACAAGAAGTTTGTGGAATGTCTCATACCGAAGAGATCTTCGAGATCTTGTATTGTCGTACAGTTTGAAGCATTTTTCCATCCCACAATATTATTAATATGCACTCATTAGAAACGAAGTTTTTATGTTAATAAAAGAGTTGTCAAAAATCTATATATTTTATTTAAAATAAGAAAAACAGAAAGATTTTGATCTTTCTATTACGATTTTGTCACCTTTCGTTTCCGTTTGACTTTTTGTTCCTGCTAAAACGAGAATAGTTGCATTTTGCTGTCTTCAGAAATTTCGTTGCAAAACTTCCCCAGCTTTTGAAACTTTTTTGTAAAAGAAGGAGAGTGAAATTTTTGTACACCTTCACAACAATTCAAAGTTATTGATTTTAGCAAATTTTGCGCATTAAAGCCTGGACAATAATTTAAGCGCGAACTACTGAAGTGAATATGCCCAAATCTTTCATTTATAAACGCTAAATGCACAATTCCCATACAACTGTATTTGTTTACTTGTGTGAATAGACTCATCCAGCATATAAAATAATCACATTCATATTAATATTAAATAACATCTAATTGCCACCGTGGCACTGTGGCATAAATGGCAAATAACAGACAGTTACTGTCATTTAATGCCACCAACTTTCACGCTGCTACTCTATTATTGGTAGAAGGGAAAACATAAATCTCCAATACACCACACATACAACTACACACACGCACACACACACTTTCACACACACACACGAGTGGAACAATGGTGAAAACAAATATACGAGGTCGGCCACAAGAGTTATTGTTAACACATGCACCTCGCCAACCCAAATATCTCGATGATTTTTCAGAGTCCTTGAAAGCTATTCAATATATTGAAAAAAAAATCAGGTGCTTCTCTCCGCAACTCGCAGACGCCCGCAGTTTGGAATTGTCCGACTTGACAGAATTATATGAGATATTTTTTCACTACACAAGTCTAAAGCCTTGTAACTCGCACCCACTACACAAGTAGCCTGTGCGATAGCCAGAGAAAGTAACAGAGGAAGTCTAGCCGACTGCATGTATGACCCTAAGAAGTATACTCAGTTGCTCCGTTTAACTCCCCAAAAATGACAGCCCAACTAAGCGTTTACAACTTCAATATAAAAGATAAAGAAGAACGAGAAGATAGAGAATTTGTTTTATCCATGTTTTACTTCTTACTTGGGCAGGGAATTTTCGCTTTAGTACTGATAAAGGAGGCTGATTGAATGCGCTGCTTCGTACCTGATAGTTCTAATTTCTGTCGGCAATCTTCAGGGGACAGTTCCATGCCTTCATCATTGAATTATCCCGGGGCAACACTTAACTCAGCCATACACCAGAGCAGATTAGAAAAATTCGATGTCACATTCATGACTGATTGTCATCAATCAAACTCGGCGAAATTCGCTATCGCCCATATTCTATTTGGCATCGTCAACATCGTCGTCAATATTATGTCAACATCACTTTTACTCAACATCAACACCGCGTCAACACTAATTTGATATTCTATAAGGGTTGAAATGTGACGCTGCCTGTTTATCGATAACTTAGACACACATATCTAATTCTTGGAACAGCTTGTTTGTTTTGTTTACTATTTTTGTGGAAGATTTGGTATAAAATATAAAGTGCTACCAGACCACTGATTGTTTACTCTCTTTTGAGAGTATTTGCGTTTTGTTACAGAGCATATTTTGCTTAAAAACTGTTTGCTGTACCTTTTGCCATCCATCGCCATACCTTTGCGGTGGTCCAAGGGCATTTAACATTGTGGAAATATTCTCCCACATTTCCTTAAAATTATTGGGTACAATGACTCTGAGAACTGCCCTTGCTTGCTTAGGATTTTGTTCCATCTCCTCCACCAATTTTTCAAATTGTTTGGGATTTGTAATTTTAATTTTATCTTTATCCATTTTTTGTTCTTTTCAAAATAACACAAAAAAATTTTGTCAACACAACACAACACCAAAAACACTGACGGCAAAATCAGAGTCAATATTGAACAGCATCGCCGTCACATTTTCATAGAGAATATAAAAAACATGTTGACAGTTATCGATAACTTTCAATATTGACATTGGGAATGTCGATTTGCATCAAAGACTACAAACAGTATTGTGTTGCATTGACGCTGCCAAATAGAATGTGGGCGTATATTTTCGATCAGCAACAAGAACAATTTTTCCGACATATTTTCACTCGATTTGAAAATTAAAAATTCCATCAACATTTGCTTTGCATTTAGAATAAAAATTCTAATTTATTGTGCAGTAAAAGACAATTTCTGACAGTAATTTTTTAGCTCAAATATATGCAGGTACCGACCAATCTAAATCAGAGCATTGAGCATCGCGACAGTCACAATAAGTTGTCAAAACTTTTTGCAATTTAAAACTCGCTGCAGTGATTTTTTTTTTCGCAGTCATTCATCAACTTTTGGAAACCTTCAAAGTTCGCCGGCTTAGTTAAGTAACACATACAGAAGCACAATCAGGATGCAATAAAATATTACACTTCTAACAACAACAACAACAACAACAACAACTCAACTCTATTAATACTCGCAAGCTCAAGCATTTACTGCACGACTACATTGACAATTGCACAGTTCAGCTGCAACACAAGTCTACTATGCGGTAAACAACAGCTGTCAAAAACTATTATGATGGCTCATGTTATTGCCACGAGAAATCATATGCATAAATATGCACATGCAACATGCATGCAAACGCATGTTTATTCAAATAATGCAGTGCAGTCGGTGCACATGAAACCCAAACACATCCCTCTGAGGCTGAATATTTAATAAATAATCTAATGAGAGTTTGAAGCAGCTTAACAACAACAAATAAGTTTTTGGGCAAATTCAATTGCAGTTCTTATTTTATTACAAAACTTTTACATGGAACGAACAGCCCTTTAAAGCTTCCAGCGCTCCATAATAATACAGACATATTCCAAAAGTCACGAAAATTACTCCAATTGACACTTTGACAGCTTGGAAAGCCACGCAGAAAATAATGCCTCATTTGAGGAGCAAATGGACAGCAGCTGCAATTTGTTACAGCAGTCGCATAAGCCACGGTTGATTAAAAGAGAAGTTTAAAAAAATGCAACTGGAAATTTGATTCAACCGAAAATTTTACAATTTAAGTTGACATGAAGAGGAAACTTAAGTAGTTCAAATGTTTGTTGGAATATTAGACAATTAGTCCCAAAGATTTTAGTTGTTCTAGTTGTTGTTATTGTTGTAATAATACTAGTACATATTTTGTTAAGTCTTAGATAAGGCATGACTTAAGCACAAGTCAAAGAGCCGACAATTAAAGTTGGAAAGCAATTTCATGTTGTCTATATCGCATATCCTTTTTTTCTTATTTTCACAATATCTGCTATTTGTCGTCAACTTTCCAAAGTTGTGCTGTACGTTTGAAGTTTTACGTAAAAGGATGGATGAGTCTCTATGCCATGTAAAGCATTAAAACTTGTTTTCAACACAAGTAACGAACAACATGTCTCAGCAATAGTTGTTCAGTTGCTGGTTTTAAGCCGAACAGTATTTGAGTTCGAGCATGCGACTACAATTCATCCATTTAATTAAACTGATACGGACACCCCTCCCACATACACTCAGAATAAAAACTGCCATAAATCTAAACAGTTTTATTGCCTGCGAATTGATTATTTATCAAGAACTTCAAAGCCGAATCACTCTGGCGGCGAGTATGAATAAAATCGAAAAAAAAATCAGTGTTATCAGAGATCGACTCAACTGATCTTTTTAGATACTTCAATGCGACAATGCAACAATCAGAAAATTAATTCAAGTGCTTCTGCACATCTCAACCGTCATAAGTGGGCAGCCTTGTAAAACAACTAACCAACCTACTAAATAAATAGAATAGATATAATCTGGCATGGCAATTTTCATTTCATTCTGTCCATGCTTTTATGATGTTGATGAAATCTTCAGTTTGGTGTTGATCAGGGGGCAAATTACGGCATTCGGTACGATTCGAAATTTTAAAATATTTCCATATAAACTCTATTGAAATATTTCGTAATTTCGTTCGATAACGAGTGCTTTAATTTGCCCCCCGGGGTAATCATAATTAGACTCATGTCAGAAATTTCAGCACTGATTTTTTTACAAAAACTTTCTTGGTAAATTCATTTTATTCTATTATTGAGTGTTGCTTAGAGGAAGACAACTGAAGTGGGGGACTCAGATAAGAGCAGCTACGACTTCAGAACTTTTTTTTTATCAATTCTAATCCCTAATTCAGTGCTGCTGTTAACAAAACAGTGTTTCCCCAAATTATTAGTCAAGCATTCGATTATTCCCTAAATCGATTAGACCAACAGAAACTTTATTGAGCTTTTTTATAGCCACGCTTAATATTTTTAAGACTTTTGCAACACGTATTTTTGGTATATAATATAAAACAAGTTATTAACTGCATACAATTAAGCGTTAGAACTCCGCAAAAACTCTCAATGTTGTCCATGTGGTTATTTGAAATAAAGCAAACCGTTTTAGCCGTTAACCGAATACAACCAATTTAATAATAGACTAACAGTTAATCGGCTACTAGTTATTCGGTTAACCGATAAAAGTTTAATCGATTTAATTCCGTCATACTAATGCTGTTGTCCAACAAAGCGGGAACTAATTTTCTTTTTCCAATTATAGTTTGTTTACAAAAATTATACGCACTAAAACCAATATTTTGTTAGAGTGTAGACCATGTTTAAGGCTAAAAATAATCCCTGTAGCCCTGCACATACGTGCGAGTAATACCGTTGCAGGAAATAGTATTCAACCATTTTATACGAGTTGATGGAAGCAGAGCACAAGATATAGACTATTTCTTTTCCCGACAAGGTTTTAAAAATTTTGTACGATTTAAAGTTAATATCAACTCCCAAAAAGTGATTTTACGGTACACAAAGATTTGAATAAAACTAACTTGGAACCATTTTCGAATTGATTGTGAAATGCAACCGTGTACTAGATTCAGTGCTGACAAGTTAACGAATGAAAACAGCTGATAATAACAAAATTATGCGGCAGTGAGTCCGCCATTTCCGCATTTAAGGAACTACAATAACATTTAAAATTTAAAATAAAAAAAAAATTGCAAGTAACTTCTATCGAACTATTTGTTGTTAGACTCGATGGATTGATTGTTTTGACCATCTACCGAGTGGCAATAAACCACTCTTGAGTTAAAGCGCTTTCTCACCCCATTTGCCTACTGTTTGCTGATTTTTGTGTGCCACTGTATGCAGTCGTGCGTCTCATAAAATTCCAAATTTCCAAACTACATTCCATATCAAAATAATAATATCATATACGCAAAAAACAAAATGATAAATGGCCAACTTTCAGTTTGATTGACGCAAATGCATCAATGTTTTCTAAGCCAACACGTACAGGTACGTGTACACAAAAACTCACACACCCAAACACACACACACACACACACACTCATACAAAAAGACTAATTTACCTTTGAACTGCAGTCCTAACGTTTGTATCAGCAAAATTTGTCACAAAGTCTTATTAGAAACTTTGAAGGATGATATTTTATGGAGGTTTTTCGAAAGACCGCAATTGTTAATGTTTTCTATAAATAAGGAAATATGGAAGGGAACTGGGATATTGTGAATTCTAGTTGATAGTTCGGTAGTCATGCAATTTAATTTATTAAAATAGCGAACAAACAGTGTGAAAATGGAATCTGCTGATTCCAAGTTTAATACAAATAAAAATATATTTCGATTTTATTTTTCACCACAGAGCATCTGAAATTCTGTTATCAAATCAAACAATTTACGAAATATTTTATATATGAAGAAGAAGCTTTTTACAAATAAAAACTGAAGTGAAGTTATTTGAATACGCTCTCCTTTCAATCACAATTCAATATGTTGAAAACATTTATGTGGAAAATGTTCAATATTCCTCCGAAAATTAGATAAATACTTTGCGCTAAGATTACACTGCACTCAAGCTTAAAGCTCTGGTAGTCTAAACATTTTCTTAAAAGTTTTAAACTACAAGAGAAACTAAATTTAAGATTCACACAAACCATTAATTCTTCCTACTGCATCTTATATTTAATCCACAGCTAAAGCAGACACTAAGAGAATCCAGCATATGCAACTGCAACAAATCTTAATTAATGAGTTGCAACAACTTGTCCTTAACCTCTTGACAAAATGTTAAAGAAAATAATTATCCCTGCATTGAAATGAAATTAGCAAAAATTACAAAAATAATCCCAGAGATTTATAAGTTTGGATCAGCTTAAGAGTACAAACATTTTAACAACAACAAACCGAGTATGACAGACATGATGGTGGCGACATTAGAAGAGAACGCACCAGCCGGGTTGCACAAGTTCTTGTTGCAGTTTCCACAAACACGAGTTGTATACGAAACATTTTTATGATGCAACTCGCATGCATTCACACCAGCATTTACGCAGCCCTTGACAGCAAATACGGTGGCATTTTCTGGCAGCAAAATATTTAAAATTTTCAAATATTGACTAAAAAAAATAATCACGTGGACATACTCTGATTGTAGCTGATTTTCATGCACTCGAAGTGTGTATTTGTTAGACTTGCAACATTCGAAAAGTATTTTGCCAGATTTGAACGAGTCGCGTTGGCCGATTTCTGATCACAAGCCACAATTCGAGGCGAGCGACAAGAGCTGACACTGTCACAAGTATAACACTTGGCAGCACTTTGCTTCTCAGGCCGTGGCAGCATAAGGCCTGAATCCTGACCTTGAGCTTTATGGAAATATTTCATTATATTTTAATTTAATTTTTTTTTTTTTTCATTAAAAACCCATAAAACTCACACAACTTTACGGCCACAATAACCAACAGAGCAGTGAAGATCAAACGTTGGCCAAACATTTTACAAACTGTTAATGGAGATACCTGAAGTGTAAAGAATTCGTGCATACGCCTCTTGCCGTCGAGCACGTAATTGATACTAAACGCTTAAAGTGTAAATCTATTATTTACAAATGCCGCAGAAGTCTTTGTTGTTAAATTCAAACTATTTTTGTGCGCAGAGAGTTCAATTAATCACGATCTTAAATAAGAGAAGGGAAATAAAAATAAAGCACAGACTAATTTTTGTATATCCATTCATTGATTACTCATGTTGCAAGTATTTTATTATAATCCAACGAGAAACGTTTGAATACTGTTTGAAAATGTGCACTGCACTGAAAACGATATATTCAACGTGTGTCGAAATCTCATATCCAATATTTTGTTTCCTCATCATGAGATCATTTCGTATCCAAAAGTTTAATATAATTTCGAGTGTTAAATGCCTGATTCAACTGTTTACGGAACTCCCTACACTTCCATCAGCAGGGCGAAGGTTTTTCTTTCGCATCGCATTACGGAGTAACACAATTCTTAACTGAGAATTAAAGTCTTCAAATCAAACCGGGTGTTTCCTCAATAACGATCGCTCATGATCACTTATGATCACAAGAAGTCACGCTGCTAATAAAACACGCTGCCTAAAAACCACAACAGCAAGAAAGTGTTAACAGAAAGCGTGAATCGCTAGACCAAATGCTTGAGACCATTGTTGATTCGCACATAACTTTCGAGATGCACCGAAAAGCTACACCGTTGCCAATTTCACTTTTGTTGTCTTTTTCCGAGTGATGCTGAAGTTCATGCACCTAAAATGACCGCATTTAGATTTAGGATATCCCGCCTGCATTTTATTAATTTTTTACAATCCGTCCCGTGAGCGGCACCAGTGTGCAGCACCACATCTGAAGTGTCAATGCGTTTGCACTAGTCCACCAAAATAACCGCTCCCGTGTGTATTTTTCTTTTTCTATTTTTGAGGCAGGCCAGGCTATTGAACTTTAGCCAACTTACGCACAATTCCGTATTTTTAGTCTGTCCAATGAATGCGTAAAATATTTCAGTTTCTTTTTTTCTCTGCATGCAAATAATTTCGGAATATGTATAAAAATAAATAAATAAATGATATTCTATGAAACAAAGATGAACTGGTACGTGATAATAATATCGGGATTTATGCACGTATTTTTTTATTTTATTTTTTTTTATCATCGTGACAGGATACAAATATGCTGTGACATGTTCAAGAATAGCGAAAAGAGCTCATGACGGTACCTTTTTTAAAGGGCAAAGGAGTACAAAATTTACACAAACAAACAGTGAAATGTGAAACGGTTTGATAGAAGAGAAACGCAACAACAACAACAAAAAAAAAAGGGAAAGAAAACATAAACAAAAGTTGTAGCCAGCGAAGAAAAATGTTAAGGGTACGAACGCAAATATTTGTTTTGCATACCGAGTCCTGTATTCAATACCACTAATACAAGTCATCAGGATGACATGCACGCACAAGCACACACACACACACAATTTCAGGGGAAAACATTTATCAAGGCTACATATTCGTATTGTTAAGATCAAACGTCCTGATAAGCTTTGAGCCACATGAAAAAATTTATGTAAATTCATACGACAAATAGTAGAATGTAGAGCAACACTTTTTCTGATAAACATGCAACAAACAGGACGAGATGTGTGACTAGTTTCTATCCTTAAAATATACGATCATGTTGTATTTGCCTCCAACATATTTTGCTCCTCCATCTTATGTGTGTATGTGGGTGTGTGTGTGTGTGTGTGTGTAAGTTTTGTAAGCATTCGCTTTGGAGTTCCTTGCAGTTAAATTCTCAAAAAAGAAAACACACACAAACACACACATAAAAAATAATTCCATTGTTTCAAATAGTTGTAGTACACATGATTCCATTTTGCTTCCCAATCACGTATACTTTTTAATCCTGACAAGAATATTATTTGTATTAAATTCTTGAGATGAAACGGCGATAGAGACGAAAGCAAAACAATACCAACAACAATTTCTAACATGTCAAGGCTTACTTTGGCTGTTTGACGGCTTCTTCGGCTGACGGCTTTTTAATAACAACCGAATAAAGTTTCGAGGGAGCAGTCAGTGAAAAGTTTAGTGCGAGTGGCAATAACGCTGCCTGGCCACAGATATCGTCTATACAAAATAATCACCGCCAGTGCAGTTTCAAAACCCAAACGGTTTATTGAAACTGAGATCCACAAGTTAATAGTCTCCCTATTAAATGCAGAGAGAAGAGATCAACATATCAAACAACAAGGGAAATTATTTTATTCGTTTCTAATTTATTCGTACCGTGTCGAGCGTGGGGAATTTCGAAAACAAGAAATTTATTTTGCAATTTCTTAGCGAGTACTGATATTGTCTTTAAGAAGATGTTGTTGTTGTTAAATTTAGAGTTTGTGTTTTATTTGTTGAACGGACGAAAGTGGGAAAGCCAAGCTGACAATTTTCGCAGACAGATTTTCCTATCCGAGAACTAGAAAAGTTTGCATCCACTTGTTATCTAAGAGATACGCGATTAATAAATTTTATGTTAAACGCTTTTCAGCTATTTCGGTCTATTGTTTCGCTAAGAGGCAAGTCAAATCCTTTCCCATTTACAACAAAACTTTTAATATTGAAAACTAATTCTTACGAAAAATTTTCATATCCCAGACAAAACTAAGAAATAGTTCGAGCTAAATAAAGACTTTAAGGAAATAAAACGTTTTCCCTTTTCTGCGGAGAAAAGTGCGTTAATTATTAATTTATTATGAAAAATTAGGAAAAATTATTTTAACATTTTCGGTTTCGAAAGAACTAGAACGTTTCAGCATAATCCTATTTTTACCCGATCAATATGAATACGTTTCCCAACTCAATACGCACGAATGTGGTGCCACAATTCCTCTTTTATATTCGGTTGCCCTTCTACATCCGCTTTATTCTGTGCAGCGACTGCTAAATTGTTTCTACGTTTTCGTCATCACTGGCTGTGAGGCCTGTTTAAAACAAAAACGAAATTCATTTTTTTAATATAATAAAATTAAAAAAAAAAAAACAGGCGGGTACGTTTCTTTAAATTTCATTGAATGTTTTTTTCTGCCTTCTTTTTATGTACTTTTTCCTGATGCAGTCAAAAAAGCTTAAAGCCGAAGCTTTACTTGGATTTACAAACAATTTACAAATGCAACATCATAGACTTGTGCAGGGATACTCAAATAACTGGAATCCTTTAAGACCCACTCGTAGTCAAGTAAATCACAAAAGCAGTAGAAAAGTATGTTGGAGCCAAGAACATTTAAAAATGAATAACGAACGAAAATGTATCACTCGATTCAAGGACATATTTGGAAACAAGCTTTGAAGTGATGTGAATACAAATGGGAGGTTAAATTGAATGACTGTAAGGCTTAGTTTCAGATTGACAGTGTGTGTGTGTGTATGTATGTGTGTGTGTGTGTGTGTGTGTGTGTGTGTGTGTGTGTGTGTGTGTACTAGTGACCGAATTTCGGGTTTTAATTTTTCTTTATCCTTTTCTTATTCCCTTTTGCTCTTTGAGTCCGTGTGACTCTGGATATTGTTGATATTCAATCGCAACTAGAATAGCATTGATGTTGTTGTTGGCATTTTTTCATACTTTACAAATGCCTGGATTTTATAAAAATTCAACATTTTCATCTCAACGACTCAGCGCTTGCCATAGATGCTGGTGTTGTTTCGAGTTGCAGCACTTGTAAATACAAATTTCAGTGACTTCTTAAAGTTTTTACCCACAATATCTCGTGAGTTCCATTTATTAATAATTGACATAAATTTACTATTCGCAGCGAAATAGAAATAGAAATATAAATAAAAAGAACCACAAGCGATTCGAATGATACAACTTTCGGCCATGTGCCACAGCAACAGCAACCGCATTAATAATTGATTAAAAATAAACACACACACACATGCACACATGCACGCATGCCCGAAAGGCAATTCCTACCGTATTCATGCGATTTTTAAATCCAAAAAATATCTCTTAAATTTGTACAAGCGCATTTCAATTGGCATTTGGCAACTAAATAATACACAAACAAGCGACTCCCAAAAAAAAAAAAAAAAATATGCTGGAAAATATTTACGAGCAACTGTATGACCCCTCCAGCCCATACATGTAATCCAGGGATTTATTTCTGGTATGCACAAGTTAGGGTGACACACACACGTACACAAACATATTCACCTAGACCCAGTCATACATACACACGTGCATTTAGCTACACATACTCGCATGCATTTGTAGCAGGTTAACCATTTCGTGAACTCAAAATTGATGGTATGACAAGGCTGTCAGCTGTCATCTGAAGTGTCATTTATTCGGTGGAAAGTTTGCGCATCGTTTCACAATCGAAGAACGGTGTCTTAATGCTGACTTCTCAAACAGAACTTTCTGTAGCGCAGAAGCTCACTCCTCGCTCGATTGTTACCTCAACAAAAAATATGGCCGCCAGAAGTTATTGTGGCGAAGCCGTTGCGTTCGAAAAAAGCGACTGTTTGGGGCTCGAAGTGTCGTCATTCGGGCGTATTTTTCCAAAATGGCTCACAGCACTATGGTTGCATGATAAATGATTTTTCCGTTTGTCTTAAATATTGTGAGCCGTTCGAGCCGGGGTCAACCCGACTCAACAAGTACTCATTTTATAATCTCTCTTCTCCAAGTGCGTTCCATTCCACTTCACTTTTGAGACCGAAATATGGATAACCCGCTAGAAATGTCCATTTGTACGAGGTTAAGCGCTACTGCTTTGCCAACTCATCTGGAATATATATTTATTTTTGCAACTGCTACTTGACCTGCTTCAAACTCAAGATTTGAAAAAACTGGAAAACAGCACCGGCTGGGAGCAAGTGTCCGTCTAAGCCCAGCATGAGCTTTAGAAATTTGTCGCGTTTGGCTCCTCCAGCAAAACACAACCATCATCAACTTCAACTTCTGAAAAGCATGACATATTTAGCGTGTACGCCTGCATGTGTGAGTGTGTGTAGGTATATTAATATCAGACAACCCCCGCACTACAACACATTGAATTGCATTTATATTGAAGAATTAAAAGCATTTCTCGAAATCTAGTGGATTTGTACATGTTCTCGCATGTACAGGGATTTGGGAACGAGGTACGTGTGGATGTGTTTCACTTGCTACAGCCCTGGCTCTCCTTACGCTTGACTAAACGCAAATAACACGTAACGCCTGCAGCAAAATGGTCATCATGTTATTTTTCAAAAATGCACTAAAAATTTAACATAGAAATATGAGCACACGTTTGTATGTGCAAATGTGTGCGTGTGTGTGTGTTTGTGTGTGTGTGTGTGTGTGTGTAAGTAATCATAAAAGACACAAACATTTGGGTATTTAACTGCGATTCCAAAAGCACAGATGACCAGAATGGTTTGAAAAGATTCGGAAAAAAGATATGAATGAAATAAACTCTGTTTTGCTCATTTTATTTTGTTTATTTTATTTTATTTTATTTTATTTTATTTTATTTTATTTTATTTTATTTTATTTTATTTTATTTTAAAATGTGTATGTCGTCATGTATTGTGCACATCATATTAATTCTGTGCAAATCAGGTTGCTAGCAATTGCTTACCAAAACATTAATACATGTTATAAGGAAAATGAAAACCATTTTAAATACTCGTACGTATCAATTTACAATTTCTTGAGAAAATCATTAAGAAATTAATAAAACATTAAACGAAAATAGTTCTTAATTGCATCGTTGAAAGTTGTATTTGAAATACTTAAAAAAATTGGACAGTGCTACATGGCTGGGATTACATTTGCAAATATTGTGTGTATTATATATTTTAGCAAATTCATCAAAAAGGGATTATATGAAATCAGAATCTAGTTTTCTGTGAAGTTCAAGCAATATACACACGAAATTAATGGTAGAGTAACGCCCGAATTGTCTGTCCGTCTCGTATTTTCGAGATTATTAAATTCGTTAGACGAGAAAGAAAGATGTTAATCTAAAAATAAAACGTAAACAAAATTAAATAAGATAACCCATTTCTTAGCATAGACAAACACCTATTCATTGACGAGTATACCTGCGTGTCTCTACTAGTGGCGCTGACACCCATACTTCCAGTGCTGCCAATCTTATGCAAATTTTATAGCATTTCTTAGATAGCGAGTTCACACGAATTTTGGTTAATTGATTCCAAAATATTTCTTGCGTATTTTGAAACAAATGTCAGCTTTTGATAAATAATGGTGTACAGCTTTTCACCTCGTTTTGTGCTTTCTACAAGGAGAAAACAAATCGTAAACACATGCATATACAATAAGTACTTATCCGCAAAATTATGACAACCAAGTTGAGAACCAATTTTGTTTTTCTTTTTTGAAGTAAAATATAATCAATTTACATATAATTATGTACTTATACTATTTATGAATGTATATATATATATATATATATATATATATATATATATATCTATATATATATATCATCATATATATATGTATATATATATATATATATATATATATATATATCTTATATCACATATATCATATATATCTTCACCACACAACTATTGTATATAGCTTTAGTCTCACATTTAGTGAGACATTTAGTTTTGAAGTTCTGATGTTAATTGAATTTGTTTATATTGTTAGTCTTGCGTTGCAACCAAATAAAGTTAGCAACCGTCTTCTAAGACCGGACATCAAGAACATTTCCTCTTTTTACAACAAAACATTCAAGTTTAGTTTCCTTTTTTTCTTACCTTCGAAAGCTGCTTTCTCCGAAACTCTGCATTTTTTGCATCATAAATATCAGCTTCCATATATGGTAGCTCACCAACACTAACGCGATTCTGATTCTTACAGTTGTGTTAACACTATGCAAGATATAGGAATGAATATGTTGTATTTATCAAAACTTATTAGCAATTTCTATATTTTATATTAATATCATTAACACATCTTATAACTTACAATCGTCATTATTTATTAGCATTAATATTTTTTATATATCTTGCTCTAACAGCTACATGAGACACAGGAGCACTTGGGCCGCACAATTAGCAGTTTGCTTAGCAAACAACTGCTATTTATGGAAACTAGTTTTAGTTCCCCCAATTAAATTTATCTTTTTCTATACACACAAACACTTTTATTAACATTTTACCGCTGTAACACAAATTATATTAACATTTGCTCGAATTTTCTTCACAATAGCCAGCGCACTTCAAAAGCTACTAACCGACGCCATGAAATGTCACAAATAACCGCGATTTAGTAAAAGTCAAAATAACGAATAGGAGGTGAGACAACAGAGGATAGCAGAGTTGCACTTTTAATGGAGTGATGATGATGTTACGGTAAGTTAAACCTAAATATACAATAGAAGGCACAGTCCATTTCTAATTAAAAACTTTCACTTCCTGTATACTCCTACGTTGAGCTTTAAATATAATATTATATAAATAAATCTATATTGAAACATTTCCTTCTATATTAATACTTTGATTCGTTCTGGCAAGGTCTTGTCCTCAATTGTCAGATCACAGCAATAATCATTCGTATATATTAATATTGTGCTACTGACATGAAAAGAAATATATTAAAGAATAAAAGAGTAAACACACGAAAAGAATTATTGTGGCAAGTTACTTGTGTTATTTACATAACTGCTATTGATAATAACTAATAAAATGTTTATTAATATAGAGTATCAAGTCATATTTTTGTAGCAGAAGAAAAAATCGTTCTTCTAGAAGTACATTAAATTTAAAGAATTTGTGAAAAGTCTTATCTGCAAAATCACAAACGTTGAAAAAAAGAAAGTTGGTTATCAAAATAAGGCTGTCATTTTAAGAGCAAAAACAACAATTCAAAAGAGAATACGTTGAAAGAGAACAGAAAATAAAAAACAAATTAAAATCAAAGCAAGTAGAAGAAATTATTGAAATAGAAAAAGAAGTAAAACAAGATCTGTCTTTCGACACAGATTAGAAAAAGAATTCCAATTTTGATTCTAATTAATATGCAAACAGCATAGAAAAAGAAAACAGTGAAATACCTAAATAAAAATTGTTTGTTGAATTTCGTCCGAGATAATTCTATATCAAATTCTTAAAGGTAACCCCCAAAATAAAGGGCCACAGCAGACAAAGACTGATTGAATCGAATTGTAAACGTAGCGAAAAAAATTTGTATTGAGAAAACAAAAAATTATTTATCCATACGTACATATGCATATAACACATATTTGTGACTTGTGTGAGTACTTTTGTTTGTTGTTGGTGTGAATGCAGCAAGTTGCGAAACAACAGCACACGAAGAAGTGGCACAAGTAACAATATACTGTAGATAGATAGTCAACTGTTCCCGTTTAAGTCAAAATTGTTTAGTGATTGTTATAACAGAAAGACAATAAAAGGGGTTCCACGATCTTTTTACACACCTATCTGCTTTTCTTATCACCTTTGTGCTGAGCCCTAACTACACTTACACACACACAAACACAATTCTATCGACCGTGGCATATGTGTATGCGAAGAGTTGAAGCTGCTGTGCTGATGTTTACGGAAGTAGACTTTGTGGATCATTGTTATAGCAATTAGGAGAGAAGTGCCTCTGTTCTGCTATTAGCATCTGCAGGACTGAAAAAGGCGGAAGAGAAAGCTATAACATAATACGGAACTGATACAGCGACACCGCCTCCGAATCTGCTTGTCAACAGCACCATAATGTCGTGGACAGAGGTAGGTTTTTGAAATACTAAATGAACACTAATACCAGCTGATCTTTCAATATTAAATTTTAAACGTATTCGTACATGTTAATGATAAGGGCTCCGTTCGCTTACTCCCGGCACTCCTCCAATGCCAAAAAATGAGATCATCAGTTAGTATATTTCTTGTTTTATATTTAGGTATCGTATCACAAATTATTTTTTGCATTCTAACCACATTCTTGTGAATTAAGTTATTCTGCTTGTTGCATAAACGTCTTACCAACAACAATACACTCATGCATTTATTAAAGTTTTTGCAGTTGCCAAGCTATACTTTTTTCCATGCTTTTATGGGAGTTTTGGCATCTCATTTTAATTTGTGGTGGTGATTACAAATATATTTGTTTTAATATTTGATAATTAAATGTCGGTGTCAGTAATAGCCTATCAACAGCATTACACATGTATATATCTGAAGAACCAAAAATGCACTTTATTTTGCTGGAGCGCTATAGTTTCAATTACATACTTTGTTTTTTTTCTCAATGTGATTTCTGAAAATAATACTGTGAGTGAAGTCTACATCCATTCATATTATCGATATCTACTCAAAACTATTATATGATAAATCCCAGAGCTTGAAATTGATAACTTCCGCTTCTAAAAAATTAAGTGATATCCTATTACTGCAAATAGCCACAATTTAGTTTCGATTCTACACTCGGAAGTATTTGCTTTCGAAGTGATTTACATAGCAACAAATTGGATTAGTTTACTTATTTAGGTTATATAAAAGTTATATAAATATAACATATTAAAAAATGTTTACTCAAAATGGTTTTATAATAACTGGATATTCTGAAAATAAAATTTTTACGAAAAATAAAGCTACAGATGTTTAAGTAAGTGAAACATGAGTAAAAAAATTATTTATGTATTCTATCAAACCAACTTCCAAATTTATATTAAATATTCAATGTGAAAATTGTACTTACCTATTCAGCATTTATTTAAAACGTAGCAGAAAACTCACAAAACAGTTTCGTTAGCAATTACACGAATATATATATATATATATATATATATATATATATAATAAAATTAAATTCATAAAATTGTGAACTCAAATTCAAAATATTTATTTTCTTAGCAAAAAGTTGATCCTGAGCTTATCTTCACAAAGCAGGAACGTATTGGCAAAGGATCATTTGGCGAAGTTTTCAAAGGCATTGATAATCGTACACAACAAGTGAGTGTAACTATATTGTATGAAAACTAGTAAAGTGATACTAATGCAGAATTACAAAAATTGTAGGTGGTGGCCATTAAGATAATTGATTTGGAAGAAGCTGAAGATGAAATCGAAGATATTCAACAGGAAATTATGGTGTTATCGCAGTGCGATTCCCCCTTTGTTACCAAATACTATGGTTCCTTTCTCAAAGGCACAAAACTATGGATAATAATGGAATATTTGGGTGGCGGCTCAGCTTTGGATTTAATGAAAGCTGGCTCTTTCGAAGAAATGCATATTGCTATCATTTTGCGTGAAGTCCTTAAGGGATTGGACTACTTGCATTCGGAAAGGAAACTTCATCGAGATATTAAGGCGGCAAATGTTTTGCTTAGTGAAATGGGTGATGTAAAATTGGCCGATTTTGGTGTGGCCGGCCAATTGACAAACACAACCTCTAAGCGCAATACATTTGTAGGCACGCCATTTTGGATGGCACCCGAAGTTATTAAGCAGTCCATGTATGATTCCAAAGCCGATATATGGTCACTAGGTATAACCGCAATTGAATTGGCGAAAGGTGAACCTCCCAATTCTGAATTACATCCTATGCGTGTCTTGTTTCTTATACCCAAAAATAATCCCCCACAATTAACCGGAAATTACACAAAGTCCTTTAAAGATTTTGTCGAAGCGTGCCTTAACAAGGATCCCGAGAATGTACGATGTTGCAAAATAAAAGAAAATATAAATTCTTACTGGTGTTTTTTTTCCTTTGTTTAGCGCCCCACAGCGAAAGAGTTACTTAAGTATCCTTTTATTAAAAAAGCCAAGAAAAATTCGTACCTTATTGACTTGATTGATCGCTATAAAAAATGGAAACTACAAAAAGGCGATGAGAGTGAAACAGAATCTGAAAATTCTGATTCGTAAGTTCTTAAAAATCATATAGTGCATTCATACAGAAAAAAAAATGTCAGTAAATAATTGTCTTTCCTATTTAGTGATGACTCCAAGCCTGGATGCAATACAGACGAACCGTGGATAATGACCGTCAAAGGACTGCATGTAAATAGCGATGCACATAAAATGAGTTCCAATCATTTCAATAGACTTGAAGAGCAGGAACTAAAAATGGATAAATTAGCACAGGGTGTAACTGAGACTGCAACCTCGGCACAACATATGAGCAGTAGTAAGCATCAGCAAAGCATCGCATCTACCAATATGAGCGGCTCTTCATTGAATTCGCAAAAACGTGACAATAGCCTAACACCGAATTCTGTAACAACAACAACATCATCATTATCATCTTCATCTGTAGCATCTTCCTCTACAGCGATGGTGCCATCTTCCGTCACAACTGTTTCATCCTCAAATGTATCTAATGCCCCTAGTAGCTCTCGAGAATCTAATCACCATCACCAGCATCAACATTCACATCAATTATTGTCCTCTTCATCCTCCTCTTCACAACATCAACAAAAACATGCACATGCATCTTCGACTGGCAATTCGGAAAATTCAACAAAACTCGGTGGTGCGGGAGCTTTGCAGTCCTCTTCTTTACATAGTTCCAACTACAAAGAACAAAAGGTTATTTTAAGACCTACACGTACCGCATCCATGGATGCTGAAATCGAGAGACGTTCATCGGTAATGCTTTTTTTTAAATTTCCAAATCATTTAAGATTATAGCCATTTACCCAAAATTAAATAACACAAAGCCCTTAACCCTATTTTCAATCATAACTATTTGTTTTTTGATATTTCGTAAGAATGTATAATATCGTGAAAATGAATTTGAATTTTTTCTCTTAATTCTCTTCAAAAGTCTTAAACGTTTGTAAAGTTTTTTACATTATGTAATCAGTCCTTCGTTCCTGGAATCTGCTCGAAATTTAGTTAAGGTTACTTTTCGTACAAACTCAAAGGCTTAAATAATAACTATAACAGCTTCTAGTCTCAACTTCTTATAGATAAAAATTTCTAAATTTCTTTAGAACCTTAATAATTAACTTTTTCCAGAACTACTATTTTAGATGTTAATGAATTAGTGAAAAATACAAATATATTTTTATAAATTGTTAGCTAATGTAGCACTTGTTCATGTATCAAACTTTGCTTAAAATGCTGTGCTTTGAAACAATTTATGATGATGGGTTTGATAAAATTTCCTATGTGCATATATACATGCACACATACATACGTACCTAACGGTCAAATCAAAACAAGTCGGCAAAGCACGAAAATTAAGGAAATATATATTAAATTCTTTTGTTAAAAATAGTTATTCAGGAAAACGTATATACAAACTCTTTAGTAGTAACCACTTAAATGACAAGTATATAAATTTCAAGTCTATTAACACAAAAGTTGTATTAATTTCACAGTTGCAATTATTGGATCATAGCAAACGTGAGGAAGAAGAAGAAAGATCCCTGCGACGTAGTACCATGGCAGCTTCACATTCTTCTGTTTCTGTATCTTCAAATGTAGGAAGCAGCGGCGGAGGTCATTTGCTTGCGACGAGCAGCAGTATGGGCAACGTATACAATGGCAATACACATGCTAATAGAGACTTCATAAATCATGAGCCGCTAACAACGGCAGCTCTATCTCCTACTTCGTCCAATACAAATCATAAAAATATGAGCAGCAGTGGTGGTAGCAGCAGCGGGATGGCCAATCGTATTGTAAACACTAATAGTCCATGTCTGAACAATTTTCTATTTCCCATACTTTCTGATGTAAGTATCTTTTGGTGGTAAAAATAATATAATTGTGTTCTTATTATCTTCCTTATATATTTGTTACCAAATTGCAGATACAACGTAAATATAGCAGTAATTCCAGCAAAAATATGAATGTTCTGGACATAACCGATTTAAAATCGGTATTTGAATTGGCCGAACGCAGCCGTCCTGGCGTAAGTGATCTGTTTCTCAAAGAAATAATACACAAACTAGTACCAGGTTATTCGGAAACACGTATAAATAACATTATGGATAGAGCAATTAGGTAAATATGTTAATCTATTCATACAAGCTCATTAAATTGTTTATTGTTTTTATAACAAAGAAATTTTATTATCTCAGTATTAATTTTTTTTTAGATTATAATTATCTCTATGTGTTAAAGCGTGATATAATAACAATTTTTGTCTATTAACTTTCTTTTCAGAAACAAAAAATAAATTTTTCCACTCAACGTCTGAGGTTTTTGGATTAGTTATAAATTTTTATGTTGTTCTTTCTTTACGTTTTTTTTTTATAAATATACATATACTATATATAAATATTTTTCCTGTTAGACTTTCATCCATGTTATGTTAAATTATATCTAAAAATTCCCAACACTTCCACAATTTGTGTACTGTAAAAAATAATTCAACAAATTTTTAAAAATCGATGAATGAATTCGAAAAATCAATATGAAATTTGCGAATTGCTGTGATCGAACAGCACAAACTAGACAAAAAGTAAATCCCTTGAAGTAAAATAATCTCCTATTTAATCACTTTTCCCTTAAAGTAAATAAAATCAAAGAAACCGTTGCCCTGAATAATCGATGTCCCCAACACTAATGTGAACAGCTTCCAAAATATTCGTCGCAACGAGCGGATAAAGTAAAAAATTGTTTCACAATAATAACAATAATACAAACAAAGCTTCATCCTATATGAAACAGAAGATCACTTTTTTAAATATGATGATTTGTAATGTACATAAATAAAATAATAAAATATGAAGGAATCTTATCTATGTATCTATCTTCAAAGAGAATACGCATACTTACATACAGAATGTTATTAGACTTAAATCAACATAAAATTAATATACACACATACATGCAACATGCTACATAATTCAAATCAAACAATAAACAAGAAACTAAAATAAATATATACAAAACTATGTATGTAGACAACTAATATGTACTTTCTTACTAAGTTTAATGATGTGAAAAAGAAAATATTTTTCTTTGCTGCATTTAAATAAAATAGATTCATATCGAATAAAATTTAAATGTTGTGGTTTTGAAAGAGTTTCAAGGTCTGCTATGTTTTTCATATGTAATTTCCAATTCTCGTTTTCTGAAAATGTGTACATATGTATTATATAAACTAGAAGGTTTTGAAACTTTTCAGAATTAGGTTGAAGTCTACCAATGATTTGGTGTGAGAGCCAATGAAATGCAGGGATACAGACATACTTAACCCGCAACAAATAAAGGCACTATGGTTAAAAATTTCATTTAGTATTGAGCTTAAAAGCTGTTGCTTTTATAAAATTGCATATCCAAACTACCATTATATGGCCTACCAAAGGCCATAAAAGATAGCGAAATCAGGGACCGTAATGGTTATAATTGATATAAAAAAATCTTTTTGTAGCAGTTGGTTTGTGCCTTTAAAAACAAAAGGTCAGATGGAACTCTTAAAATGAGTTTTTTCTTTTAAGGTGTTTTATTTTAAACATCATTTGTTGAAAACAAAACTCAGTTTATATAAATTGAAACTCCGTTACGTTTGCGTAAATCGTCACTAAAAATTGATTTTGAACGAAAAATTTAACTTTCTGAAGAAAAATGAGCCTCGTGCAAATCGCCTTCAATATTATTTTCAGCAGAACTGCTATTGAAGATGACGCTCAAATAATACAAAATTTTGCAGGTCAACATACACAATGGCTATTGTATTCAGGTCATAATAGGGCTGGTGGGAAAATCACAACCAGCTTCCGACTTTCTTCCTAATAACTAAAAATAACTACAAGAAATTTACAATTTGTAAAAATAAACCTTTATTTTAAATTTCTTGAAACATTGTTTAAAAACTATTTGTACGTAGATTAAGTTAAACCAATAGTCTTTCAATTTCTTGTTGAATGGAAGTGATCTGAGACTTTAACTGAGAACCTTCATTTGTAGTAACCGAGCAGGCCACAACGGGACGAGAGACACCGCAGGCACGGCCCAAAGCCTGTTTAGAACGAACAAATATGTAGGGAACATTCTTATCTTCACACAACAAGGGCAAATGTAATAGGATCTCAATGGGTTCGGTATCAGCAGCCATGACAATGATATCGGACAAACCACGATTTAATGTTTTGGTGGCCTCATTGGCACCCTTGCGTAGTTGACTGTAGTTTAAGGCTTGTTGCAAAAGATTCATAATCTTAGCTGTCAGTTGGGCATCAGCCAATGGAAAAGCTTTGGAGTTAACTTCTTCAGTCTGAAAATATATAAGATAATTAGTAAACACTTCCTTATAAACAGTAGGCGCACATTAATAGACTCACCATGATTGCAAATATAAACTTCTATTAATTAAAGTTATTTTACGTGATTGAATAATAAAGAAACCTCTCGGCCGGTTGCTTCACTGAGGATCTGTTTGGGTATATTATCCCGTGAAAACGTTTGTTATAATAAATACATGTGCTTTCAAACATGCAGTTTATTCAATAAACTTGGCACTACTAAAACTTAATGTATTTGATTGCTGATGCTCACGAAAGTTGTTGTTTAATAAAATACATCTCTGCTAATAAACGGGTTGTATTTAGTACCACAAGCAATTAATGAAAATGGAATTAATGATAAACATTAGGCATTAACAGAATGAAGGAAAACTTTTTATCTTTTTTCTTTTCAGTTTTCTGTCTGTATTCCGAAGCTTGAGATGTCGTAACGGGTTCGCGGATTTGTAATATGTAATTGTTCCAACCAGAATTTAATAGAATTTACAACACACAAATATAAAATCGTATTAACTGTTTTATTTTATTAAAAATCAAATGATAAAATTTTAAGTTGCAATAAAAAAGTCGCACATCGTATTATGTATATAACCAAATAAAATCTAAAGAAATAAAGTAACAAGTTTAATATATAACAAGCAAAAAGGTTTGTACCAAATTGGTATCATTTCTAATTGGATTAAAGTGGAATTTTTGTACTAAAGAATCGATTATTCAATGTTAACTTAGAAGAAAGATTTCAGAGATATTCAAATCTATATATTTATATAAATTAGAAATAGTACAAACTTTTTCAAAGAAGTTCCAGTGTAGAAATTGGAAAAAATCGAGGCTAAATAAGTTGAAAAATGTGTACATAGCGAAAATATAATGAACAAAAATGATAATTATGTACACACTCACACAGATGTAGATACACACATCCATGCATGCATACAAACTGCCTTCACGCAGCCATTCGTATAGCAGAAAATCGTAATAAAACGAGTACGAACAAAACGACAGAAGAAAATAGTAATAAGATAATCAAAATTATTTTAAGTGCTAAATAATTTAAATACTTATTAGAAAAAAAATTTAAGTCTGAATATCTAACAAACAATGCCTACGAAAATGATATTACGAAATTCTAAACAAATTTTTTTTGTTGCTTGGTAAAATACATCTAATTTTTATATCTTATGCATTGCTAAACGCAGGGCTTGGCGCGATTAATAACAACTCAATTATTGTAATCAGCTGTTGTACATAATTCCAAAAATTTATAAATAGAACACCAGTGATCTAAATTGTAAAATAAAGCAATAAAAGTCTATATGTATGCATAAGTATGCTGTGCACTTATAGTGTTACCAGTAAAAAGTTATTCACAGATATAGAAAATATGCACAGCAATGAGAAAGCAATAATTTATGTTCTCATAATTTCTCATGTTTCCATAACATTTTGCAATATGGGGTAGACAAATGCCCTCAAAAGTATATCTATAAAAGTTATATATTTATGAAAAGAAAATTCCCTATAAAACAAATCATACATGTCTAAACTACCTCAAGTTATACCTATACCGTTTTATTTCATCCCCTTAAAACAGTTTCCAAATTTTCAATTTGAGATATAAAAATTATATATAATATGTATATCTAATCGGTGTGAACACCGAAGACAGTTCAAAGAAGACTAAATAAGAATCCTATAAATATTATTTGCATGGTGGGAACACTAAGTAGATAAGCTGAATGTCATAGCAGCCATTGCTTTTCCGTATAAGTTATCCTATTTTTGTATACGAGATAGTTCATAAATATATATAAATATATATTAAATATAAAAGCTGAAAGAACTTAACTTCATAAAACTGAAAAAAAACTAGATAATTGGTAAAATTTTACTATATAGTATTGGTGAAAATGCACATCGGTTATGCGTTTACGGTCTGGAATGCAACATGTGCTGTTTAGTTTTCTGTGCACTGGCAACACTGCACTTGAATAAATTACTGTTTTATTGGAAGGGGTGTGTAAAATGAAGCAATATATATGAATGCACGTGTGTGTGTTTCGCACAAGTGTGAGTACTTAAACAAAATAAACACTTGTTCATTCCACAACAAACGAGAAAACATTGACTAATTGGAATCTGCTTTTACATTAATTTATTATTGGAACAAAAGAATAGAAAAACAAATCTAATCAAAGAAATTTATTCATGTTTTCTTCTCTTCTATTCCAGTTTATAAATTTAAAGTGTTAAAAATAGAATAAATAAACTAAAAGTGGCCAGAACATATAAGTATAATAAAACTACAGCAATAAACGATTATCACGGGAAATAGTATAATTTATCCGGTAAAATAATAAAAAAGTAATATTTATGTATCTACATATGCAATTAGAAAATAATAAGTAACAAAAATATTAAGCCAATAGCGGTTGTCTACAGTTCGCTGTAGAAAGAGAAGAAGACATTTTGTTTCTACGTGTTAGTAAGAAAATTTTCCAAAATTGCGAAACATATTTTAAGCTTTTTAAAAAAGAAAAAGACTCCCCAGAACTCTAGTGCAGCGGGCGGGGGAAACAAGAGCGCACAGCAGCAGGAGTCCACACAGCTTTCTAAGCAGCTTGAGCCAAGCAGTCCCGGCGCGTCGTCTAGTAAGTCGTCGCCGTCGCTGACAACAAATAAATTGGACACTGCCAGTGCTCGGCCGCAGGATTCTACATCTCCATCGCAGTCTTCGTCATCGTTGCAGCATACTGCCGGATCACAAAAAACCGTCAAAATAACTCCGCCTACAGGTCCACACGCGTCCTCGACTACGTCACCTACCGCCCAGGCAGGAACAGCAGCCGCCTCCAGCGATAGTTTGGACGCTCAAGTGTCTACTACAGCAACTTTTCGCCTATCAGCGCTTACCGGAACTATATCCAAAATGGGTAATAACGCGACGACATCCAATAAAAAAGTAGATGCTGCTGAAACCGTGAAGGAGTTTCTCGAACAGGCCAAAGAAGAGTTTGAAGATAAATGGCGGCGCAATCCCACAAACACCGCCTGTTTGGATGACTTTGAACGCATCAAGACACTGGGCACTGGATCCTTTGGTCGTGTTATGATAGTTCAACACAAACCAACAAAAGATTATTATGCCATGAAAATACTCGACAAGCAGAAGGTTGTTAAACTGAAGCAGGTCGAACACACACTCAACGAGAAGCGTATTCTGCAAGCGATTTCATTTCCTTTTCTGGTTTCCTTACGATATCATTTTAAGGACAACTCCAACTTGTACATGGTCCTGGAGTATGTGCCTGGTGGTGAGATGTTCTCGCATCTGCGTAAAGTCGGGCGTTTCTCAGAACCCCACTCACGCTTTTACGCAGCTCAGATCGTGCTTGCTTTTGAGTATTTGCATTATTTAGACTTGATATATAGAGATTTGAAACCAGAAAATTTGCTTATTGACTCCCAAGGATACCTGAAGGTAACCGACTTTGGTTTTGCCAAACGTGTCAAAGGCCGCACTTGGACTCTATGCGGTACACCCGAATACCTCGCTCCTGAGATTATTCTTTCAAAGGGCTATAACAAGGCCGTTGATTGGTGGGCTCTTGGTGTGCTCGTGTACGAAATGGCCGCCGGCTACCCACCATTCTTTGCTGACCAACCCATACAGATTTACGAGAAAATCGTATCGGGCAAGGTGCGTTTCCCTTCACATTTCGGTTCTGATTTGAAGGATCTTTTGCGCAACTTATTGCAAGTCGATTTAACAAAACGTTATGGCAACCTGAAGGCTGGTGTTAACGATATTAAGAATCAAAAATGGTTTGCATCTACAGACTGGATCGCGATCTTCCAGAAGAAAATCGAAGCTCCATTTGTGCCACGGTGTAAAGGACCCGGGGATACAAGCAATTTCGATGACTATGAGGAGGAGGCGCTGCGGATCTCGAGCACCGAAAAGTGTGCTAAAGAGTTTGCTGAATTCTAATTGTATTTGTTTAACTTTTATTGTTTTTAAAAACTAAAAACCAAACACAAAACATCCTTCATTCATTTGTTGTCCAATCGTCCACTCGCTCGTTCGTAAGTTTGTGCACTGGTCGCTCGCTAGCTCATTCTCGATCGTCTGCCGTCTATGTATATCGTAATTTAGTGCATTAAAACGCGTCGGTTCGTTGTATTGAAAAACTATCACATAAAAAACAAGTGAAAATATAAAAAGTAAAAGAAAATATTTGAAGGAAAAAAATGGGTTTAAGAAGAGTTACTATATACCGCTCGTTCCGGCAAATTGAAAGTTAATACAAAAAGTGGTTCTAAGGGAAAGTAAAAATGATTTCAGCTTAATCGTAAGGAAGTGAACAGAACCTTACAAAAATTAAAAAAATTCGTAATCTAAATACATAATCTGAATAATAAACTCTACTAATAGATTCATCACAAAAAATACAAACAACTTTACCCCATATTGGATTAACTCTACAATCATCAAGATCATCTCAATCAAAGTAAACTTTGTCGTCATTATAGTCATCAATATACTACTATATGGTAAGTGCGTTTTAACTATTCATACAAAATTATATTATTCCAATATTCTTCATATAAATGCTTTTTATTTATTTGCATGACCATTTCTAATCAATAAACAATAATAATATAATATTAACTATAGAATTGAATCGATAAAATGTTTTTAATTTATAATGCCATTTGAAGATCATTTTCCTCTTTACTAATTTTTGTTTATTATTTTGCTTACTGCACATCTTTATACAACTTACATTCTAATTAATGACTTGTTGATTGTCTTTAAATAAGTAATAATTTTTATGTGTTCATTAACTGTTGCCACGTTTATTCAATGTTCATGTGATTGATGTCCGAACCTGCTGCGGGCAAACATTATCTGCCTCTTCATGTACACACTTACATGATTCTTGCGTATATTTTTGGTGAAAACAAAAACAATTTTAATATATTAATTCCGTTGTCAATATATCTATCAGAATTCAAAATTGTCTTTATCGTGAGTTAAATTGTTAATTGTATTGCAAACATTCTATTTGAATTTCAATCCAATCCACTGGTCACAATTAATGAATTGTAATGAAAATCATTTAATAGTAATGAAAATATTTGTTGAAACTGCTCGCTGTTTAGATTTACGTACATACAATTCTACTCGTCGCAACAAGAATTATTGATATACAATATTTTGATATCACTGGCTCTTTTGTAGTGTTTTCAAAACTTATTGCAGTGATTTATATTATCAAATGGTTTATAAAAGCCTTTGCAGAAGATGAGAGGTTTGAAACTTTTCAAACTGTTGCTAAAGTCTAATGATGATTTGGTAAAAGCAGGGAAAGGAGTGATTATAGACAAAAAAAAAGTTCCATAATAAGAGTATGACAATATGTCTATTTCACAAAAGTACCCGAGAATTTCTTAACGAAGCTGAATAGCTTCCTATAGGAATAGGAAAACCTCAGGTTATTCATTCCAACTCTGTTGATAAACTGAAACCTTTTAATATTCAACTCAAACCGGGCTTTAGTCATTGTAACTCAAGATTTTGGAGTTGTCTTGTAACTTCTCTTGTTGAGCATGGGGGCACCTAACAGATATCACAAATACTGACTATAAAAATATGTCGTTCATATATTGAAAATTCTTGAATTATTGTAGACATCATCAGTTGATTATCATTTTCATTTTGATGGTTCTTTATTGTTTATAATTATTGTTGTTGTATATAGACAATTATCGTTTCGTTTATTTTATATTTTTGTTGAATAAAAAACGCGTATAGAATTTGTTAATAATTGTTAAATTCGTTTGCTTTTTCGTTTTATGGAATTGTATTGCTTGATAATTTTATTTTTGATGATTATTGTTGTTGCATTTGTACTTCTAAGTTTATTTGAGGGCACTGTTACAAGGATTTTGTTATTGTTGGTTTTTTACATGTTTGCTAATGCGGTTGAGTTACGAAGTTGGAAACTGACAAAATCAGAAGAACTCAAGTACATATAATTTATAAATATTAAAACATAAATGTACATACCTTATGTACATTTGTGAATGAATTATGTTTCATTCCGAGTAATTTTTATAGCGTAAACTGCAAATTAAAAACTGCACACAGTGGAAATTATATAAAAATCAAAACTAGGCAACGTCTGGGTTTGAAAATTTTAACAAAACTTTGTTTACTCTTGAAATACGTAAACTCTTCCCACATTTCCTTATTTAAAGTACACCATTTGATATGTCTTAGTTTATTCCTTCCAAATCTGTTAAGGAACTCTAGATGGTATAATTTTGATCTAAGTGGAAAATTAGAAGCATTACCCATAACTCCAGTTAACGAATATTGCATACACAGATTCTCGAGTTTTTAAGTACTTCTCGCATTCTGTTTTGTACCATAGTATTATTCATCTGCATCTCTGCAAATATATACCGAGAATATTGATAGTTTTTTCGTTAAAAGTAAAAATATATTGTCTGGAACTGAAATGTTATTGTAACTAGTTATTAAGAACTTGGGCCTCTTTTTGATCTCTGTAGTTTTAATGACCGAGAATATGTTGGATAAGAACTCGGCCTTATTTTCACATTTTAGTTTTTATGCAAACACGTAAAAGTACAATAACTCTGGAAAGAATTCAAGTTTCTCGGAAGAACTCAATGCGCAGATTGCGAAGCCGAAAAAACCTGGCGCACTCATTAAAGAAATTGAAAGATACAAAAAGATATTAAATTGTAAAGAAACTATAAACTGTGATTATATTATGACTGAACTTGGTCTCTGATAGAAGCTTTTGGACGTAAAAGAGTTGAGTAAGGGTTTCAATAATTGTCGGTCGCTTTAGACTGAAGCACATATTTTAAGAAGTTTATTTATAGAAACGATATTATAACCATCGTTAACAATCACATTTGCACATGAATTGATTCAGAATTATTCAGTCTTAAATCGTTTCCCTCGAGACAAAACTCTTAACCATGGAAGAGTCGTGTTAAAGAGAGAATAAACAAAGAAAATTTCAAAAAAGTTGCGCAAGACTTTAAAAGGGGTTTTAGTTTTAAACAGGTTTGCACACAGCCAGACATACACGGCTGGGAGTACGTACTGTTTGTACTTCAGTATGCGTTTTTTAATATTGTTTTGATTATCAATCTGTTTTAAATTTCAATTTCTTTTTATTTGTTAGAACAACTGTATCGATAAATAAATATTTGTTTGTGTAATATATATTTAGTTTGATCGTTGACCTGTTGTATTATAATAATCTTCTTGTTTTATCGTTCGGCTATAGGTCAGGTTTTTAAAAAATCAATAAACACTAAATATTTTTTGATTATTTAATCTTTATTTAATGTTATTTTTCCCAATATTTCGAATAGCTTCGCTATTCATCTTCAGGGGAACACTGTTGGGTACAAAACAATATATGATAAACATTAAAATTAAGTTTTGATTATTTCTAATAAATTTACAATTACATACATGTAAATTAAAAATTAAATAAAATTGTATTGAATTAACATATTTTCAATATGTCGATCGTCTGTAGTCCTTAGCTGCGAAAACTGATTTGTTTATGTTGTTTTTTGTGTTTGTTTAACACACTTCTGTAAATTTGAGCGCATTTCTCTGTGTCTTGTTTATAGTTAAGTCTTTTCTCTGCAGGAACGTCAATTATGTGTAACATCTCTAAAGTAAATCTCCTGGAATAATGGTTTTCTTGTTGTAATATTTTTACATTCTCAAAATTTGGCACATGATTTTCCTTTGCACAGTGGGCCGCAAGTGCAGTTTTTTGTTCCATGGGTTTGTTTTTCATTCTTATATCTGATTTATGAGATGTTAGTCTGGTCTTCAGTTTATTTTTAGTTGTTCCTACGTATTTCTTATTGCATGTGCCTGAGCCGTCACCGTTGCAGTTAATGCTATATATAACGTTGCATTTGTCCTCTTTCTTTAATTTAGTCTTTGTGTTACTATATAGTCTGTGCATAGTATTATTCGTCTTAAATGCCAGTTGATATTTTTCAATGTCATATAGATCTGAGTTTTTTAACCTTTCAGAAAAACCTTTTATATATGTTAGTCCTTTATAATACTTTGTATTAGTCTCTCTTCTTATTGTTGTGTCCTTCTTTTTATATGTTAAATTGTTTATAATTGTTTTCGGAAAATCGTTCATGTCTAAGATTTCTTTTATTTTCTGTAAATTTTCTTCATGATACCTATCGTCACTAATGGTGAGTACTCGTCTCGTTTGTGTAATTTTTTCTTGTGGTTTTATTGAATTTGTAAACACAGACAATATATTCAAGTTAAGTTCTTTTTTAAGCATTATGAAGCTTTTTTTATTTGGATTTTTGTATACTTTTGCTTTTGGCTTTTATGTAAACATTTTCTTTACGTATCTGGTTGGTCTCTCAAAATTTTGTTTTTAAGGTATAGAAATTAAATTGATTTGTGATTCGCTTTAAACACGCCAGACTTTTTCTGTTCTCGTAATGGTATTTATTATTATTTTTTTGTCTCATCTTCGTCTCTTTTGTAGGTCGTTGCTTATTGTGCCTTTAGTAATCATATTTTACATTTGCTTTTAAATTTTAAAAATTAAAAAGAATGTCATTGTGTGTAGGTCACATGAAATTAATCATTTACACACATTTCTATTATTGCATTATTTGCGTTTATTAATATATTTCATATATAATGGCGTGGGATTTATTTACTTTAATACGCTCCTTTTAGTTTTCCAACATGACATCAAAAACACTCTATAATTATGAGTCAATTTAAATACAATTCAATTTTTGTTGATCAAGTACAGGTAACTACGTACCGCAAATTTTTGCGGAAATGAAATAGGACACAACTATTCTATTAACATAAAATAATGTAAACATTCAATTCTTAGAAATATTGCCATTTTTGCAAGTTGGCAATGATTTAAGTTAGAGAAGTTTTAGTTGTAGAAACAAAATCTATAGGTATTTACCTCCTTGCCGCTGTTGTCATGCGATTTGCTTAAATTTATAGAAACTTCAACGTATAGAAGATTATCTGTGCTAAACTATTTTACTGTAAAATAACATTTACCATTGTTGCCTAAGTGGTTAAATCAACTCTGCAATTAAATATTGACAGATATACAGTCGTGGCAAATTATATGCATGTTAATGTGTATAATATTATTATTTGAAGCTTTTGGGATTTATTATCAAACTAAGAATTATTAAAAAAAATCCAAATCTTGATAGTAATTTTGTATTAAACGAAAAAAATTTTTCCTTACTTTGCTGCAGCAACTGAATCTATTCATCATTATTTTGATGTTCTTTGCTCCCGAAACCTCTTTTCACAAATTTATAATGTACAACATGAATATCTCGCCACAAAAGTATTTTTAGCTAATAATTTTTAGCTTTTAATAAACAGATATCGTCATTTGCAATACCTTTTAAGTTAAGGTTATTATAAATTTTTCTGATTTATAAGATGCTATTCCATAAAGCACTTTCCTTCATCAAAGAATAAATATAGTCGATGTGCATATGTATACTTATATTTTGAAATTATGTAAAATTATAAATCTAAAATATACACTTTTATTTTTATCGCAATTTTCCCCCAAAACACATTAAAGCAATTATAGAACTATTTTGATTTTGTATCAATATATAATTTTCTGTGTTCCCATCAGCATTTTTGGCAGATGCTTAAAACACTCAAAAATGTTTTTTTCAGCTATTTTTAAATTTTGTCGTAGACAATTAATAACATATTTATTTTCTTCTGCTGCAAATTGTCAAAAACATTTTATGTCAACATATGTGAAAACATACATATATAGATTCTTAAGAACTACATACATACATATGAATAATACACAGACTTTATTGCTTACGAAAATTTAACTTACATCATCTTATATTTGTTCATATTTACATAACGATTTTTTCCTTTTTAAAAGTTTTGTTTTAAAATTGAACTTTTTGTTTTGTCTACATGTTTGTCTGCTCGAAAAATGTACATACTTGAGTATAGATATATTTTCGGTTTTGTATTATTACATATTAAGTACATTATAATATTAATTAATTACATATAATTTCCTAACTATGCTTTTTGTATTAATTTTTGTGTTTTAAGAAAAGTGTATATATTTATGTAAATATGTATTGGTGTTTGTTAATTAAAATAATATTTTTATTTCCTTTTATAATTTGAATAATCGTTTTGGTGCTTGTGTTTTGTTTTAATAATACATATAACATATCAAATACAAATATGAACATCATATAACTCCTTTATAATAAATATGCGCACTCATAAACATCTAACATCACTACTAAAAAAATAGAGAATGCATAATTACCAAAAAACCCAAATCCTGCCTAACAAATTTAAAGTATGTAAATATATTGATTATGATATATTGTTTTTGTTTTCTTCTTTCAATTATTTCCCTTTCCTCTATATTTACAGTAAACACCAAAGCAATATTAAAACAAACAACAACAGAGAAAATAAAATAAAGGTTTTTTTGATACTTTGCTACCAAAACATAAAGTAACGGCAATATTAAGGGACCGTCCGATCTTATGGGAGTTATTAAGCAAATAAATAACAATTTTTGCAAATCAAACAACAAATCAAGCACTTTCCGCTCCAGCAACTGAAAGAAGCAGCTGCCGAAAACTGAACAAAAGGAAAAAATGACTTGCAAACATCATCATCCCAGAGAATATTAACACAATTGCAAAATAAATGATCGCGTGCGGATTATACGGGTTAACCATAATTAGCGAATTAATAAATATAAAATATTATAATGAATAAAAAACCAGATCATCCTTAAAGTTAAAATATTTCATTTTAGATTTTTTTATAAGAACAGTTTTTTTTATTTACAAACATTTATGTTTACATTACTTTATTTTGTAGAATAATTCTTTAAATATAATATTAATAATAAAATTTAAACGTGAGAAAAAATCTGAAAAAATTTAAATGATTTAGCAAATAAAACAAATTAAAAATAAAATCACATACTACAAACTTACATACATATTATTGCTACTTGATATATATAAATTTATATATATTTAGTAAATTACTAATACATTTTACACACATCTCAACTATTTATTTGTTTATGTATATTAAATATAATAAAGTAAACTTTGAAGTAAAAACAAACAAACAAACTAAATACATGCAACACACAGACATTTATTTATAAAACAACAGCAAAAATATATCACAAGACTATTCAGGTGTAATAAACATATATAAATTAATAAATATATAGAAAATTCGAAGAGAACACAAAAGATTAATTAAAAGATTAAGAGAAAGAATGAAATGTAAACGCTTTATTTTACATACACACACACACACATTAACACCCATGTTAATAAAATATACCTGTTTAGAATACTTATTGACGATTTTTAACCTTTTTCTCCATCAGCAAATAGGTATAATTCAAAGCTTTGTTTTACAGACTTCCAGTATTTGATTGATTTACCTTTTTTGTGTAAAAAAGAGAACCTCTTGTTCATCATTAACCCTAGACAACTGTACATGCATGGATTCTTACATGCATACATGTAGACTAAACTGCATTGGGTAACTATTTTAAATAGATTTAATTGTTAAAAATATTGCCTTTGTTAGACTCAGGACATGAACACTGACACAAGCAGGCAACGCAGCGCAAATAATCATCTGTTTACTTCCATGTACCTTGATACATAAATATTCATTGTAACAAATGATTACAATTCGACGCTGCCTTTTTATATGCATAGGAAAACAATGAAAAATTCTACTCTTGCTGCCTTTAATATAGAAGCCTAGTTCCAACTTTAAGTGATGGAAAACGTGATCAGTAAAGGGCATTTGAGTTGATATACATATATATGTATAACATTTTCCCCTAATTCTGTCAACTGGTTCGTTCCAAAAACCCCATTATTACCACTTTTGTGATATATGAAACACTACCTGTATATCAAAAAAAAAAAAAAAAAAAGAGTACAATTTTGTATTTTTGAGTTTGTACTCCTTTATTTTAAAACCTTATTAAAATTCAAAATAACACACTACCCTTAATTATAAAAGTTTCAGAAAAAGTAAATTCAAAAAAAGAAAAATATTTTTCTCTAAAAAAGGAAATGATTAGATATATTTCCTAGTGGATCACTTGAATGATAACGAAAATCAATTCTGAAACACTACTGGAACACTACTGGAAATATCAAAACCCTGAGTACACAACCTCTGGTTGATCAAGTGGTATATGTGTATTAGTTTCGTTACTACTTCAGTTCAGTTTGTGCAATATTTTTTTATTCTATAATATAAATTAATTTCTATGGGTCTTATATATAACATTTCGAAAGCAGAATGTCAGTCATTAAGCAAAATTTATTTCGTATAGCAAAATTTCGTGTAACCTTAAGTCTTCAATTTTCTAGGAATGTGTAATAATGTTATATATCTATGTCTAGTTATGTTTTGGTTCCATCTATGAAGCTTCCCAAATCGACACAGAACTCTAGGGTTAAAATAAAAAACTAAAAGAAAGTAATCTTTTTCTTATACTAATAGGTAATTGCGAGTAGCTAAATGAATAAATCAATAAATAATGATGTATTAAACATTTATTTATTTACTTGCTTGAAGTTATTATTTTGTAGGTGTAATGCCTAAAAATAAACAAACAAGTTTATAAGTATATAAAACTAAAAAAGATTTATAATAAAAAACGTTGCAAATAGTTCTTAACATAATAAATTTACAATGAAATAAATAAAATGCTTTAAAATTTAAATAGAAAAAAACATTTTGGTGTCACGTGTTAGAAAGAATTACTTACATATTCAATTGCAAAACAAAAGCAACAACAATTTAAAGGAAAATCAACAAATACTATAAAAGAGTGGAGTAAGAAGAACGGAAAAAAAGTAACTATGAAATAAAACAAAAAAACCATTTAAACTCTAAGACGCTATCAGCCTAAAATGTACAAATAATGTATATTATTGTTTTCTAAGAATCATCAAGCCACCAATCATAAACTCTGACATTTCTAATCTGAAAAAGGACTAACACGGTCGCAAGGAAGCACAAGAAAGACGAAAACAATATCAAACTGATTTTCTTAGTTAGAAATGCAGTTGGCTTTAATGGACAAAAGAGAAAATTATAAAAAAAGTCACTGTTTCCAAATTTTATTCAAATAATGCCCATTTCAAAGATATTGAAGCCAAAGTCGAATACTTTGATCAAAACTAGTGTTTCAAACTGCAAGTATTACATTTTGCGGCGGTCTTCAGAGAGATATATAATTTGTTGTAATAGAGTTCATGACAAGTTACATATCAATTACTCCTATCGTGTTTGGAGTATTTCGCCTCTACATTCGACATTTTGTAATAGATAAAATAAATATTTGGCTTTTTGTCTCTAATATATATTACAAATTGTCGGATTCGATGTCAAAAAAACGTTGAATATGTAGCTGCTACGTACATACTTACACATACATACATACGTGTTTTGTTCTTACATACAGTAGAATTTCTTTAATGTTAACCCGTGTAGAAGTTAACCGTTGGGCTATTTTGACTGAATTTGAACGCCTAATTTTTAAGTTTAATATATATTATAATTAACACTCAAGCTGTAAAAAAAATTTGTGTGTTAGTTTGAATAAATGCGAAGGAAATTAAAAAAACTGGAAAAACGTTTAAAACAATTCTGAAATATGAAGGAGTATAGGATAGTACGCACATCAATGTTTACATGTAAAGAAATAAATTCCAATTGTAGCTAAAATTAGAGTTTATTGAACAAATATGTATGTATGTATGCCAAATAGCAACAAAAGAAAAGCTAATAATAACTAAATAAATTAAATCGAAAACCAATCATGAAGCAAATAAAATTAAGAAAAACCGTTGTATCTATGGGCTCGTAAAGGATATAATAAAATTAAACAGGAGGACGTATACCAAAAAAGCAAATGTGGGTAGTATTTGGCTTTTCCAATAAAGATGTATTTAATGTTGTACCTATATGACAAACCCACATGCAAATGTTTGCACGCATGTGTATATTTATTTCGTTTTTTAGAAAATAATCAATAATTGTTCTCTAAATGTTAAAGAACCTATTGAGAAAGTATTTTTGTTAAATTGTTTTATTTAATTTAGCCGTAAAATTTAAATCAATTCTTAACTAAACAATTATTAAAATAAATATGTTACATTACACATTTTTAAAACGATTGATCTTTAAATTTCTTGAAATAAAACAAACCGATTCGTGTTATAACCATAGCTACAACTGAAAGAACAAACTTTAGGCATAAACTGCCCAGCAGTTTTTTTATGTTCTGATTAGTAAGTATGTACATACATACATGTATTTAAATCGCTAAAGCAAAATTTTATGTGAAAGAAAAAAGGTGAACTTAAAAATAAGAATCATATCAGGAGCAAATCGTGGTACTCGATATTGATCGTAGTTTGTATTTGAATTGTATTGAAATCTCGATCGATATCAAATGCGTTAATTTCGCCGGATATCTCAATGCTACATGTTGGTTATAGTAACAACAATCGGACTCGTACAGCATAGTGGTCTAGAAAAAGGATATCCCTAGATTTCATCAATTTACATCCATCTGGTTTTAACCAATACAACTCGGAACTGCTTAAGAACGAATGCGATAAAAGGATTTGCTTTCGAATCATAAACAAGTCATATAAGGTTTTTTTTTCAATAAAATGGCTTAACAACCCTGCAGAGAGAAAAACTTTTCCACAAAGTTATATTAATCTCTAAACTGACTGCATTTCTTACAGATTTTCGGTATTGATAGTGCAAACGAAAGTAAATAATTCAATTTGACTATGTTAATTGCTTATTACATATATTATAAAACTCACTGACATAAATAACAATCTCCAAATATATAAACGTAAGAAAAGAAATTGTTGAAGACGAAAAATTCTAAATAAATTAAAAAAAAAAAAAACAAGAAACAAGGTACTGTTTTAATATTAGTAATTTCTCGATGTCAAAAAATAATTTGATTAAGTAAAATTGTACACACCATAACTGCTTTATATCTGTGTAGTGTATGAGAAAAAAATTCCCGGAAAAAATATATCGTCTTAAGTTCATGCATAAGTAATAAAATGAAAATTCTAAAACATTAAGAAAATATGTATGAAAAAAAAATCGAACAAACACCAATACCAAAATAAGAAATCATATTATTGAAAAAAAAAGGAAAACTAAACAATGATAAAAATAAAACGTAAATGAACATGTCGTCGTCCTCGTTAGTCGTTGTGTCATTATACCGCCATTATAAATTTTCCAAAAACCAACTTAAAAATAATAAATATTTAGGAAGCAGGGTTTGGTCTAAAAATCCCAAAGAAAGTAAATCATCGTCTCAAAAATTAACAAATATAATCGAAGAAAGTACATATATAGTTGAAAAAAAAAGATTGGTAACAAATGTTATAGAGTAAAATAAAGATACAGTCACTATAAAAACCAGTTTGTAGTTAAAATCTTTCTAAAAATAATTAGAACACAAGTGCTTGAAATAAATTAAAATTTTCAAATAATAGAACCATTTCTAACAAACAGCCTACTTGGGGGGTGATTACTGAACAGATTTGTTGTTCAATTGTTGGCAAAATTTGCCAACGCTTACAGTTTTTAAAACAGCCGTCATAAGATCCACCATGTGTGTGCATGCAGCATGTTTCTTCAGACCATTCTGTTGGCACATCTTTCAAATATATTTAAAGGTGCTGACTTCGCACTCATCCATCAATATGGGCATTATCTGATCGCTCTATTAGACTTATTTCTATACATAAATAATAAAACCATCACAAAAATCTTAAATCTTTAAATCATATTTGTATATCAACTATTACGATGAAGACGACTTGTACGACGTGACGTCGATGTCGCTATTCATAATAGGAGGGACAATTTTAGTAAGAAGAGATGTTTTCCTCATTTTCAGTTGATCGTGCGACAGAAAAATGTTTGCTTTCATAAGAATTTACCGCATCGGAAGATTTCGTAATTGCACTGAATGAGTTAGTGTTGACCGAAAGACAGCTGTACTAGTAGCTGGGCATCGCCACTTAAATTTTCCCTTTTTCATTTCACGTCCGCTTCTCAGTTAAATACACAACCCAAGTACAAATAAATCAAATTGTTTCCTATCCTAACGGCCGTACGCATGAAAATTATTATCTTCGGCTAATAAACTCGTAATTTGGCACATTTCATGTAGAAGATTTTCAAATATATATAAAATGGTTCTATGCATAAGACCCTAAATATTGAACACACAAAAATCCGTATATTTTCAAACACGAGAGCGCTTGTATACATGTGCATATATATAATTTATATACATAGTAAATATTTATTTCAAATGCATAAAAAACACGACATAAAAATTTCCCATCTCATCTTTCAACTTGATTTAAAATAAAAATGTTTGCATAATTCTGCAATAAAATTATTTAGAATACCAAGTCATAAATAAACGTAAACTCCCAACATTATTTATAGAAAAGTTACTCATATGGGAAGTATTCTATAAAAACACAACCGTGTTGGATCTATTCGAAAATGCATTTTTCGAGTAATGCGCTCGCAAAAGCATCTGATGCATTAAAATATGTTAGCATGCAATCACACAACTGTGCAACAATCACAATCTGTCTAATTACGATTTATGTATGTATGTATATGAGTCGTCCGTCGTCTGCTGGTATGACTGATATAAAACAGATAAACAAACAAACAAAAATCATTATGTAATTACTACATTGTAATGATAAATCTAAAATAAAACTTTTACTAATTACTCTTGTATTTGCATGACATGGACATGCAAAAGCAAACAAAATAACAGAAATAATAATAATAATATAATACAAAAGAATAACGAATCATTCAACTCACTAACTGAAATATATGAGAGCAAAGTAAAGGAAAAAATAAATTTTTAAAAATACATTTAAATGTAAAATTATTAGCAAAAGAGAAAATCTAAATAAAAATCTAAGAAAATATGTATGTATTTAAATTTAATATTAAAAATAAAGAAAAATCATCATATATAAATACGCATTAATATAATAACACTTCAACATAACAGAAATCTATAAATAATATATAAAAATACCAAAAACAAATAAAAAAGGGAAAATAAAGTGAAATAAAAATTCAAATATAAACAAAGTTTTGTACATCTACTTCATGCGAAAAAAAGAAAACACGTAAGTTTCAGGCCAAAACATGAACTTGCGTAGATTAATTTCGAGTGTTTTCCCTTCAAAATAATTGTAGCTGGAAAAAAAAGAAAATATTATGAAGCACATCTTTATTTGGTTGCAGAAAACTAACTTTCATTTGAATTTACTGTTTGATGTAACATACAATTTCACAAAATGGACTTTGTGATTGATTATGAAGTAGAGAAACTTGTGAATTACGGCCGTTTGATTTGTATGTAACGATATGATCGAGTTATACATAGATTTTACAACTTTTTTTAACCTTTTGCCGCGATAATTGAATTTATTGTGCATTCTTCTCGAGCTAAAAAAAAGACAAAATCGGAACAACTTACAGAATAATCTCTCAGTTTCCTCTTGCCTTCACTTACTCTGCCGAAGAGTAGACTCTGCCGTTCAAAGTGCTCTGCTCTTTTGAAAATTGTATATTTCCATTTGATACAGTTTCAATCAGTTAGAATCTTAATCATCAATTCTAAAGCTGAGCCCACATTATAACGGCACTAATATCGAAACCTACAACTACATTTAAAAAAGAAATGAGATGCCAGCGGAAAACTTGCCTTGAAAGAATATTTTGTAGAAACTGTCATTAGGACAAGACCTTTAGGAAGCAATTTTCGTACTTAAAGTTTTCCCGGATGCACCGTGGGATATTGAAGAAAATATGAATAATTCTGCTGTTTTTAAACGGGTAATCTTCGAGCTAATGAAAGCTGTGCAAAATGGTTAGGTTAGGTTAGGTTGTTAGGGCCATTGCCTAAGCAATGCACTTGGGTCCGTTGATTCGGTTCCGTTGTGATACCCTAAAGCAAGGACCACTCACGAGTCGTCCTCTGCCGCATTAAGCCATCCCGTGGACCTTAGGAAGGCTGATATTCTAGTCAGCTCCAGACTCGCCAGGCTATCTAAGTCCGGCAGGAAGCTGGAGCGCAGCGCCACTGCCCTTAAGCCGCCCAAGGCAGGACACTGACATAGAAGATGGAGTACTGTTTCTTCCTCCTCTTCATCATTACAGCTTCTACAGAAGTCATTGTATTCTAGACCCATACTTCTCGCATGGGTCCCAAAGTTACAATGTCCAGTTAAGACATTCACAAGTTGACAAATTCGTATCTTGTTGAAGTTCAGAAGGTCGCGTGTTCTGCGTGGGTCATAGCGGGGCCATGTGGCCCTTGCCACACAACAGTTGGTCACGTTATCCCACCTTAATTGAGCGAGTCTATATGATTCACACTGAACCAAGAACTTGCAATGCGATAGAGGAATGCCTGTGAAGTGACAGATCATAGTGTCATCCATCTCTGTCCCTTCCCTGGCAATTCCATCAGCGATGAGGTTGCCAGGACAGTCGGAATGTCCCGGTACCCAAACAAGTGTCACCCTCGAATGTCTCGCTATCTCATTTAAAGATAGTCGGCATTCGACCACAGCTATGGATGTGCTGTACACACCATTAATAGCAGAGATGGCCGCCTTGCTATCGGTAAAGATATAGATATCGTTCGATATCCTATAATACCTCAGCCATCTAGCTGCCCGAGAAGCTTTGCAGAATACTATTATTTTAATTTTATTATTTAATATTATGAATTAATAATAATATTAATAATATTATTTATTTAATATTATGAAACGTGGTAAAAGAACCGAGATCACTTATTGAAAATTCACTTGTTTCCAAGTGATTTTTAGATAATTCAAAAACACTTGAAAGCAGGTTTTTTCGAATTTGTTACTGTTCTTAGGAAATCTAAGTTCGTTTGAACATTCTGGAATGATTCGGTCCAGCCCATCAAAAGTTACAAGCGCTTACATACTTTGACACACTCACATACACACGCAATTATCTGAAAAAAATACAATAAAGTTTATTTACAGTGGAAAAAATTGTCAATCAGTTTCTTTTCTTTTCGCTAAAATATTTAATATATTTAAATTAGTATTTCATCAAAACACCCTTTTAAAATTTATAAATGCATACGCACTCGGTGACATATTCATACAAAATTAGTATCATCTCTGGACAGACGACAGATCTGATATTTTATTTATAATATGCAGCACAATTACCACAATAGCAGCCATTATAAAGCTTCAGACCAGATCTAGAAATAGATGCTACAACAACTTCCCTCAAAAGGTCAAATTAAATCAAATTGAAGAAATTAATTTAGAAATTTCTTTTATGGTCACTGGCAGGCTAAGTTTGATGAAAATGAATGTTCTGTACGTTACTATTATTCAGCCTCAAATATTTCATGCCTCAAATCGTTTTATTATATTTTCTATTTGTTCTGCTTTATCAAATTAAATTTATTATGTCGTCTGTCGCTCTATCACAAACTATCGTACTCGCACTACTTCAGTTTCCATAATTCTCAATTGTAGAGCGCAAAAACAAGAAAAATAATATTTCAGAACGGCTACAAAAACAAATTCCAACTGCATGATAAACAAAAAACAAAAAATTAGCCTTGTAACATATATTTTCTTGTTTGAGTTCATTTTTTGTGTGGTTGTTGTGTAGTTGTGGTTGAAATTAAATTTTTTTTGCATCGTTCAACATTTGAATGTCCGTAGAGCAGCAACAACCACGACAAAAACTAACAACAGGTTGCATTTAATCGATTTATTTGTTGCATTCATCGTGTACTTGACAGAAAGAAATAAAAAAATATTTACGCACACATGCCACAACGGAGAAAAGTTTATTGGCTTGAACCAGTAATTTGTGGATTTAATAAATTTAAATAAAAAAACTTGCAGCGGCCCAAAATGACAAAAAAAGAATTAAACTGGCATGTTGTGAATCTGTAGCCGCTGCCATGGCATCTATATGTTACCAATTTTAGCTTAAGTCGCAGTAATTTCAGCACCGCTTCATAAACAGTTAACTTGCCTTAATATACTCGTATATTTTGGAAAAATTTAGGATATTTTAATCATGAAACGCCCATTTCGAATTAGGCGGATATGTGAAGAAACGAAGCTGTCGCATATGTCGGAACAGTCCTCGGAAAAATATTACATCCAAAGAAAGTGACCGTATATTAAACGAAATGTTTATTTATATTAATTTCTGATAAACTAATTTTTTGACATATTGTCATTGTACTATTATAATATGAAATTTATTTGTTGGGTGGTTAAGCAATGTCTATATGCATTTCATTGGCGCTTCTTACCAAATCGTCAGTTTCATAGCCTGCTACACTTATTATAATGTGATTTTTTGAAATTGTTTGTGAATTTTTATAGTTAATTTATTTAACATAATTCTCAGATGGTTTTTGGAAGTCTTTTAATAAGTTGAGAAGTTTGAAACTTTGCAAAACTGTGGTTGAAGTCTACTGACGATTTTATATTAATTTCTGTTCAATAAAAAACTGTTCACACAAATATACACACGTATTGTTACATATGTACGAGTACATCTGAATATATATTTATAAATTATTTCAATGAATTCCTGCTTTCTATCACTCAACTGTAGCGTGCTTTAGCTACTGTTAACGCCAAAAGTTCTACTGGAAATTGCAAACCTCAAAACTGTATTGTGATGATTTGTTCGTTGATTTCTGTTTTTCTCATTATTTTTAGAAAATTATTGTTTGTAAAACGGAAATTGAAATGTGTTTTTATTTCAACGTTTTGCACAAATGGAAACGAGCAAAAGCAAATCTAGTAAATATGTATGCAATGAAATAGTAACGATGGAATTTTACTCAAAACAGGGGCAGGACTGGAAAACTCATTGCTATCGTAAATACATTCTTGAGCCAATCAGTTTAAGTTTTTGTCAACTGAAAATTTTCCTTTAGCAAAAATACAACTCGAGAAAGTTCAAATCGAATACACACTACTTCCTCTAGCAAATCGCAGTCCTTAAATATAATGGTTGGAGTAAAAATAGGTCTTATCTTGAAACAATATTTTATTTCCATCAGACTACATATTTTTATAACCTGCAAAATTATATGTAAATTTATATTAAAGTACCCCACTGTGCACCCTTGTACATCTATTAAAACATTTTTTGTTAGTTTTTATTTATTTCAAATATTTTTGTATGAAAATCAGTTGTCCTGTTCGAAAGAATGTTGAAAATTTCAAAGAAAATCTAAAATATTAGAATTATAACAAATAAAATTTTTCCACATCAGAAAAACATCCATCGTATTCTAAAAGCTCTCTTGTATACAATTTTTGTTATATTCTTTTAAAACAGAAAATATTGATACAAATTGTTAGAAAAGGACTTGAAAAGGATTGGAAAATCAATACGATCTTCCATTGTATTATGGGAAATGCACAAGTTTCTTGCAACATACTTTTATGATTTACGAATCGAAACTATAGGGTGTTTTTTATAGAGTGATACAACTTTGAGTTGGCATCACTGCTTTATTTGACCACCCATTTAACAGCTGATAGTTGCCTTTTGTTTAGTTTGCTTTGCCATTTCATTATGAATCGACTTACACCAGAGCAACGCGTGCTAATTGTGGAAATTTTTAATCAAAATAATGGTTCTGTTCCTCAAACTTATCGTACACTTCGTCCATTCAAAATTTTATTTTCCTATGAAGCCCATTTATGGTTGAATGTGTACGTAAATAAACAGAATTGTTGCATTTGGATTGACGAGAACCCACAGGCTTTTGCCGAAACACTATCACATCCACAGAAAATTACTGTTTCGTGCGCTTTATGGACTGGCGGAGTCCTTGGCCCATATGTATGTCTTCAAAAACGATGATGGTCAGAATGTTACTATTTGTGAAAATTGTTGCTCCAGATTGCGCCTTGTACGCGCCAGTCGTGGCGGCCACATTAATGTCATAAAATTTTCTATCCAATACAGACCGTTTCATTGATATCAAAAATATATTACTTTGTTTTATTATGATTTTAACTTGTATCACTCTATAAAAAACACACTTTAGTTTGGAGAACAACAAACAACTTTTTTCTATAGAATTGGCTAAACAAAATGAAATGAGAGTAAAAAGTAACAGTTGGCATAGTTATTGCATAATAAATTTATTTAGTAATAAGAATGACTTCAAGAAAATGTGTGTGTGTGTGTGTGGACAACACATAAGCATAATCGTATGAATATATGCATTCAACTGCATGAGTGTATGTAAAATATATCGTTCAATTACACTACACCTGCTATATGAAGCCGTCGTTACAGAATAAGTGGGACTATTGTGTTGGATCAACATTTCTGTATATCAATTCACTATTTGGGAATTTTCGATTTTTGTTTTGGTAAAAGAAAATTAAAAACAATAACTACGTGTAAACTGCATCAGCCCACTATGGATATGGGTATTTTGCAATAACGAGCTTTCCAACTGCTCCCGGACAGACTTTGCATTCCTGTAAATCTTCCGATTGACTGTGAATAAGGAAAATATTTTATGTAGTAATTCCACTTGTGATAAAAGAAACGGGAGATGGAGTCAATCAACCCAAATGGTATTTGGGGCTGAAGTCCCAAGAATTTCATGTTCAACGACGTTAATTTCTTGCTTCACATGCCGACGAAGAAAGGCGCTGTATTCTCCTTTAGTACATGAAGGTGTTAATCGCTGTGGGAATAATGGGCAGCGGACAACAATTAACACAATCATACACGAATCCCGATCAGAAAAATTATATAAGCGGTCGAACTCGGGATCTTGGGCTTCGTACTCTTGTGTCAACAGCCCCTCTGCAAGTGCAGAGTTGCTCGGCAGCCATTTGCTAAATGATCTCTCAGAGCTAACAATATTGCATATCTCAATGCGACGGGTTGAGTCTAGTAGAGCTGTGCCGAACTGAATCAAACGCTCTCAAACGCTCGTTTTTGACAAGAACCTCTAATCAAACCCATGTAACTTAAATGGGTTTGATTAGAGGTTCTTGTCAAAAACGAGCGTTTGAGAGCGTTTGATTCAGTTCGGTACAGCTCTAGAGTCTAGTACAAACTAATCGATGAAAATAGTTCGATTCGATCATTTGTATGAGCGGTCTGTCGAATAGACTCACGTTCCGCCTGACTGCGTGTTCGCAATGGCCAGTAACGCATAGCGACCAACGAACATTCTTAAATATTTATTTAAATAGAGAAACTGTTTGAGAGATATAATTCCTAAAAATTATTTTTAATAATTATTTTCTGCCGTCTTGTTATGAAACAATTGTTTTTATTCTTTTTACTAATTAAAACCGTAAGAGCGGCAGTAAACACGATAAGATTAATTGTTTGCTATAGTTTTTATAATAAGATTTCGTTAAATAGGTTATGTCAGTTAATATTGTTGTTGCTATTGTCGTTATTGTGGAACAGATTGTCAAACATAAATAAATTTCTGCTACAAACTGCAGCGCTATCAGCACACCTGTATTGACAATTGAGTAGAAAAGAAAAGCATTACATATCTACTGTATTTATTAGCAAAGTATCTATTTATATACTTCTAGTGTACACACATACACATGTGCACGAAGAGTATGTTTTGCTCGCCAGTGCTCGTACATGGATGGCGCTTATCAGTTTTGCCAGCAACTGTTTGTTGTGTTTCGTTTAACGCTAAACAAACAAAAACACACACCGTCTTGTTCCCATTCCCATAAACTGTTTGAAGTATTTTATCTATTTTGTTTTCAACTCGGAATGTGTAGTTTTATTTGAGCAATGCTCTGCTAAAGAAATGAATTTGAAAATAATTTGTAATAAAAACTCTTTGTATATTTTGCTAATTTAAATATGGCTGCTATTTCATTTTATTGAGTATTGAAAGTTATTCGATACTGAATTCAGACATATAACTTTTAGCTGCACATAAATTAAATTTGTGTTAATTTAATTAACGTTTGTGCATGTATGAACACGGATCTATTTCTATATCACCAGAATAATGAGATCATGCATTTTATATATGTCTTAAGACCGGGGGTTCGCTGTCAAGTTCGATACGAAATAAAGTGCTTTCGAATCGCAACGCTATTAGTGCGCAAGTTCGAACAGTTTTCTGTTCGAATCGAATTAGACAGTAATCGAATTAAGTAAGTTTAGCTACTCTACTTCTGTCTGTCATCAAAAGGGACGCAAAACTGCTGATGAAAAAGGTTTTGCCAGAATTAAATGGCTGAATCCAGCTTAAGAATGGCTTGCAGAGGTTTGCCTGGAAAGCTTTTCGTACAAGACTAATAGTGCGCGTGAATGTGTGATATTGCAAAGAACGTCTACAATAGTTTGCGACATCATTTTGAAATAGTGTGGACTCCTGCTTTTATAGGAAAACCTAAAACAGATCTAATCAATTTTGTTGTTAATCAATAATTTATTTCGCAGTCTTCAGATAATTTAAAGATGCTATTTTTATGCCCGTAACTTCAACGTAAGGCAACAGTGAGTGATATTACAAAGTTTAATTTGTTTCAACTTTAATTTGAACTGAAACACAATTATGACGTAATTGACGTAATTAAAAGGTTAATCAGTGTCTCTTGTGTTTATTTTTTTGTCGTTCAATTATATTTTATTTAAAGCTCTTTATGTTGCACAATCTGTTTCACAGTCATTTACGCGCTCTGTAAAAGTATGAAATAAATATAAATTAACGATGCTAATGGCTGATTGGTGACTGACTGTCCGTTTCAATAGAGGGAAGAAGAACAGATCACAACCAGTACCAGTGAGTAAATGACTCAATTTAGTGACTGTACGCTTAAGTGAGTGGGCTGGAGTGTTCGCTATCAGAACATTAACTTTGATATTTAATTCTTTAATAATGAACAGACATGTGCAAAATAATTACTTGGATAAAAATGGAACCAACATTCACTCTTAAGGTTTTCTAAAACTGTTTAGTTGTTTTGGCCTTGGACCAGCACTCAGGGTATCCACTCTGCTCATGCAGTTCATTGTGTTGTGAGAGGATAGATGACGAAAAATGTAAAGATATAGAGTAGAGCTCTGCCGAACTGAATCAAACGCTCTCAAACGCTCGTTTTTGACAAGAACCTCTAATCAAACCCATGTAACTTAAATAGGTTTGATTAGAGGTTCTTGTCAAAAACGAGCGTTTGAGAGCGTTTGATTCAGTTCGGTACAACTCTATATTATAGAGTTCGCTATGTAACCATATTATTTTGTACTTGGGCGGCCAACATGCTTTAAACTTTAGCACTTACAACTGCAACGGCGTTCAGTATACGATTATGAATTCCCATAATGATACCTGCTCATGTTGTGGTGATCGGATAAAACAATTGTGAGCGGCAAATTTACACGCTCAGCAGGAATGTTTGAACTGTGTGAGAGTTGTTGTCTGAGCTTTTATCGTGTAGCGTGTTGCTTCAATACCTGTGCTGTTATTGACTTAACAAAAAAGAAAAAAAGTAGAAATAAATAAATATTGTAAATTAAATATTCCGATTCTTGAATCAATTATTAAAAATGTTTGTTTGCCGTTATACTTACTACTGGTTTTAAATCAATACGCTGTTATTATTTTTCGAGCAGCGTGTGGGAATTAATGTACAGTAATGATGAAAAAAGAGCACAATGATTTAGTTTTTCAAGATTCGTTTTGGCGAACATTTCAATGTTATAGAGATATTTCAGATGGGCAACATCGCAATCACTATTAAAAGTCGTTGATCCTCTTGTTTAAACTACAATATGTTCCACGAAGTTTGTAACTTCTTTTACTTCAGCCTACTTACTGCAGCTCAGCAAGTGGTATTCAATTATCTGATAGATTTTATATCAAATGAAGATTGTGCCGTATTTCTTATTAGTTTTATGACGTTTTCATGGAGTTCAATTATTTATATCCTTTAACAGAACTGTAACTCTATTTGTTGTTTCACTAAAAATCCACTCAGTTCGGAAAACTGATTTGTATCTTGCGAACAATGAAAAATATCCAGATCAAAAAGAAAAAAGTATTACTATAAGGACTTTAATTAAATCAATCAGGTGACTAGAGAATAGCATCAGAACTGCTGGGTACTTTCATAGTTACGTGCAATTGCTGCCAGTTTTAAAGCGAAAGGTTTTATTTATAAACGAATTATTATTTATGTAGCCAATAATGCCTTTATGTTTTCATTTCGTTGTATTGCTAAAGGGTTTTCCAATATCAGTAGGTCGTTGTTGATAATCTGTAGTATGCAGGGTGCTTAGCAGCCTCTGTCAGGTATGTTGTTTATTTCATACTCATCGTTTGAATCTGTATCACAGAGTCCTGTCTTTTTGCTAAGATCGTGGTCGTATAAATAAAAATGTTAATATTGGATTTCAATATCAATTCGCTATTATTGGAAACCCCTGTATATTTTAGTTTGAAAATTATCTAAATGCTAAGCGAAAATATTTGTTTTGCTGTTCTTTTCAACATGCAATGCCAATATTAATAATTAATAAATTTATATTTTTACGACTGAAAATTAAAGGCGGATTACTAAAATAAATAAAAACGAGAAGAGCCGAAAGAAAATTGAATTTTTAACGTGCCACAATTAAAATTCAAGTGGGTTGCTTTAATAGCCCATAGGGAACGAGGCAACGTACGAACGAATTAAATGTTTTGTCTGTCTGTTAGTCTTCCAAAACGCTTGATTGCAAACATATTTTGACACCGAAGTAATTAATTAAACCAAATGGTTTTATTACACAACATCTGATTGTAATATTTGAAAATGGTTAAACATGCAAATAAATAAATTAAATTCAATATTTGATCACGGAACTAATTGTCTTCCCGATAAACGATAGATAACAGCCACGTTTTAGTTTTCCCTTCACTATCATTGTTTGGGGCACAATTGGCAAACAGTTCGCTTTTATATATTTTTACTTTCGTTTAAATGTTATTGAAATATTGAAATTACATTTTGCATAGAAACGCTACAATCGAAATGCTTCCTTCTTTTGCGTGTGTTGTTCTTTTCCATATTCTTTGCAATTCCTTAAATGAAACTCAGCCACTTCTATAATTCTTTCTATGGTTTCAACACTTCTAAAAATATGCCCTGTTATATGACCCATCCCTTGTTCGCATGGATAATTCCATTTATATTCCATTAAAAATATTTAGAAATTTAAATTGCAAAATAAGCGATAATCTTTGTTTGCGGTGAACAAACTGCATTTTCACAAATCCAACCAATTCGAGTGTTGCAAGAGCTTTACGTCATTCTGTAAAAGAGAAAATAAATAAAATGCCAATTCACACCAACACATCCACAAATACAAGTGCATGCATAACGCGGACCAAAACTTTCGTACAAGTGTGCAACTGAAAATCCTCAAAACAATGGAATAAAACTATGGAAATGGTTGTGTGCAAGTGTTTGTAGCTGCATGCCACTAATACATGCGAAAAATACAAAATTAATTTGAATTATTTTGCAGTCGGAGTTTGTTGGCTGGAGCTAATCTCTCACGGCACGAAATTAATTCTAGAATTTTCTCTTGACAGCTTTAAGTCTTTCGTAAGGCCACATACAAAACTGGCTCCCGCCAAAGCCGCGAATATGTTGGCAATTTTCAGTCTCTACCGCAACAACACTAAATATTTAAAGCATTATTATCGTGCTCGAGTCGAATCGAAAGTTTATACTAAATTAAATTGTGTGTTTTTATTTATAAATCCATTACAAACTCCCAAGTCAATTCCAGAACCATAATCACCGCTCCCGTGCGAGTATCAATCAAACAAATTTGTGCTTGACAAACCAGTTCAACGCGTGTTATGCCATGTTGCTTAAGGGCAAATGACAATTGTTTTCCTTAAAAATTATTAGAAGATTTTGATGAAAATCGAAGATCAAATTGTAACATGCGATACAGATCGAATTTCCAATAGAACTATAATCGTTAGCGATTGGAACAATTTGCCAACTGTGATTAGCCAGTCGAGTGCCTGTGTGCCGGCGCGTATCTGCACAGTAACAAAAATGAGCCAATGAATGACGTCAATGGAGGTCGCATGTAAATGCAGTGCAGTATGAGATGAATTTTTGTAACACGACAGGAAACAATGGCGGCAGTAGTTGTTAATTGTACGTTTTACAATCGCCACAATTTAATTGAAAACAGTAGCGTGTTTATTATTCAATAGTTTTTGTCCCTTGAAAATCGCACTTTCTGAATAAATTGAACACCTTCTTTTACATGTCGTAGTCAGAAATCATAATTCGAATGTTTGGCGCTGGTGTTACAAATCATGTGGCAGATGGTCGAAGTGGCCTCCCCTTCAACACTTGTGTCAAGTGTTATTTCTACCATCCTTTTTTACTTGTCTTATATTGAGTAGCCATATACTCCACCTCATTTTAAATAAACGACTTCTTTTATTGTTGGCATTGTGTGAATGATATTCAACGTTGCGTTAGTCCCTTTTTCTCTTTTGCTTTTCAAGGTTAGTTTAGCTTGCAAGTAACGAGCAAGTATTTGTGTAACAAATACATAAACGCAAACCAAAATAAAAAAAAAGACCCAAAAATATTTCCTCATTTTGTAAAAAGACAAATTTTTTACAGAAAATAAGCATAAACTCTGACCCACTAAAGTGAGCGTGCAACAAGAAATTATTAGAAGTGTGTGTGGACGTACGGACAATCGTCATCGTTGTGAAAGACAGTGGCAGGCAACAGCATGATGTTCGTAACAGCAGCATAACACACCACATGCTTCGAACCATCATTTTTAGTTTTTCATTTACAAGAGTGTATGCCGGGCAACTGTTTGCACAAACCATTCTTCCTTTATTTGTTTTCCTTTTGGTACATGAATATTTCATGGATTTCTTTCAATGTCATCAAATAAAAATAGATATTCGTGTTTGTACTCGTATATGTTGGCCATTCGAAATGGTTTTAAGATTGCCAACATGCCTTTACAGTACTTGAATGTTGCTCATGCGACATGTCATACGTGCGAGTGTGAGTAGTCTGTCGGCCATTCTCAATTCGCTCTCCCTTTAGTTTTTGTTTATATATCTTGGTTATATGGCCTAAATGTTTTTGCGTATCCTTATTTCGTCCAAAAAATTTGTATTTGAAATGAGATTGAGAAATCGTGCAACAAGTCCAATTTTATATGTGTTAAGTTGTCAATGTTAAAGCACAATTATTTATTTTAGTTTACTGATTTCCACTTGTTAAATAACCCCTTTTTAATAAAATATATCACGCATAAAAATGATTTTATTGACAAATACCATCTGTCAGTGAAAAACTCGAACAACAATATTTTGGGACATGAAGTATTTTCAAAACTTACATTTCCTGTCATACTTTCAAATCCACTGTAAAGAGAATGCAATGGTAACCTCAAGTTCTTTGGACGCTTCAAAAACCTCTGCCGAGAAATAACGTGAAACAGGATTCAATAATGAAAAATGTGGATAAAATGGAAGAAACTTCAAGTTCTCGGAATTAGTTCAAAACAAAGCGAGCTTTTCAATTAAATAAATATCATATAAATTTAAAAATTTAGTGAAAATACTTGCAGAGATCAACAAAAAAAAAAACTCCTTTGGAAACTCCTTTCAAAGAATGAAAAAATAAAATCTTGGAAAAGTTCTTAAAGTTCGTTGAAAAAATAAATCATTTGCAGCTCGAAATGTTTGCGTTGTTTGCGTTGTCATCCGGCAACTGAGTACTTATTGTGGCCAAGTTTAGTATATCCCCAAGTTTTTCTTTTTATGTCAGGCTACATCGGGAAGTCAGGGTAGTCTATTATCTATCTCCCTGATAAATATTGAATAAATTATTTTATATGTTGAGAAGTTTCGTCAAAATAAATCGGAAACAATACATGTCCACAAAAGAATGGTCGCTGGTTAAATGAATTGCTTATTTTTATTGGGGAATGATTTGCATACGTTTACTTTGAGGTATGGGTGCGTGCGTGTGTGTGTGTGAGTGTGTGTTTCAAAATATATTTATACGTTCAATAAATGTCCTCGAAAGTTTTATTAAAGTAATAACAACATCGCACTCTCTGATGGCTTTTAAATACAAGGAGTGCCCTTTCTTCAGTACAACAAGAAAAAAAATTTAAAAAAAAATACAAAATTAATAAAATAAAATGAAATAAAGAGGAAAAGCAACGAGTGCACATAATACGAGAATAGGAGCAACTAGGCGAGGTTAAACGTAATGAAATTTTTACAACAATCAGAATGTAAAAGCAACTAAATGTTGCAAACAATCAAAGAATTGTTCTGTTTGTTTACAAAACTGGAAACAACTAACAATTATTTACTCTTAACCCATATCCTTGAAATGGAAGGATATTAAACATGTTGTTATTGAGAAATTGTTATTTGTTTGCAAGCATTCAAAGTTTTGAAAGATCAACTAAATCGGTACCACTCGAAACTTTTGGATGATTCTCTGCTGCGAATGTTAAAGTGAAGTAAAAAGCGAAAATAGTTACAACAAAATTCTCTGTCTTCTAATCTGCGCTCATCTGTCCTTTTAGCACCATTCGCTTCTTTCTAGATCTGCCACAATGCACTGCAAAAACAAAAATATGTTAATATCAAACTGTTGACCACCCGATTACAATATTGATTGATTTCAATAAATTACAAAGCTTACGGTTGGTTTGATACAATTTTAAAATGTCATTGATATATTTATTTATTATCGATTATTAAAAGTTTATGTGCACGTTTTGTTTCTTTCAATTTATAGAGCCTTTTACGAATATCTGTACAGTGATCAAAATCTAGATCATGAAAAGAATATAGTTCAACGTTTGCTTTCTTCTCCACAAAATTTTAAAACATGTATGTACAACAACAACAAAACTTGCTTAATCTTTTATGTAAATAAACATCAATTTTTTGTGGTACACTTTTAAGTATCTTATCGGCCACCGATATTTATGATACTTGAATGGTTCAAAAGGTATTTTCATGTAGACATGCTGCATATAGTTATTTTTAGCATAGAAGTGGTAGAGGAGGCTTTTAACTTTAATTGAATAACAACAAAATCATATGTAAACGAAATGGAATTCAAAATGAAAAAGGATTTCCAAAGCTGGTTCGTAACTTAAAACAAAAATCATCACGTTACCTACGACGTTTTCAATACTCTGCTTAGGTTAGTTGAAGTGGAAATCTTGATCTGGAATACAGTTTACTGAAGGCGTCGGCCATTTTTCTACACAATTCCGTAGTTTTGTGAAATTTTGAAACGATAAACATGTGGGTCAACTACTTTTACGAGTGGTCCTACTTTTCGCTGCTTCAACGCTGGGCTGCTGTTCTCGTTTCATTTTTCAATATTCTTAAAACACACACTTCAGAATCTTATTTCATTTTCATTCAACTCAAACAACATTTAAGCGTCTATTGTTGAAAGTTTAGTTTGATTATTTTTGGATTTGTCGCTTTTCTTATTTATTATCTTGTAACAGAAATGAAATCTGTAATTTCCATTTTCCATTTTCCATTGTCAAGCATTTGCTGTTGCTTCTGCTGCTTGAACATTTTTAAGATTTTCTCATTTTCCGTCAGATGCGGACTCCTTTCATTTCATTTCAGTTTAGTTTTGTTTTTGATTTTTGTTATTGTATCTCAAACTAACCTCCATTTCACCTACAAAAGAAGTGAAATGGAAAACACTTGAATACAGTTGTTTTATAAATTCTGTCTGTGTATGTTAGCGTGAGTGAGTGTACGAAAACACGAGGAGGTACATTTGTTTTTAAACAATACCAATACAAATATAAGTTAACACACACACACACACACATGCTTACTTCAGCAGCATGAAATCAATATAACCCAATAAATTTAAAAGAAAATATAAAAAAGGAGACCCTCTGCCCCCGCACACCAACAGAAACAGAAATGTTTTTAATGTTTTAGTCTGTCGCTAAAGGACTGGTTACAATTGTCACACATTTAAATTCAATTAAAAAAAATCACATTTCGCTGAGACAGCATAGCAGGCATGAGCTTAAAAAGGGATTTAGGCAAAGGATTGGCGGTTTTTAGGGCAATCTAAGAGGATACAATAATACACGGCGTTTCTCGGCGAAAGAGAAGGAAACAGAAATAAATATTTGCCTCGAACTGTATTGCGTTTTATATACAAGGATTTTTTTTTTAAGGAAGGAAGACTGTAAACGGCGTAGTATCTAAATCTTTTATATAATTATCCCATATATTGTGGTACCCTGTTAAATATCTTAACGTCCACCAATACAAATAAACCTTGTGTGATTTAAAAGGCATTTTTATGTAAATATGTACACCATAAATATTTTCGTAAGATTTTTATTTAAAAGGTGTTTTCCATTTGCTTGAAAAGAACCAACAAATTCGTTTTTTTCCTTTTTTTCTAACTTGTAAATACACTCAGAAGTCTGTGCAAGTTTTGTTGTTCTGACAAAATTTGTTGTACAATGAATAGCAGGATATACGATATTTATTTACATATTTTTATACTGCGTCCTCGTTTAACAGGACAATATATTTTATAAATGATAGAGCAAGTGATTACACTACCAGATAAGTCATAAATAAAATATTGATATATATTTTTTTTATTTTTTATTGTTTATTTCTTTATTCAAATAATTAAATTTAAACTATTATAAACACTAGTTAACAATATTGATATATTTTAAGCGTAAATTGCAGTGATCGAACATAGAACACCAGGAGCTTAGGCTGCAAAGGACATGTAGTGGCAACATTCTAATCAATCATATCATGGCATCTTTGCACACATATTTTCAATGTTTTTTTATTATACGCAAGAGACCTGCTTCCAAATCTTTATAAAATTTGGGAAATTTTGTAATTGGCTGGATTTCGGAGAAAATAGCTTTCAACTCAGTCGGACGCAAATGTTCAACTCCACGTTGTGCTCCTTATTTTCTATTTGTTGTCATATTCATATCCCAACATTATGGAAACGTTTTTGTGTGTAAATAATTTGCATTAACGCAAGCAGCATGATTAATTGCATTTTGCCTGGGCAGCATAAACGTTATCATTAAGAGACATGATGGCCGTAGAGTCGTGAAAAAGCTTAAAAAGGAGATGATTAATAATTAGTCATGCAAGGAATTTCAATTGTTTTTCTTCATTTCTTGCAGTTCAGACATATTTATTTTGAATTGATTTTTCGTTGAATACATGACAGCATTATGGCAATAAAAATGTACTGTCTTCTGAGAAGTTTTCGGCCAACATACAAACGATGCTTGAGAAAAAGCAGGCCTGAACTTCACATGTGCGACATTATTGATTCCCTTTTCAACGAATTTTTGATGGGTTCGAACTTTGAAACAAAATGTTATTTTAGACTTCCACATAACTGAATGAGAAGTTTACAATGTTGTCAAAGTCATAGCGTCTATGATCACTTGTTTTCTTGTTTCCACTCCTTTTTTCTTATTTCTTATTCCCTTTTCCCCGAATTTTTAATGGGTTCGAACTTTGAAACAAAATGTTATTTTAGACTTCCACATAACTGAATGAGAAGTTTACAATGTTGTCAAAGTCATAGCGTCTATGATCACTTGTTTTCTTATTTCCACTCCTGTTTTCTTATTTCTTATTCGCTTTTCCTCGAATTTTTTATGGTTTCGAACTTTGAAACAAAATGTTATTTTAGACTTCCACATAACTGAATGAGAAGTTTACAATGTTGTCAAAGTCATAGCGTCTATGATCACTTGTTTTCTTATTTCCACTCCTGTGACCCTTTTGCATTGATGTATTAGTAGCCTTTTGTGTCCTTACATCCACGTGACCATTTCCTTTTAATTTCGTATCATTAACTGGTGATTTTTGGTAGCACTTCGTAATATTTGATGCTCTCTATTCTACTTCGATATTCAGATATTCTCTTTTATTTAGGTCATAATATTTTACAGTATGAATGATATGCCTGAAAGAATTGCTTAAAATTGCAATGCGAGGTTTTATTTGATAAGAATGCTGCTGGAGCGGGAAAGGAAATTGCATTTTGCCCATTGAAGTTCGTTTGGGTTAGAAGAAAATGCTTTGATATGATATCTACGGATTCTCCATCAAATGATCTGCAGTGTATTTGAAATGAAATGTTGGGCCGAGAACAATGCCGTAGCGAAGTAACAAAATGCTCGTTAGTGCGAAATACAAAATTTAGATTGACTGAAGCCCTTTGCTGGATAAGCAAAAATATTTAAAATTTTGCATGCACGCATCCTTGCATTTTCATAAATTGCAGTCTTAATGTCGTCATCGTCATCGTCATCGTCGGAATTGCTGTGGTATTAATTTAGATTAAATTCGTAACAATTATTTGGTGCGGAAAATGTTTGTTCACTTTCCTTTGGAAGACCTGTTTTCAAAGTGTTTCATGTGTGGGTGAGTGTGCGTGTGCATGTGTGTTTGTATTATGCAAGTGTGTGAGTGTGCCTGTGTGTTGTATACTTTTGTAAAAGGTAGCAGGATTATGCATGTTTATCTCATTGTGTTCAACATACGAGCACATAAATCCCAGCTACATTTTCATCATATCTTTCTTGCAACTCAGTTGACACATCAGCCCCAGCAGCAACAACATTAATAACAACAGCAACAACAACAACAATTTCAACTTCAACGTCAACATTCCATATTCTATTTGTATATTTTGGTTGTTATTTGCTACGGACTGGCTGTTTGTAGTACGCTGAAGACTTACAACGTAGATCTGCAGCTGGCATATGCCATAATGTGTCTTTGTTGGGAAAACGAATCAGTCGGGTGGAAAATTATTGATTTATATTTTTTTTTAAAAGAAAAAAAAAATATTATTTTAATAAAAATAGCTCCCCCTTTTGGAAAATATTTTTTGGTATGAATCAGTGTGTCGCTACAAAAATATATTCTACGCTGTCTTCAATAAATGACACGAATAACTATGAAACTATTTTAAAATTTGAAACTATTCTTGTATAAAGTCTTTAATCAGGTCATTAGACAGATAAATTAACGAGAAGGTAACTTCTTGCAGTTCCTAAGCAAACAGATGTAATTTCAGTTTCAGAACTTCATGCCAAAGGGGCCAAAGAGTTGTCACCGTGACTCTATTCCAATTTTGATTCTTATTAAATTTTCGCAAATCGATTGGTAACATATATTTTGCCACACTTGGCCTATTAAATTTGATTTTAACTGCAACTTTAGTTTCGCCATTTGAACGACATCTGCCTCTCCTCACTTCGATATAACAAACTTTTTTTTAAGAACGTACGTCATCTTCTTGTTATTGAAAGGACGCAAATTAATATGACGAAAAACACTTTCATTCTTAGAAATATATATTTAGATGCGTACATGGGTGATACAACATATCGCTGTACTTGCTGGCAAATGTAAACTTGTTCTTGTTGTAAAGTGTTCTTGGCAGTGATACAGCCATGGCTGCAGAACTAGCAAATCGTATCATTAACAGTGAAATAGAAAAGCTAAAGATGGAATTCCTTGCAGAATGAGTTAAAGTCTGAAAAATAGATAAGAAATGAGTAGTAATTTTTACTGCAATCGCCAGCCTTGGGACCGAACAAGAAAATTTATTTCCACAACATCTCCCTAATCTTGTTGAAGTAATTAATGGAACGACTTGTCTCACATGTCACGCTTTTTAAGCTGCAGTCTTTAGAAGTTAAAATTTATCTGACTGCTATTTCACTGGCCACAGTTGTCGGAGTTCTGTTCTCTGTCGACGTTCCGTGCAAGTGTAAGTTATTGCAACTTTTGCAACAATCATATTCAAGATGGCACACATTTTACACACAGACGATAGTGTGTGTGTGTGTGTGTGTGAATGTATACATAACGGATAGTGTGAATAAATGTTTAAGTGTTAGTACTTTTTATGGAGCCGGTCGAATCTATTTCAGCCAAGTCCAAAATTTCTGTAAACTGTTCATATCAGCCAAATATATTGTAAAAAAACTATTGACAAGCTTTTAAATTCCAGCAGATTTATCAGAGCCCAGAGCAATTTTCTCAGAAAGAACATCTGTAGACTACGAACCCGAAGGTCGTGAGTTCTATTCCGCACTCAATCATGACTATCAGAGCTGACATGACTGACATACACTGAAACCATCATGTAACAAAAAAAGCTCCTTAATTTGATTATTATATTGATAAAATAGCAAAAAACAGATTCTCTATCTCCCCATCTGTCCACTAAATATTGTTCCCTCTTTTCCATAGTGCTGCTCTTAATCAAAATTAAATCTATTAGCCTCAAAAGTTATAAAATATAATAATGAATTACCAAAAAAAAAAAGTTAATTAATCCTGCCAAAAAAAGACTGATTAGCTCTAAATTATTTTATATTAAATTGTATGTTGCCAATTTAAGACAGACTTGAAATATACAAGAGATACATTTTATAAAGACACTTAAGCCACTTGTCGACTAACCGGTACGTTTTTGTGTGTGTGTGTGTTTGAACTTTTAAGCAACTATTTTGCAAGTCATCACATGTCTAAGAGTATTTTCATGTGTTTAGTTTGTTGCACTTGTAATCATTCTCGTCATCGTCAGCACAATAGTGGTTGCAACATCATATTCATCCGCTTCCTGATAATTTTCTAGAAACCAATAATTTTCCAGCAGTTCACTCTTCATTAAACTTAAAAGGGGTTGAAAACATTGTTACTCTGATCAATCTGCTACAAAACGAAACAAAAATAAGTTTTTGAATAGAAATAAGAAAATAAAATTAGAAGCCAAAAAAAAAAAAGAATTAAAAAAAGAC